>JASPKZ010007633.1:0-408625 GCA_030220185.1 Diploptera punctata
AGTTCTCGTATGTGCGTCGCACCTTTTTCCTTATATACCAGTTGGATGCAAATGTGCCGCCCAAGGTTCCTGATAATTTCCATCATAAAAAAGTTTTGCTTAAACGCAGTTTTCAACTTTTAATAATCTATTGAATTACATCATATTTTTCACCAATTCTCCTGGTATTCCATTGATTCCAGGAGCTTTACCTTTAGTTTTATGGAGGAAACCACTACACTTTCCAAAATATCCTGGTCTAGTAACTGGATATATAAGATTGGGTTGAGAATGTCCACTATATTTACCTGAATGAATCTTAATCCCTCAACTCCGAGCACCCTATAAAAGTAGTTTTTAAATTCCCCGGGCGATATTATTGTCCGATTTATGGTCTTTACTTTGAGCTCTTCTATCGCTTTCCACACGTCAGAAGCTTCTCACTTTTACTCGTGAGTTTCATTTCCTCCGATTTCTTATATTGCCATTCTAATTTTGTTCCTCTTAACAGTTATTTGTTTTCTTTTCTCTGCTGCGTAATTTTTATTCTGTTTCCCTCTGAGCTTTCCTATTTAAATTTTAAAATACTATTTTCGACAAACTTCTTCTTTCTGCATGCATTATTGTACCACTCTTTATCTTTCCGAATCATTGTGAATTTAAACCCTGCAATTTTTCCCTGGTTTTTTGGAAACATTTTGTTAGAGTTTCAATAATTTTATCTCCGATAAGGTCAATTATTTGCAAATCATCTATTAGAGTTTCCAAAATTTGATTAGCCCTATTCTTCTATCCTCAATTCCACCCAAAACGTCCATTTGGCCGTAATTTTGTTGCCATCTCGTCAATATTTGGAACTCTAATATATTTTATTTAAAATAAATTTTATTGGAAAATTATATGATTCAATTCAGCAAAATATATCAAAATTACTTAAGACTGGAATCATGTCTTGTGTTATGTCGTTCAATCCATTTCGCTCCCCACTATTTTATTAATAAATTTCAATTCTTCATTTTTATTTTTATCTTGCCCAAATTTCCCGTTTAAAATTTCTAGTTCAAAAGCTTCGCAAAAGGCTATAAATTTATTTCCTTCTGTATTTATAATTTTGTCTTTACTTTTCCTACATCCCATCTTTTATCCAGTAGCATCTGTTTTTATAGTGATATTTTCCCCCAATCCTACAATTAAAGTCTCCTAAAATTATTATTCTAGCTTCCGAAAACCTATATCTTATTTCTGCCAACGAGTCAGACAATTAAACGAAAATTTGGATTGGCATATCTAGAAGTAAGTAGCTGGCGATAAATAGACGACAAATATATTTCGAATCATCCTTGGAAATATGCACAAATGGCCCCTTTTAAAGGGACATTTACTTCTTTAATATAAGAGTCCCGATTGTCTTTATACAGAAGGGGAGCACCCCCAATTTCATTTCCTTTGCAAAACCCTTTCGTATTGCACAAATTTACATGTTCATTTACCGGTAACCAAGTTTCCGAAAGGGCTATTACAGCGGTGACCATCTCAGCCGCACTTGCGAAGAGCCGTGTGTATTTACGAGTAAGCAGGAGCATCGCTGGTCGATCAGTGTGAGGCCGTCACTCAGAGGCGGCTAGTTACTGCTAAGATACATTAAACCGTTCTGTTTGACATTATGCAATATTCGATGTTTTTGCATATTGAAAATAAGTTAATTTAAAGCGGTATTGCTATTTTTTTTTCAAATGCCCCAGGTTTGTTTTCGACATTCCTGGTTTCTCTCGTGGCATGTCGTACTTGTAACCCACTTCTGAGGTTGGGGCACCTGAAAGGCGGGGTTCGTTGCCCCGATGATATGATGGGTGATGATGATGATGCGCCAGGAGAGACCCTAATCCTAAGCTTAACCTAAGATGAATATGAATGATGATGATTGCGATGGCCATATGCCTTCGGGGACCGTTTGGGCCTTAAAGTTTTCCTGCCATTTGTCTTACAGGTGAGGAAAAACCCCGATAAAAACCTCACCCAGAAAAACTGTCCCGACCGGGGATCGAACCCGGGCCCCCAGCATGACAAGGCAGCACGCTACCCCGAGACCACAGCGGTGGACGTATTGCTAAATATTAAATGGATAGAATTACGTTTGGCTTTGCGTAATATTAAAATAGTTATAAACTCATATCACAATGATATACTTTATTGAGAGGATACACATATAACATACTCATATTTTTACATATTAGCACACTGTATTAGGAGCCTATAATTTCCATGATGTCGAAATTTCATCAAATACCTCGAAGAATCGATTCAACAATTTTGCAATTGTACTTCAGTGAGGTAGGATATGTCACATACTCACAATCGAAATGTGTCAATAACTCTTTGAACTGGCAGTGTATCAGTCCATGAGATCTGATTATATTTGTTGTTTTAAGTACAATATTCATCACCACATTCAGCGAAATGCTTTTAGCATGCGTATTTTATTGATGAATGATGTAGTGGATTCCCCAGACTGTCTGATATTTTAGTTTGTCCTTCAGACGCTGCACAAATCCCAGGCTACACCCTATTTTGTTATTATTATTATTATTATTATTATTGTTATTGTTACTATTATTATTATTATTATCGTTATTATTATTATTACTGTTATTATTAATATTATTATTATTACTATTATTATTATATTATTATTATTATTATTATTATTATTATTATTACTATTTTTCTTTCTACCTTTGTCAAATTTATATTGCGTAGTAAATATCTATTATGTATCAACCATAATTCTTACTGTATATATAATTTAACCCTGGTAAAGTGGAAGAGAAGACCTTACGGTCTTAACTCCATCAAGTAAAATAAATAAATAAAAAATAAATAAATTACCATAGCCGATGCCCCATCTGTGGTTATAGATAGGCCTACAAGTTAATTCCATGAAACATCAAAATTTTCGACAGATTCTTCTACACATGGTATTATGTCAAAGGCCGTTGTTGTATCACGCATTGGCACTAGAGCTATCAGGTCTTCTGTAACGTCTAGTTCGGAGTTCGCACCCCTAACAAAATATGTAATTTGTGCTGTGTCGGAGATATCCTGAGCTAAGGAAAATACAAAACAATTACTTGTGAATTCCATTAACTTGTGAAGAATATCACCAGCAAGTTCTTACATACGGCGAGTAACAGTGGTGCGGGAAAGAAAAATTACGTCCAATAACTCAATTTGATTTGGACATAAAAATTCAGCTGCTATTTTCACATAGATAAGCTGCGTGGTGATTTCCCAATGTGCATTGCGATTTTGATAGTTGGCATGAACAACTGACTAACAAGCAGATTGTTCTGCCTGCAATAATAATAATAATAATAATAATAATAATAATAATAATAATAATAATAATAATAATAATATAATAATAATAATAATAATAATAATAATAATAATAATAATAATAATAATATTAATAATAATAATAATAATAATAATAATAATAATAATAATAATAATAAACTGACATCTATGAATACATACGCGTAGCTAAGTTAGCTTGGTTAAACGCTCCCTCTAGGGAGCGCCGTAATCCTCATACGGGGAAGAGCGAAGTATATAGATGATGATGATGATTATTATTATTATTATTATTTTATTATTATTATGATAATGTTTGATGATTGAAATTTGAATTAACGCAAATAAATTCATATAAAATAATATAAGAGTAATCAAATAAATGTACACTATCGGTGCAGTCAAGGTTTTAAAGTTTTCCTTTAGCTTTCTGACCTCCACTGTAGGGTCGGTATCTTTATAATTCTCATGGGGTGTTGAAAAATATATCCGAAATAGAACTTTCTCACGTTAGTAAGAACTTTCATACACACCAAATATTTTGCCCTTCCTTTATATTCAGGAAATATATATATATATATATATATATATATATATATATATATATATGTTCCAATTGCTGATTAAAATAAACAATTTGGAGATGGCATACGCGATTTCAAATCTGCTGCGGGTTTCGGCATGATTACACCGAGAACCATTTCAAACTAATATTAGTTTAGACTGTAACGCTATATAGGCCTACGTTAATATGCCGCCGCGTCCCAAACCTCCCTCCTCATCATTCTTTCTTCATTGTGTCTTTGAACGCTCTGCTCATGTGTCGCGCACACGAGCTGGGAAGAGTGCTCTTGCACAAAGAGCATGGGCTGGGCTATTACATCAATAATATGAAAAATGTATTCGATTGAAAGCACCGACTGTCAACATGTCATATTGATTTCTCTTGCCTGCGCTACGTGGATTAAGCCTACCTGTATTTGTCGTACCTCTCATGACTCTCAATAGTTCGTTTTCAGCCTTCCTTTGCAATCTTCTTGTCGTCATATCCATTTGCTCCGGTCGTTGCACTCTTACTCGTTCGTCGGTGTGGAATGGGATTGCATCATAGTTCTCGGTTGTTTTGCTCTCGCCCGCACTGGCTGGCGAACTTGCGAATTTGTTTTGATGTCATTTTCTCTTCCTTTCTCTTCCTATAGGCGACCATCGGTTGTGGTTGCATTCCCTGTCAGATTCAGAGACCCGCAACCACTCCCAACTTCTACATCATTCTCAGGGTTGTCCATGCTTTCCAGTTTCTCTCCTGCCCAGATCGTCCATTACTAGTTAATTCATTAAATTGCATAATTTTATGACAGCCCTGCTTCGTCGCCTCGAGCATGTGTCGTCTAAGGAAGTATTTTTGGCGACGAACCTTCTCACTGAAATCTTCGGAAATGTTAATACCGGTCCCCTTAAGATATTACTATCTCTAAGGATGGAACACTAGATTTTGTAATGTGATAGTGCCGCTTTTCACTATTCCAACTATCGACTCTGTGTGCCCTTTCGATGTCACTGTCCATCAAATAAATACCAATTTGTACCACTACTCTTTTAACTATAAGTTCAGTTTCCTGCCAGCTCTACCTTTCTTCTTCTTGTTCTCGATTAATTATTACATTGTTTCGGCGACTAGAATTTACCACAAAGTCAAATTTAGATTCCAGCCATTGCGGTATATCTTCCTTCCGATACATGGTCGCCTCAATATTTTTAATTTTTCCACAAACATTACACTTTTCAAACCTCTCTTTCACTTCAACTGACAGTTTTTCAATTAGCTTTCTCACTCTTCCATCATGCTTTAGTCTTGCACTCTTCGAACACAATAACAAAACATGTCCGCTTTCCTCGACGGTAACGACAGAATTCCCATGTCGAAATTGAACATATTTGAGTAGGAGGTCTAAATTATGTTTCTTATTGTTCATGAATATTCTAAAAGATAGAACCAATTATTACCTGTATTGTTCCTGGTAACACTATTTACAAAAAAAGGGATATGGAGCATTATTCTGTATTCTTTATTACGCAATTATGTTATATTTAAAACGGGATCTATCCTGAATTGTGTAAATTATTCACATACGTTAAATTGCTTAACAAATCACAGGCCTACTCAATTACATATTGATATCTCATTGCCGATCATAGTTCTACATTTTCTCCTCAGGTAGCAAACCGACTCTTGTCTGCTAGTGAATATTTCCAGTTTCGTATGTACCATCCTTATATTCATTATATTATACTAAATGTAATGTGTAGACAGATATCATTTTCCAGAAAGAAAACTTATTACAATGTCCTATATTTATGATTAGAAATATGTCTATTAAAAAATGACTGCACGGGATTCGAACTGGAGACCAATGGTTCTTACGATAGCCATTTATGCCATTGAAATTTTGATAATCCGCTGTGAATTTCTTACCTGTTTATTCATATACAAATTTCGTGCAAAGTTTTAAAATTACTTTACACATATCTGTCTAATTCGAATTACATTCTTCAGAGCTTCAGCAATTACCATCCGGTCTGAACTGTGACATATTTCAGAATATTGGATTAAATAAGCGAAGTTAACCTGCTGAAATATGTGTAGTTATGTAAACAAAGTTTCGCATGCGCAGAGCGGAAGACAGAACATTTCAAGCGCTCATAGTTCCTGAGCGGCGTACCATATAATTCTTCAGTATGACATAAATGTACAACCTTAGACAAAAAATAGTCATCTCTTGAACGCATATTTCTTCTAAGCCGTACTCGGCACAGCGCTGGGTTCAAACTAGGAAACTGGTCATAATTGTGCAGTCCCTGAGGTACTGTGTTATGTACTCGGCACAGCGCTGGGTTCAAATTAGGAAACTAGTCATAATTGTGCAGTCCCTGAGGTACTGTGTTATGTGGCATGAACTGAAGACACTCCTACGTGTCCTGTCAGGTCAGCAGTAAAACATGCAGTCACTGTATCTGTACCATGGCTCAGCGCACACACAAGGACATAGGCACAAGGCAATCTCTCCTCGCACTGGTAAACGTTGCAGGTTTTTCTGCTCGTGAGGCTGGAAGGAGTTTGAGAGTCTCTGCATCTATAGCTCAGAGGTGGGTGAGATTATCCAGGGAAGGGATTCATGAAAACCGTCGTGTTGGTTCAGGAAGAAGGCGTGTTTTCACTCCCCAAGAGAATGGAGATTTAATTGCAGAAGCCCATAGCAACCCCTTCCAAACTGCTTCTCAAATTAAAGCAAATTCTCAATTCCCTGGATCAGCTCGGACAGCTCTGCGGCGTTTAAATGATGCAGGACTTTTCACGGACAGCAGCAAAGAAGGAACACCTGACAGACAATCACAGATTGTTTCTGCTCGCCTTTGCAGAGGAAAATGCCAACTGTGTTTGGAAAAATGTAATATTCTAAGACGAGATGACATTTTCTTCTACTCATTATTGTCTATCTTCCAAAGGGGTCTCGATACGATGCAGAATACGTGGCTAGACAATTTCGTCATGGTCGCGTATCTGTGTTGTGTTGAAGCTGGACGACACACTGAACAATATGCAGTATAAAGGTACGTACACACTTGCGCGCCGCGTGGCGCGCGCACCATGTTCGTCAGATTTGGACGGGGTTTTAAGGTGCGCGTGAACGGCGCGCGCGCCGCGCGCGCGTCTCTCACCACGATCCACTCATTGTCGGTTTTTTCCACGAACACTTTGATGGTTCGCTGTTTAGATTTGGACGGTACCTGAGAGGTTCGTTGTTTTTGGTGCGCACCTATTATTTGAGTATGGAGTGGTCAGAGGAAAACATGTTAAAACTTATTGATATTTATAGAAGCAAACAATTATTGTGGGATCTTCAACATAAGGATCATTTTAAAAATCATTGAAAGGAGATGCCTGTTTTTTTTTCAATATTATGTGTTTTTTTTCGTGTGTACTGTAATTGTATGAATAAATTAGAATTATTTAGAAAACATTATTTATTTAAGACGTTCATTTCATAATATTATGTATGAAGTATCACAAAGCAATACAATATATAAACACATTTATTACTAATTATTTATTTTTTCAAAGACTCCAAAGAGCAAGACTGCTCATGTTAAGGGGCAATATACAAAAAATAATGGCCATAAAACAATTAACAATAAAAACAAGAAAACAAATTCAGGCATAAGTTTAAGTAATACAAATTACTATAGATTCACAATATATATATATACACATATAAATACAATATTTAAACAGGATAATATTAATAATAATAAAATTAACAAAATTAACTAAGAAAGCAATGAGAAAAAATATTTTTTAATACAATTAGAAAAATGTTTAACATTCGTGAAATGTTGATATTCAATAGGTAAGTTATTGTAATGGTTGATTAATGCATAACGAATCCCTTTTATACCGTTTTTTTTAGAAACTAGTATCTTTGTGCAATAAAGTACAACCTCTAGTATAATAATCATGTACATCTTTATTAAAAATTAAGGCCATGTTATGGTGAGATAGATTCTTAATAATTTTAAACATATATATATACAAATCATATATTTTTTTTAAATTCCTTTAATGCTATAATATTTGAAAAAGTATAAATACAGTTATAAGATGTAATAAGAAATAAGCGTGACCAGACGTCCCGATTTTGGCGGGAGAGTCCCGATTTTTAACAATTTGTCCCGCTTCCCGCGGCATTTAAAAAAAGCCCCTATTTTTGGAAAGAATGCAGGACAAGCGGGAGAACGGAATGGGAATAGACATGGTTGGTTACACCTGCTCTGCAAAATGTCTACTGAAGTTTTGTGGGTTTCCTATGGATCGCAGGAGGTTCGTTGAAATTAATCATTTCGACGAACATAACACGCGCCGTGCGCATATGTGTACGTACCTTAAGGCTATACTAGAGAACATCTTAATTCCAACTGTGAGGATGACATATACTGATGGAATTATTGAATTCGTACAGAATATTCATCCTGTCCACACTTGTCGAGCGGTTTCAAACTGGTTCTCGGAGAGGCAGGGTATCAGAGTGATAGACTGGCCTCCCAGTTCACCAGAATTGAATCCAATCGAAAATGTGTGGGCAAAGATGAAAATAGAGATAAACTCTAATTGACCTGCAGATGCACGAAAGACGAAAGATGGCTCATGGGCACAAATTCAAGACGTCTGAGATGCTCTAGCTGATCATCCATATGCCTGTAGAAATTTGATTGCGTAACTGTCCCGCAGATTGAGGGCGGTAATTGAAGCTGAGGGTTCATGCGCCCAATATTGATTTTGGTTTTGTTAAAGTTTTAATTTTAGAAGAATTTTCTTTCCTCATTTATTTATGAGAAGAAGGTTTTTATTTATGTTTTTTGTGTGTTTTGAGTGTGCATTAAAGCCATAAAACTCAATATAAAATTAAATATGACACTATATTACAGGCGAAATGCTATTCTAACATTCAGTTTTAAAAAAAGTAGAACGGGAATCGAACCCATGAGGTTACGAACGCAGATGATGTCTGTTAAACCTCTCGACCACGGAAACACACTAAGCCAAACTCTCTCTTTAATGTTGCTTTAGAGTGCACTGCATAAACTAGCAAACAACCCAGTACAATTACTGAAAACGTGTTGATGTGAATACAGCTTCTTGCGAGCTCTCACGAAGTTCCCCGATCGGTTGATAGGATCTGCGGATGACTCATTTCTTTTGTCTAAGGTTGTACATATGAAATTCAAATTAATGGTGAAAGCAGTGTGAGAAGAAAATAATATTAAATGCATGCAATGTTATGTTACACTGCGTACTAAAGCATTAGTCCATGTCATACTTGATTAAAGTTTAATAGGGTACGCGCAGATGAATCGGGACAAAAATTGAAAAATCAGTAATATCGGTTTCATTATTTGTTAGACATATGTTTGCACTTCATGATATAAAATAATATTTCATCAATATTTTGTACCAGTCATTGACTCAACAACAGAATGCACGAGGAATTATTGACATTATATTCCGGTACCTTCTTCTTAATTTGTAGGGTGAATAGGGACAGTCGGTTAGGTGTATCAGGACAGTTTAAAATGACTTATTTCGGTAGAATATTCCTTTATCAAATATTTGAAACAATATTTTATAACACAATTTTCAATGTAAACTAATCGTAGAATCAGATTTACTATTATACATAGGCCTATCAACATTTTTCTTCCCTTGGCTCCAAAACACTTTTCATGATACTATGCACATCCTTGATCATGCCACTATATATTATAAACAAAACCCACACACAGTGTCATTATTTTCCTGTTCTCCAGTATCATCATCATGCTTATTGTGTTTTTTCTCCGCGAAGCAAGAACTGTCTATCTTAAATTGTTGAAATCTAATTCAATTCCATGTGAGGAAAATGGAAGAATTCCTTGTAGGACGGTTAAGACACAAACGAGGTACGCTAAATAACTCTGCTGGATGATACAAGCCCCTCCCCTGACTGAATGCTTTAATATCTCCATGCAAATCAACTTCTGTCAAAATCTGTTTATAATTATCCATCAACTATGCGATAGTTACAAATAAATTAGTGAAATACGCTGTCACTAATCAGCCGAAAATTAGTGCCCCTATTCATCCGAAATACACTAATTCAATTTTCATAGGCTGACAACACTTAAACCATTGTCAACAAAGACAGTAATTATCTCATTCCCTTTGGGGATAAAGACTTCATAATTTAGCAAAAATTGATTCGTAATTAGACCATTAGTTAATAGGAGACACGCATAATAAAAACGGAAATATTGAATGTAAGAAGCTATTATTCCACTTAAACTAATTCTTTGTTGTGAAATCTTCACGTAATCAAACGAGAAAAAAAGTGATACATTTGGTTTTGATACATCAAGTACAGAGGTTAGTCGACAGATAGCAGCACTTTCGCTGGGAGTCTTAGATTTCAGTGGAGAGAACAAAATTCAAAAGTGAACCTATTCACCCAGTGTCCCGATTCAACCGAGTTTAACCTAAATATCTAATTGTCTTTACGAATGAAATAGTCATTTTGTGTCTTTAATCACTCATATTAATTATATTAATATTCTGATCAGTACTCTTCCATGCTAACACTGTGACAGTATCAGGATTGGTCCATTCAATTTTAATCATATTTCCTCGAAAACAGCCGATTTAAAACAATATTTCGGTCATCGTATCTCATGATGATCCGATACCCCAACAAAATATAATATAGAAAACATGTGCCAAGAACGCTATATGCCTATCGTCTATTGGCTATCTTTAATATTATCTCTAGAAAAGTGTCTAAACCAATTATATCCATTAACAATTTTTTGTTGAATTTATCAGTTCAATTAAAAAAATTCCTGTATTTTGTTTGAAAGTAATGAGGATAGATCTCACAAAAAAGAGCTAAAATGTTTTATGTTGGCTTCATTATATCATTAAATTATAAAACATTATTAACAAAGCACACTATCATATTAATCTAACAAAAACTTGGTTAAAGTCGTTTGAACAGAACGGCGTAAAATGTAATAACTCAAACATTCTGCATTTAAATGTCATTAGAGAACTGTAATAAATATTGGAGGAAAGTAAATGTGGGAAATACACTATACAATTTTTTCAAAATCGAAGCGAATATAAAACTTCTTCATCATCCAGAGATTAAGATTATTGGCTCGTTCCGGTTTCATGAAAGCTAGAATTTTTAAAATTGTTCAGACCATCTTCTGTGTTGGCGTCCAAAATTTCTCCTTTCATGTGGTTTATAATTTAGCAATAATTTTGGAAATCTTTCTTCAGACATTCTGTCAACATGTTCTTTCCAGTCGTTCCTATATTTAATTATTCGATATGTAAGTTTTAAAATATTCGGTTCCTTTCTTATATCTTCACTCTTTTCTTATCCAGTAGAGTATATCCTGCTATATTTCTTAAAAATATCATCTCAAATGCTTCCAATCTTTGTTCTTGCCTGTTAGTGATCATCCAACATTCTGATCCATATATCAATACATGAACAGCCATTACTTTATAAAATTTCATTTTTGTTTCTTTTCTTGTGTTTTTAAGGGTTCTTTAAATAGTGTCACACATTATATTAAATGTATTTTATTTTATCATTAGTATCTTCAATTTTAAAAAATGCTGCATTCAAACCTATATATATGTATATATATATGTCCACCGCTGTGGTCTCGAGGTAGCGTGCTGCCTTGTCACGCAGCGGGCCCGGGTTCGATCCCCGGTCGAGAAGTTTTTCTGGGCGAGGTTTTTATCGGGGTTTTCCTCACCTGTAAGATAAATGTCAGGAAAACTTTAAGGCCCAAACGGTCCCCGAAATCATATGGCCATCATCATCATCCTTATCATTATCATTATCATCATCATCATCATCATCCTTCACCGGTGTGGAAAGCAACGTAAATCTACCACATGTACAATTCCCTAGTAAAGCTGCAAGCATAGCATGAAAATGCTATGATTGCAGTGAAGGACGTGCCTTCGGGCAGAATTACTTTGGATGGATGGATATATATATAAACTATTCACTTGCTCTACAATTTTATCATCAATTACTATTTTTTCCTCTTAGGGTATCTCGTGACTATAAATGACACAAATTATTTAATCGCAAATGATTGCCTGAAATATTTTCATTTCTGCTTACTAAACTTTCTTGACTATAACTTTTCAAATGTTTACGCCTAATTTTCAAATGTTCATTATTTATTTTACAATATTCACTGTGTTCGCACAAATGATTTGTTGCAATAAGAGTCTCTTTTTCGCAAATTTATTTTATCACTCGGTTCTTCACAACCGCCGACGGGCTCACATAACACATTTGCTTGATCGCCGCTCTTTCTCGCACATTCACTGATCAATCACCGGAACACGACTGGCCGGTCAGACGCTGGCACCACCTTATATATGCGAGGGTAGAAATAATCTGGATGCCAGTCTAGATCTCTCTCGAAGGGAAGCTTCGAGAGGCAAATTCTTATAGAATCGACGTATCTGGAAAACTATTTCTCCAGAAAGTACGTCTGGAGAGGTCATTTGCTGGCTGCACAAGACCTGAATCTAACTCCTGTAGACTTATAAGGAATTCTGATACCGCCCACGAAATTCAAAGCCGGTAATTTGAGCAACAGATCAGCATTACGTCGCAGTATAATTTGGATCGTTGTATAAATGGAAATTTCCGTTATTTACTACGTATCATAAAACATTGCAAAAGTCCCAACAATTAAATAAAGACCAGGACAAAAAAAACTATTCATTTCTCACTTTCATAGGGATACACACTTGTTTAAACACTACAGTACATTCAGATAAAAATTAATGGATATGAATATATCTACAAAATCTGTAATATAACGCACTTTCTTTTCCAGAATTAACAAATACATAACCATTCCCAAGAACGTTTTATTTATAAAAAATAATTTCACAATAAATTAGGCGTAAATACATAATTGATCTAGTTTAAAATTTTATATCTACTACTTAACATACTGTAGTACTTCATACGTTTTCTTCTCGCATATTTTATTCAAATTAAATCGTCAAAATAATGTCATTACGAATTCATTGGAGAAAATACTAGTTCAAAGTTCACACGCACACAAATACAGAAAGAAAGAAAGAGAGCACTTAACTAAAAAAAGCTACAAGCGCGATAGGCCTATCATCCGGCTGCTGGCCTCACGTCCATATGTGTTAATCACAGATGTAGACTATCATAAGCCAGTGTAGGGGTGACATGTGGTCAGCAAGTGAGATCCCCCAGCCGTTATACCTGGTCTTCTCAACCTGGAGTCGCTACTAATTGTAGCTACCCAAATGCCTCACGATGCTAGCCGAAATTCCACGAGAAAATGTCTTCCTTCATGGGGACTCGAACCAGCGCAAGTCCCGTAGCTCTGCGCCAAGGCATCTTACCTTAAGAGCACTTAACTACTTCACATTGAAAAAAAAATATATGTTACTCTAAATACGACTTTCTTTGCATACATATGATCTAGAATGTTATTGTCCTAAACACATATTTTGACATTCTAAACACTATGAAAGAAAGAATATTATCAGCTTCATTAGAATTATGGAGTGTAATTGCAATGAGATCTCATTACGTTGAAAGTAAAAGAGAATAGTAGTAACAATTTGGAATGTGAGATATCATCTTCCTCTTCTTCTTCCTCCTCTTCCAAACAAGTATGTAAAGCCTAATGGCCTGTTATGATATTGTAACACGTCATAATTACGACTTTTAAATTACGCGAGCAAGCGAGAATTGTGGTCTCGCATTGGTCGAAATAGATTTACGAGTCTCCGATTCGAGAGTGGAAAGACTCCCGCAGTTCATCCAATGGCCTGGACTGTCATTCCAGAAATCTCTACGATCATCTCCTCCCCCCTTCGGGAAAGATCGGTGGCGAGAGGTTTTCATGTGGAAGTGTCTCGACCTTGGGCCTAGAAATTTCCGTCTCCTCTCTGTATAATCTGTGGCGAAGACGGAAGTCAGTCGTGTTTTGACAGCAGGAGGTGAGAGCGTGAAAGAGAGCTGCAGTGATTAAACACATATGACACTGTGAAATAATTGTGAAACAGATAAACTTTGAATCGAGATTAATTGTGAGTGCAAATTGTGATTAATTTACTACTGTTAATTGTAAAAGTAAATAAGTGATTAGAGTTTTCACTCGATATCTGTGTGTGATTATTTACGACGTAAACTACTTGAGAACGAACCCAACCAACCGCTACAATATCAAGGATAGATTTTCAAACCATCTCTTCTTCGGATCCAAATACTTCTTTCTATGTGGACGGTAGTGGAACTTGGGTTTTGGAATTCGTTAATGGACATACTTTATACACGAGCTTTCCAATTGTATCGGCTACTGTTTATAAAATGTACAACTGATTTGAACTGAAGTTCTCGCATGACCTCTTCATTCCTTTGTGATTCCATCACTAATAACCTCCTTTTGAGCTCATGAAATATACCGTGATTCAAAATTGACTTTACAACTTTACAAGCTTATAGAAATTTATTTAGAAGACCTACAGAATTGGTTTTAATGTCATATGATAGCACAACTCATCAAGTTTTCACCGACATAGTTTTATAGTAGCTAGTTCTCTCACCGCGTGCGCTGACGTAGTTCATATCAAAATGGCTGCTTTCACAGGTGCCGAGCGTGCCCGTTGTGTGTTTTTGTTCGAAGAAACTAAATCTGCGACAATTGTTCAGCGTAGATTTCGTACCCAGTATGGTAAGGATCCCCCTAGCAGGCCAACAATTTATTCTTGGCACCAAACATTTGTTAGGACTGGCTGTTCTGTTAGTCATTCCATGCATTCTGGCCGTCCACGTACGGCTGAAGTTGTGGTTGAACAAGTGAGGGATAGCTTTGCTCGGAGCCCTAGAAAATCAACGCGGCGTGCGTCACGTGAGACTGGCATTTCACAACCGACCATTTGGCGCATACTACGGAGACGTTTGAACTTGAAACCATACCGATTTTCGATGGTGCAACACATTACTGATAATGATAAGATGCTTCGACTGATTTCTGTGCAGAAATGCTTGGTCGGATAGAAGAAGATGAAACGTATTTGAACCACGTAATCTTCAGCGACGAGTCTACATTCCACGTCAGTGGCAAAGTAAATACCCATAACTGCAGGATCTGGGGCTCTGAACCTCCACATCACCATCTGCAACACGTACGTGACAGACCGAAAGTGAATGTGTTTTGTGCCCTAAGTAAAACTAAAGTGTACGGCCCCTTCTTTTTCCAAGAAAAAACTATCAACGGTACGATTTATCTGGATATGCTAGGAGGATCCTTACCATACTGGGTACGAAATCTATGCTGAACAATTGTCGCAGATATAGTTTCTTCGAACAAAAACACACAACGAGCACTCTGGGCACCTGTGAAAGCAGCCATTTTGATATGAACTACGTTAGCACACGCGGTGAGAGAACTAGGTACTATAAAACTATGTCGGTGAAAACTTGATGAGTTGTGCTATCATATGATATTAAAACCAATTCTGTAGGTCTTCTAAATAAATTTGTATAAGCTTGTAATGTTGTAAAGTCAATTTTGAATCACATCTCGCTGACTGTGATTCGGTGGATGATATTACCTATTATTGTCCAATGTTCATGCCTCATTTCCGTAACATAGTTCTTGTCATGCTAACGATTTATATAAGTGTATTCTGGAGTGCCTTTTACTCTATTGAAGGTTTCATAATTGTATTCAATTATTCCCACTGTTTTATTGAACTTATGGATTTTATCGGTCATCTTCATCATCTCCGCACGCCATAGCTAGTGGTTAAGGCACTGAGCTACAAGCCAGAGGGTCGAGGGTTCAAGTCCCGTTGGGGTCAGGATTTTTAAACTGATCCAAACCCTCTGGCGGCACTATGGCCCTGGGGTCGACTCAGCCTCTAACATAAATGAGTACCAGACACTTGTTCTGGGGGTAAAGGCGGCCGTCACGCAGGGCTGACAACCCGGCTGACATAAAGTGCCGATTGTCTAGAAAAAGTGGGAGCCCTAACCTCCTACTACCCCAAGGGCCTCCGGGTCTGTTTTGGGATCACTTTACTTCATCATCTCCTTTATCTCCTATTAGGAGCATAGTACATTCACAAAGCGACCCCAACGGTCCCTATTCTCAGCCAACTTCATCACTTCGGTGATACCTAATTAATCAGAAATGGACAATTTGTACCCGAGGATGAAGTATCATTTTCTCTTTTATATAATTCATTTTTTAAACGAATATGTTATTGAGACTGGGCATTCGCTACAAAAAAAATCACTTTTGTTTCATCTATAATAATTTCCATATAATATATACCGCCTACAATGTTTACATTATGTACTCAATATTGAAGATCATCTTTATTATTGCTTTAAAAGCATCTTCAGTCATCTGCAATCAGTAACGGGTAAATTAGTACATTTATATTGATTAGGAAAAATTCATGGCGTAACTGTCACCATTCCGCAATAATTATGTTCGCTGTATATGCGGAGCTTGCGTCCAAAACCAGACAAGTCCAGACCACGCTTCCCGACCACGCCCGACACGCCCCGGTCCTCAGAGCCAATCCTTATCCCGAAGTTACGGATCAAATTTGCCGACTTCCCTTACCTACATTAATCTATCGACTAGAGGCTCCCAACCTCGGAGACCTGCTGCGGATATGGGTACGATCCGGCGCGACGACTCCGCGTGGCCCTCTCCCGGATTTTCAAGGTCCGAGGGGACGACCCGGACACCGCAGCAACTGCGGTGCTCTTCGCGTTCCAAACCCTATCTCCCTGCTAGAGGATTCCAGGAAACTCGAACGCTTATGCAGAACAGAAAACTCTGCCCGGGTCTCCCGACGGCGTCTCCGGGTCCTTTCGAGTTACCCCAACGAGCTACTCCTAGAGATTGCTATTAAAACAAACAATGCATTAGAGAACTGACAGAGGGTCCTAGTATATATCGAAGTGCAATCCAGCTTATCAGGCTAAAGGAAACCTTTCTGAGATAGTAAACCTATCCCATTTTAAAAGTAGTTTTCAAATTGGAAATCAGTCATGCGCTGTTCGTTGTCGCGTAAGCGTGAAGTGTGTGAGTTCTCATTTTTCTGCGAATGTACAACACAATAGTCTTGTTTCTTAGAAATAACGAAACGTTGTTGTGTAAAAGTTTCAAATATGTTTATATATATATATATATATATATATATATATATGGGTCATATACGTTAGTAAATCAAATACAGAATATAACAGCTTTTGTAAAGAAAACTTACTTGAAATATTTTAGCATTAAGTTAGGAGACCAGGATAAATCGTGGTGCCCTCACGTAATTGTGTTGCATAGTTTAGGAGTTGGAAAAAATAACTGATTGTCCTTTGGTATCACTATAATTTGGTGGAAACCACAAATCATGCGGATGATTAATATTTTTGCACAATTAAGGTAGCAGGATATAATGCTAAAAACAAGAAAGAAATTATATATCCTAACATTCCGTCTGCCATTCGGCCCGTACCTCATGCTCCTGATAATCCGGTTCCCTTACACCCTGAATCAGATACATCCAATAGCACGAAAACTGAATCTCCAGTGGATGATGAACCATATAATTCTGATCATGATAAATGTTTTAATCAAAGTGAGCTTAATGATATAGTGAAGGGTTTAAATTTGCCTAAAGAATCAACAGAACTGTATGGCTCTAGGTTAAAATAAAATAAATTATTGGCTGAGGGTACATATTTTTCATGGTACAGGCATCGTTGAGTAGGAACTTTTCCCCGTTTTTTTTAAGAAGAAAATTTAGTGTATTGCCAAGACATCCCTGCTGTCTTAAAATTGTATAACATAAACTATAATTCCAAAGAGTGGGGGTTATTCATAGATTCTTCTTAAAAAATGCCTTAAAGATGATTTGATTCATAATGGAAACATCCATCCTTTCATTCCTGTGTCCCACTCTTTCGTTTTAAAGAAGACATATGAAAATGTATAGTTTTTGTTTCAAAAACTGCATCACGAAAACCATCTATGGCTAGTCTGTGGATATTATATGATTATTGGACTATTACTTGGTCTGCAAGCTGGTTTCACAGAATACCCTTGTCTCTTATATGAGGGGGATAGTCGAGCAAGGTGAGAACACTGGGAAAGGGCCACGTGAGACTAATTTAATACCAGGCGAAAAAAATATAAGAAGTGTACCTCTTATTGATCCCTCAAAAGTATTGTTACCACCTCTCCATGTAAAATTAGATTTCATGAAACAATTTGTGAAAACTCTAGGTAAAGACAGTGAGTGTTTTAAATAACTTTGTGCTAAATGTCCTTCATTATCCTATGAAAACATTAAAGCTGGTGTATTCGTTGGCCCTCGATTTGAAAACTGATAATGGACAGTCATGCTATGAGTCGAGAAGTGAAATACGCCTGGAATGCTTTCAGAAACGTTATTTTTAATTTCCTTGGAAATGAAGAAAACATCCAAATTATGTTAACATAGTGAAAGTGATGCTACAAAATTCCAAACAGATTGGTTGCAACTTGAGCGTCGAAGTACATTTCCTTCATTCCCATCTAAATTTTTTCCCTGATAATTCAGGAGATTTTAGTGAGGAACAGGTGAAAGATTTCACTAGGATTTAAAAAATATGGAAATGAGGTATCAAGGGAAATAGAGTGTTAACATGATGGCTGACTATTGCAGGATGTTAAAAAGGGACTGCTCTGAACAACACACGAGAAGATCAAAAAGGAGAAAATTTGAAATGCCATATTGAGGCAAGGTTATGAATGTGCTTATAATAATAATTATTAATCAATATTATTAAGAATTGATTAATTAGTGGCAAATAACAAATTCTGACCTAGTTTTCACACAAAATTCTTGTTGAAAGCAATTTGTATTACGTTTCACTAAGCTATAATTTAATTTCTAGTTATCCATGATTATTTTGAAAACCTGACGTGATGGGAGAAAATGGGTATAATTTTCGAATTCAGCACAAAAAATCCATTTATAATGACCTATCAGATTAAAAATACAAAAATAAAGTTTTAAAATGCACAACGGTGTAATATTAAGTATAATTATAAAGTGGGATAATTAAAATTGCAACTAATGCAAATTAGTACATTTAAAAAAGCAAAATAATAGTTAAATAAATGAACACTATTTTTTGCAGTCACGGATGAAAAGTTTTCGTTAGGTTTTCGGCCTCGGCTTTACGGTCTGTATCCCTACAATTCGCATGGTATGTAGAATAATATATCTGAATATTGAACTTTCTCACGTTAGTAATAACTTTCGTACACACTAAACAATTTGCCTTTCCTTTATATTCAGTAAATAAATAAATAAATAAATAAATAAATAAATATATATATATATATATATATATATATATATATTTCTTTATTTATATTCACATTGCCGAATAAAATAAACAATTGGGGATAACGAACGCAGTTTCAAATCTGATGCATATTCCGGCATGATTACACCGAGAATCCTAACAAACTGACCTGAGTTTAAACCGCAAAGCAGCAGCATTATTGTGCCGCCACGCCACAACCTCCCTCCCCTTCATTCCTCCTTTGATTGTTCTGTTCTTCCGTCGTTACACATGCAGGGAAGCGTGCTCTTGCACCAAGAGCTTGAGTTGGTCACCGCTGATCTAAAGTATTCTAAATTCACGGGAATTTGAAGAAAAAACACATAGACGTAACGAATATGATTTTTGTACAGAATGAAGGGCTATATTATAATCTTCTTACATATAAAAAATAAAGTTTGTTTGTTTGCATGTTTGTTTGTTTGTTCGTACTTTATGCGCGATCCGATTGTGATGGGTTTTTTTGCAAAATGTTCAGGAGATCCCCGGGATGAACATAGGCTATAAGAGAGTTGTGATACTCAACTCCTACACCCTTAAAAATCGTCCTTTATAGTAAAAAACGTGAAAAAAATAGCTCTTTGGACGTGTAAATGGCTTACGCTGCCTAAACCATAAGAATTACACAAAATTAATGTATACAGAATTGAATATCTCAAAAAGCTCTACTAAAAAGTCCGCGACAGCATATGTTTATCTCTTACGGATAACTCACAAAAACCATTTTTGTCTTTCATTGATACCAAGAGTCCCTTATGTCTTACGGATAACTCACAATAACCATTTTTGTCTTTCATTGATACCAAGAGTCTCGCGCCGTAGCCGAGTGGTTAAGGCAAGAAGTCTTGGCGCAGAACTACGAGACTTACGCTGGTTCGAGTCTCTATAGGGGAAGAAATTTTTATAATCGTAGACTTTCACTGCCGGCGTCTTGATCCATATTTGGTTCGTCTTCCGGGCTTATAGGCCGTGGTCTGGTTGTCTTCATACTCGACGTTTCGTCTACTGCTGCGGTAGACCTCATCAGGAGATACTGCGTGCTCTCTGTGAACTCCTCAACAGTCGGCTGCAGACTGGCTGGTCGTTGACTGACTGACTGATTTGTGGCAATGACCAGCATTGCCCAGTGTGCCGCTTTCTGGGAACCAGTTGAGGTCCCTTGGCGGCCAAACACCATTGTGTCTATTCAGTAAGGGTTTAGTTTCTAAGCCCTTGCGTGTCTCGCGGCTTATGTGTTCAGCCGGAGTAACCGTAGCAAGTATGGATGATATGAGGATGGTTCCTCACCAGAGCAGGGTCATCATAAACCACGTCGCCGGACAAGCAGAGAGTCCGAAAGCCGGCGGCGTGGAGTGAGCCACACTACTCTAGCTGGAATCCAGCACACATATCATGGTAGTGGACCATCATCGGGGTCTCTGGTAAATATGTTTCGGTGTACAGCACGTCGCTGTAGCATACGCCCTATATTGTGAACAATTGGATTGTCATGATTTTCAATATGTCGAAGCATATTCATGACTCTAAGTTCAATTGTGTCAGCAATATAGGGCATCTGTGCCAGATTGTGAAGCACTGTGATCCTCGTGCGTAAAGGTGCCGAAAATATAATTTTTAAACATTTATTTTGTACAATTTGTACTTTTTTCCTATGGCCAGCAGCGAGGATACTCCAGGCTTCACATCCATACAGCAACATGCTGCGGATCGCAGCTTGATATAGCGTTAGCTTGATCCTAGTAGATAGCGTAGGCGACTTGAAAAATGGATATAAAAGTGCAATAGCAGCATTAGCTTTATGTTTTAGATGTCCAATATGAATTTTGAACGTAAGCTTGGAATCCAAATGGATTCCAAGATACTTGACTGAAGTCTCCAGACGGAGTCTAAGAGTTCCCAAGGTGAGTCGGGCAGGAGTGCGCCTGTGGGTTTTAGCAAACACAACGAATTTCGTTTTGCTTGCATTTAACTTTATATTCCACAGACGCAAATAGGATTGGACAGTGTTAAGGGCGGATTGGACCACACGAATGTGGAACGGTACGGCACGAAAACGTGTCTGATAAAACAGACACGTATCGTCAGCAAAGGATGCGATATTCACGCGAGGAAAGGTAGGGAAGTCGGAAACATAAAGGCTATATAGGATAGGTGAGAGTACTGCACCTTGTGGAACTCCCGCCAAGAGGGGCTTGCAGTCAGAATTATACCCACTAACCGACACATAAAATTGTCGGTTAGTTAGGTATTTAGCAATCAATTTAATTAAATTTGCCGAAATGTTGAATTTGATAAGTTTGTAAATAAGTCCATTTATCCAAGTCGTATCAAAAGCTTTCTCAATGTCAAGGAATACTGCCACAGTACTTTTCCTAGAGTTGAAGCCCGTAACAACATGGTCAACCAGTCTTGCAAGCTGCAGCGGAGTGTATGTGCTTTTCTAAAACCAAATTGATGAGTAGGAATAAGGTCCCTTTCTGAAATTTCAATTTTCAATCGAACCAAAATAATTTTCTCCATAATTTTGCCCAGCACTGGTAGCAGACTGATTGGACGCAAGTTGTCCGGTATGGATGGGTCTTTACCGGGTTTGGGAATAGTAATAACCTTTGCTTTCTTCCACACTTCTGGGAAGTAGTGAAACTGAAAGCAAAGGTTCACTATTTGTAGGAATAGGAATAAGGTTTTAACAGGTAGATGTTTGGTAGCCAGATTTGAAATCTGGTCATGACCAGGGGCACGGTGAGACGGGAGATTTTGTCCATTTGCTTTAAGTTCATAAAACTGTACTTCAGGATTGGGTATAGGAATAGGTGTCTCTAGAAAAATACTGATTGTATGATGCACCTCAGCTTCGTGAGTCGGTGTTGTGAGCTCATGAGGTCTAAACCGGCCCGCGAAATTGTCAGCCAGGACTTGAGCCTTCTCCCTAGGGAGATAGGCCCAAGTTCCATCCGACTGAATGGCTGAAGGAGGAGGCGGAGCTCGACTCCTTTTTATGCGTTTAATGATCTCCCAAGGCGGAGTATTGTTGTCTGAGAACTGCTGAAGGGAAGAGTCCCAATCAAGATTTCTCAGCTCTTTTAACCGGCTTTTGACCAAATGAGCATAGTGATTGTATTCATGTTTGTGATGGGGAGCTCCGAAATCGCGGTACCTTTTTTGGTACTGCCTTTTAAGATTTAAATAATTTTGAAGTCCTGGATCGTTATATTTTGTTCGCGTAATAGTTGGATTTGTTCGCGTTGTAGCAAGTGTAATGGCCGTTTTAATAGGGCCTGTAAATTAAGGACAGCGTGTTCTATTTGTTCCGTACATTCGACAGAGAGTGTAGACATAACCCATTGGTTAAGCAAGTTAGTGTAACTCTTCCAGTCTGTGCAATGGTGTTGTAAATTAAGTGGGGAGGACAATACATATGTGGAAGAAATTTTAAAAAGTATTGGAGTGTGATCAGAGTCAAGTGCGTCTGTAACAGTAGTGATGTGTGGTGAAATAGGGACATTCTTCGATATAACAATATCCAAAATATCGGACGATGAACCGTAAGCAGTGTTGATGAAGAGTGTGTGTTCCCTTGGAGCAGAGATTTCAATGTTATGAAGTTGACAGTAGTTTTGAAGAATTGTACCAGAGACATTCTGGACACGACAATTCCAGTAGAGATGTTTAGAATTAAAATCTCCCGCAAGCAGATAGAGATGGGGAGATAGAAGTAAGGATATCTAGGTCGTGCCTTGTCAGAAGTCTTTTAGGAGATTTGTAGATAGCTGCTATGAATAATGTTTCGCGGTCTGAGATCGGTAAGAAGATGCCCGTGGCTTCAATAAATTGAAGTCCAGGGATTGGGGCCACCCTATGGCCAATGGACTTTTTGATACAGATTGCAGTGCCTCCAAGGGGACCATCAAGACGGTCATTCCTATACGCGTAGTAGTTCGGAATTTTGAATTTCATTTTAGGTTTTAAATGCGTTTCGTTCAATAGAAGAATGTCAATATCTCTTGTTTGTATAAATGTAATTAACTCATGAATCTGGTCGAATACACCATTGGCATTAAATGCCATGACATTGAGATAGCTTTGTGAAGGGTTCCTAGCCATCTCCGAAACATGAATTTACCAGATTGGTCAGGAAAACAAACCTTTCCATGGGGGTAGACAACCCACTCAGCAAGGGCTGAATGTCATGAAAAAGTTGTTGTCCCTGACCTGACATAGGTATTGTAGACGCAGGCCTAGGCTGACATGAGGCAGTGCCTGCAGTTTATTTTGCAGAGATGCCAGAGTTTACTATAGAACTGTAAGATATGGTTGGGTTTGTAGGTTTGGCTATAAATGTACGTGGTTGGGATACTGGGGGTTGTGAACTTGGATATGGTTTCCGTTTGCTCATACTGTTCTTTTGCTTTTTGATAAGCAGTACAGCCTCTATAGGAAGCGGGATGTCCCTCCTCCCCACAGTTTGCGCATTTGAGCAGGCTTTTGTCAGTGAGAGCCGCGGCTTTCACTGGACATTCTCGATGACTATGTGTGCCTGTGCAAATGACGCAACGCGGAGTTAAGGAACACTCCATAAAGGTGTGATTAAATTTCTGGCATCTGAAGCACTGCTTCATGCCAGCTCTAGGCCTGTAAGGCTCAACAGCCACTACTGTGTGATAGTGGCGTTTAAGATTATAGATTTCCCTTCCGGCATCGTTGTTTTCTAATTCAAGAAAGTATAAGTGGAAGTGGAGTTTGTATGTCTCCTTCCTTTTTGGATATTTGTTTAACTGACAGGATTGGAAATTCCAATTCTTTTTAATGGCATGTAACATATTAAGGAAACACTCTTTGCCGATAAGTTAAGTTTATTCTGTAATAATTAGCATAAAGTAAAAATATCTGCTTTGTGCAAGTTATTTGTAACTAACTCATTGGCTCTATCGAACTCGTAGGTTCGATAGATAGATAGATAGATAGATAGATAGATAGATAGATAGATAGATAGATAGATACAGGTCAAGCTAATATAAAGCGTGTAAAAATCATTTTTACTTTATAGCAGTGACGCTTCTTTTCTCTTCTATGTTACAATATATATATATATAAACTGATGTTTCAGAGGGAGTTTCGACATTGACAGAATTCATTACTCAGTATTCTAATTTTCTTGAATATTGTAGTAAATCATAAATATTTTAATATATTCAGTTTATTTTTATTATACCTATGTTTTACAATTAGCAATAATTTGTTTGTTAATTCGCTTTTATATGTAGTAATTATTTACATGCCCTGGAGGAATCAAGGCCATTTGGCTTTCTATTACGTTTAACTAGGACACATACGTGTTGCATTAAATACAGAATTCGTTAAATACAATGCCATATATTACTAAAATAATTAAATTATTATTTTTTTTAATTTAAGAATAATGAGTAGTGTGAGTAATGGTGATTAACAGTACAGTTTACTAAAGAAAATTAAGATACAATAGGTAGTCCCTAAATGGCATACATGAAGGGTCTAACTGCAAAACTCACATTCTCCACTTATGGGCCAAATGCATTTTTTGTTGTATCCCTGCTTTTAACATTGATCTCCATGTGAATCAAGTCAAATTATGTAGATAAATTCTTGAAAATTACAGAATAAGTTCAAATTAATGTCTGTTTTCATTGGTATAAGATTTTAGCTGTTTAATTAAAATGTATAAAGTGGAGAATGTGAGTTTAGCAGTTAGAGCCTTCACATAGTTGAAAAGTGTCAAAATCTATAAATTATAGTATTATATAAAACGGCGCAATGTGTCTAGGACAACTGTTTAAGAAAGAGGCTACATACACTTATATTTTATAAGTGAAATATTTGAAAGTAATATTGGCAGTGCCATTCAGTTTAAGTGTTCTTATGGCGACATTTATCTTACGAAATCTTCCATTTTGGCACTTTACACCTTTATACTTTAAGGTGTCCAATTACCAAAGGAAAAATATTAGTTCGCTTTTTGTTTGCTTTTTATTAAACAACTCTGCATTGTTGGTTTGAAATTTAAGAGTTTTTCATATAAAATCGCACTAACTGCCTTGTCACGCAGCGGGCCCGGGTTCGATCCCCGGTACGGGGCAGTTTTTCTGGGTGAGGTTTTTATCGGGGTTTTTCCTCACCTGTAAGACAAATGTCAGGAAAACTTTAAGGCCCAAACGGTCCCCGAAATCATATGGCCATCATCCTTATCATTATCATCCTTACCATTATCATTATCATCATCCTTCACCGGTGTGGAAAGCAACAGGAAGCTACCACACCTACACAATTCCCTAGTAAAGCTGCAAGCATAGCATGAAAATGCTATGATTGCAGTGAAGGACCTGCCTTCGGGCAGAATTACTATGGATGGATCGCACTAACAATTGAGCGTACCATAAATATATGGGTATAAATGTAGGGTAACATGATGCATTGTTTAAATAAAGTATTTTATATAATAACTTATATAAATATAAAGAAACAAAAAACGAATGTGGTTTTTATGTCCTCAAAGTAGAGCATATACCACAATCAGTTTGTATAATTTGCAAGAATTCCGGGTATTCAGTACCCATGTTACCTTTTTTGCTTTTATAACAACACTTAACCTCTTGGGTATTAATTGTACTGAACAAACTTCCACGTCAGTGATGGACGGATTTTATATTGTTCCTCCTACAGAACGCTCTTCAAAACTGTTTTATTGCTTACCTTCTGTTTCTGTACTTCTTTTTCCAATTTCTACCACAAATTCTCAATTTGATTTAATTCGTAAGATAGAATTTAATCGGGTTCTCCAGCCATATTTCTTTTTTAAAGAGTAGCTATATTTCTTTTATTTCCATGTTGTGTGTTTAAAAACGTTATCTTGGTGAAAATAATAAGTTGACTGTAAATCAAGTTTATATGGGACTGTTCTTTACATTAATCTTCAGAGTACCTATATTCCCAAAGTTGCCCATTGTCGTTTCAATGAAATGGAAAGGATCTTACCAACAACGGAACTGGACATACAGCTCCATAACATGACAGAACCACCTCCATTATCGAGAGTGGGTTGTAAATGTCGGTTATAGTGCTGTATTAGGCCGTCGTCGTACTTATCAGTAATTAAGTCTACAGGACCAGTAAACAAGTAACTTACGCTTATCGGTAAATCTTACTGTATTCCAGAATTGAAGGGGATAGGCCAAGTTAATGTAATTTTTAGTGAACATCAGTATTTTCCGTTTTATAATTATGTTTCTTATTCAAGACTTCTTTTTACTCATTTGTCCTTGATAACCAAAATTTCACAAATCCTTTTGCCAACAGATTCATAGGAAATTGATATTCCGATCTGGCATTCAATTATTTTTGTGAAGCTTGATATACTTTGCCGTGGATTTTTCTCACTTGTGTAATACAACTTTCCTATGATTCTCTCAGGAAGAATAGATTTTTTCCTCTCCTGCTCTGTTATGAACTTTCCCTGCATATTTGAATGTGATAATTTTGTTTTGTATTCCAGAATGAAATTTTCATTAAATCATTCATATGGTTTTTAAATAATTTTCTTTAATAATTAAATTGACAATACATTTATTTTCATAGTTTTTATTTCTTCTGATAAAGCAAGATTTTAAGACGCACTGAATGTTTACGTTCACCCCTACCTTTCTAACAATCCTAGAGGTAGTAAATGAAGACAAGCGTTTAGGTGTAGGCCTACACTGAATGTTCTGTTTCAGTTTCCATTTATTTAAGAACAAAATATTGAGAATGTAAGAAGATATTTAAACTTTGTTAATAATTAACTAACTCATTGGCACTATCGAACCCGTAGGTCCATGGCCGCGCGGACATAAGCTCTCCATACATCCCTATTATGAGCTAATGTTTTCCAATCATTCCTTTTATAATCTACTTCCCTCAAATCATTGTTAATGTTATTCTCCCACCTCATTTTTGGTCTACCAACTGGGCGTTTTCCCTCTGGTTTACTTACAAGAAGCTTCCATGCACGTCTTTCATTCCCCATTCGTGCCACATGTCCTGCCCATCGCAGTCTACGAGACTAAACCATTCTTAAATTTGTTAATATTTATTTCGAAAAGTCTATTGCCCAGCATATTATATGATTTTGTTACAAATTTGCATATGCTTTATATACACTATTTTTATAATAATAGAATAAATGCGCACAAGTTGTGCAGAGAATATAAGTTACATAAGTTTTGTCATTAATTTGATTCACGTAGTTTGTTATTTGCAGAATTCTACCAGGGATATCCCTCGTTTTTTGCAGGTGGTCACATGATAACGGTCGCATGGTTGCTCGCACAGTTCACACACACACACAGTTGTTCCCGGGATCGTGGAAACACTTCGTCTTGCTTATCTTGTGGTGGTATCCATGCACTGCGATTGAGTTCACCAGGTGTCGGAGTTCTTGATTGGTGTTGGTCCAGGATCTGTTTGTCATGGCTTCTGTTGTATAAAAGTCCAGCCATATCTCTTGTCTCTTCTTCTCCCTTTCCTGAAGCAGTTTATTTGAGCTGTCTGTGGATGGTAGCCTCATACGCAGTTCTTCTGTGAAGAAGGGTTCCTTGGCGAGTTCATATGCTAGCCTCGACTTCGTGTATTTTGAGACACCCGGGGCGGCTCTCAAGAATCGTGATTTGACTGCTTCCAAAGTTATTAGACTCAGCTTTTCCCAAATGAGGTCTATTCCATAGGTTGCAATGGGAACTATTTTTGGCCACGGCCGTTTTTAGTGATATTGCTTTGATGTCAAACATGGCTTTTGTGGCAGCTGCTGCACGGAATTTTATGTGTATTCTAAATGACTTGGCAGTGGTTTGCAGCGTCAGCCCCAGATATTTGAAGCTGTTAACTGTCACGAGAGGTTCTATTCTATACACTATTTTTAGTGTAGTAATTTCAAGTGTAAGCTCAGTTGTGAGAGTTACTGGAGGAAGGAAGTAAATTCAATGTTCGAGCAAGTGAACGTATAAAAGTAAATGATACGCAATTTTATGAGGAATATAAAACGAAATTGCTTATGAGATTAAATGAGTAACGTAGAAGCTAACGAATTAGCGATATGTATAATTGCATGTGCTTGTTTCTAACATTTTATAGTGAAGAGACAAAGAATGAATAATTAACGTATCTCCTAGATGAAGCATAATGTTTTCAGGTACGGTATAAGACATGCCTGTTAAACAGTATTGCTAAGCTGTGATGTATACTTATAAAAAAACGAGCGGACTCATGATCTCGAACATTTCAAGTTTTAACGCGTATTTACATGAGTAAACTAATTGCACAGTAGAGCTACAATACGTTGGCCTTCTTCCAATGAGGAACATTATTTTATGCACAGCAAGCCAGCGAATGCTTAGCTCAGTGCCTTTTGGCTTTCTTCGTATGGAAGTGGTCACAGGTTCGATTCCCAATCGGTATTTTTTTTAAATTGTTACAGTGCTTTCTATTTCATTCTGTTTGTCCCCTCTTAAAGAATTAAACAAACTTACTATTTGCAAGTATTACTATTTCGTTATTATTATGACTATGATTATTTTTATTATTATTGATATTATTGTTCTTGTTCTTGTTGTCCATCATCTATGGGCTATTATTAGGCTGGACTTAACCTGTATAAGGGGGCACGCCGTAGCGTAGTGGTTAAGGCACTGAGCTACAAGCCGGAGGGTCGAGGGTTCAAGTCCCGTTGGGGTCAGGATTTTTAAACTGACCCAAACCCTCTGGCGGCACTATGGCCCTAGGGTCGACTCAGCCTCTAACTGAAATGAGTACCAGAAGCTTGTTCTGGGGTAAAGGCGGCCGTCACGCAGGGCTGACAACCCGGCTGATATAAAGTGCCGATTGTCTAGAAAAAGTGGGAGCCTTAACCTCCTACTACCCCAAGGGCCTCCTGAGGCCTGTTGTGGGATCACTTTACCTTTACCTTGACCTGTATAAACTAAATATTTTAATTGAAGAGTAAAATTTATACCTCAATAATACGAAATAATTGCATAAATATATGAAGTTATATTATCTTTTATCACATAAATTTATAGCATTATTATTAAAACGAGGTACTGCACACAATTAAATTTATCCCAGTAGCTAAATAGTGTGGATATGATTGCAGATTCCAGGAGTATAATGAATAGATGGAAAAGTTACTTTAATCAGCTATTAAATGTACATACAGAACAGGACATTGAGGAGGATAATTTACAGACAGCAGAAATGCTAGTCGCAGAACCAAGTGCATTAGAGGCTGAAATGGCGATAGAAAAATTGAAGATGTATAAAGCATCAGGTTCGGATGAGATCCCAGCAGATATGATAAAATCAGGGGGAGAAAAATTGATGGACAATATACGCTGGTTGCTTAGTATGATTTGGGAAAAAGAAGCTCTTCCAGATGAATGGAAGGAATCAATTATCGTACCAATTTATAAGAAAGGAGGTAAAACTGACTGCAACAACTACAGGGGCATCTCATTACTTTCAACTTCGTACTAAATTCTAACAAATATATTATTAGTAAGCAGACTTATTCCCTATATTGATGACATTCTAGGAGATTATCAATGTGCATTTAGAAGAAACAGGTCTAAAACAGATCAGATTTTTAGTATAAGACAGATTTTAGAAAAGAAATGGGAATATAATGGTACTGTACATCAACTATATGTCATCATCATCATAGTACATTCACGAATTTAGGCCATTTGTTGACCTGTTTCGGCCTCAAGAGAAACACCATCCAAAAGTCTTTTGAGTGGACGTCCTGGTATTCTTCTTCCTGCAAGTTGATATCTTAACATTTGTTTGAGTATTCTGTGATCTTCCATTCGATGAACATGTTGTATCCATCTTGACTTATAATCAGAAATTTTGTTTTCAAAAGATTCCATGTGTAATTCTTCTAAGATGTTTTCATTTTTTTTGTGATCTAGTAGTGTGTATCCTGCAGTGCCCCGAAGATATATATGTTGACTTCGAAAAAGCATATGATTCAATTAAGAGGGAGAAGTCCTGCTGGAGTTTGGAATTCCTAAAAAGTTAGTTAGAGTTATACGAATGTGTCTAAATGGCACAAATAGTAGGGTGCGTGTAGGCAACAGTTTTCGGACACTTTTGAAATCCAGAATGGGTTGAAGCAAGGAGATGCACTACCTCCTCTACTATTTAATTTTGTACTAGAACATGCCATTAAATCTTTAGAGAATGAGTAAGGCTTACAACTCAATGGTATTAATAAGATGTTAGCTTATGCTGATGATGTAGTATTATTGGCCCGATAGCGAGGAGATACTAAAGAACAACACGCACACACTATTGAGTAACACTAAGAAATTAGGACTGGAAGTAAATATCAATAAAACTAAATATATGGTCGCTCGTAGAAATTTATTATATAATGGAAATGGACAGCTAATGGCAAATGAGGGAAGTTTTGAGGAAGTGGCTGAATTCAAATACCTATGAAAAGTAGGATGAGATGCACAAAGAAATTAAACATAGGCTCAATTCTGGAAATGCGTTCTATTATGCATTGCAGAGACTCTTGATATCCCAACTCCTTTCAAAAAACATTAAACTGAAAATATATAAACTATTATTCTACCAGTTATATTATATGGGTGCGAAACATAGACTCCTACTTTAAGGGAGGAAAGGAGATTACAAGTATTTGAGAATAAAGTACTTAGGAAAATTTTTGAACCAAAGAGAGATGAATAGACAGGTGAATGGAGAAGACTACATAACAATGAATTACATGGTCTTTATAGGAAGCCAGATATAATAAGAACAGATAAGTCTCGTAGACTGCGATGGGCAGGACATGTTGCACGTATGGGGAATGAAAGGCTTGCATGGATGCTTCTTGTAGGAAAGCCAGAGGGAAAACGCCCAGTTGGTAGACCAAGAATGAGGTGGGAGAATAATATTAACTATGATTTGAGGGAAGTAGATTATACAGGCAATGATTGGAAAGCATAGCTCAGGATAGGGATGTATCGAGAGCGTATGTCCGCGCGGCCATGAACCTACGGTTCGATAGTGCCGGTGAGTAAGTAAGTAAGTAAGCTAAATAGTGTTTTAGCGTTTACGAAGACAGGAATATTACTTTAAATAGTGTAAAGTGGACGTAGATTACGTGGCTGGAATTAAATGTTATTGGATGCATTTTGCAGAAATGCAAATAAATAACAAAAACATAATTTTCGATGGTTTTGAAGCCTGGCTCTTATATATATTTCGTTTTTTCGTAATAGGTTTAACGATCTACGCTACTTTTACGCTATGCACGAGCGTTGAACTTTATTTGAAATGTCGCAATTTGAATAAATATTGTATACGTCGAACACTCGTAAATATCTAGAAACATGTCGAAACATGTCTCCTTCACTGTTCTTTAACTATATAAGACGATTAAAACCAAATACAGCATGTTTAAAACATATAACAATGCGTTACCTCGTGAACCACAGGATTACCTCTCCGAGCATGCGCAGTTGGTCATAACAGGGACTCGGCGTTTTGAAGCCGCTCATTCATTTTTATTGCTAAGTGTACATATATTCACATTATATTTCTTTTCCATATTTTAAAACATAAAGCGAAGAAGTATTGCTGCCTCAGCAGATTTTCAAACGTAAACAAAGGTTGGTTGCTTCTACTTAAGTGTATCTGCAACTGTGAAATGAATTTTAAATATGCATGGTGAAAACATATTCTTTTCCTATACCTTATTGATTATGTTCGCGACAATTAAAAGTCCTTACATCGTGCATAATCTAAAGACTTGTTATCTAGTTATATCTGAACACGAAGATTCCTCTAGAGAATGTAAATTTTCGGGCATTCATCTACTAATACTCTCGAATTATTAAGGTCAACAAGGATGGCTCCTGATTGAGTATAGATATTGCAGGATCGATCGATCCCCGCAAGTTACAGAATTCTAGAAACTAGTAACTGCCTAGAATTAGAGGAACACTAGGAAGAGTAAGCGAATTCTATAAACTCGTAAACGCATAGAATTGAATAGTTGCCCCAAAAACATATCTAACCCATAAACTACAATTTGTTGGGAAAAAAGAAAAAAACTTATAATGTTCATTTTGAGGCTATTACCTACATTATATCTTATACATTTTAATTTCTCATCCTATTGGAAACATAGTCAGCCAATTTGAATGCAAAATAATATCCTACTAACTAAATATTAATAATTTAATACAGAATTTAGTACAAAAGTGATCTATCTTTATAGAGTGGAAATATAATCTAACCCATATTTAACTAAAAATGCTACAATAAAAAACAAAAAATACATATTGAAAACTGATTCACTTAGAAACATTTCTAACTGAATCAGCGTTCAATATTTACTTTCCATTTAATGTTATTTCGTTACATTCTCGGCGTCTTTCTTATTTTCACTCATTTTTCTAAGATCGTGACAGAATTCACGGATATGTGGTGGAATGAATTTGCACATGTGCAATAATTGTTTTTCTGCACTACTACTCATGACTTACTGCTTCTGCAATTTTATTGCAAATACATCAGTATTCGCTTCAAAGCGAACTTTTAAAAATAAATAGACCTAGAACTGGTCTGGAAGAGAGAAGGGATAGTTTTACATCCACCGTGCAGTGATATTCTCCGGATAGATCATTAATTCATAATCAAAAAGATGTGGAAACAAATTTAGAAAAATATAACAGACTAAATGGTATAATTAGGAGAAATTTTGGAAAACAAATGAGGAAAGAAATCCAATTGAGATTTCATAATGCCATAGCCAAACCTGCTCTACTATGCGGAAGTGAATGCTGGACACTTCGAGCAAAAGATAAATCCCGCATTAATAGTTCATAAATGAGATTCCTCCGATCACTAACTGGAGTAACATTAAGGGATAGAATGAAAAGTGATGAGATGAGGATGCAGTGGAATAGTAGGGAAATGGTTGAACATATACAAAATTATCAGATTAAATGGTTCCAACACATCCAGAGAATGTCAAATTCCCGTTTACCAAAGATGATTTACCACCTCAACCCTAAAGGCAAAAGAGACCTCGGAAGACCCTTCAACCGATGGAAAGATCAGTTTTTGTAGTCGCAGAACGGGCATCATCACCCAATACTGCATTCGGAAGAAGAAGAAGAAGAAGAAGAAGATCATTAATCCTCTGAATACTCAATTTTTGTATTTTTGTTAGTTTAGATCTCTTTTCGGAATAACCATTCAATTAGAGGAACAGCTGGAAGAGTAAGTGAATTAATGTGATGAATGCATTCTTCGTTGTAATGATTAGAGTTGTATATTAGGATGAATAGTTGTAGAGAAAATCTAATAACTGCACTGGTCAACATGATTTTTGTCTCAAGAGTACCAATAGTAGTACTTAATGCAGTTTTTTTTATTCTGTTTTCAAATATGTATTCGGAATTTCTCCATCACCCACAGTTTTTTTTTTATTTCAGTTTCAATTAATGGATTTAAATAATGATTTTTTTAATAAACCTAGATTTATTCCCGGAAAATCTAGGCGTAGTGAGCGATGAGCACGGGGAACACTTTCATCAGGATATTTCAGCTATGGAAAAGAGGTATCAAGGCAAATGGAATCCAAATATGCTGGCCGATTATTGTGTGACCATCAAGAGGGATTCTCCACAGGCGAAATATAGCAGAAAATTGTCATTTCTTACTTTCTAGGTGAGTCCAAATGTTCGAATATTGTGTAGTTACGAATGTAGAAAATGTTAAAGTGTTTGAAATTATAAAAGCCTGTCTCTCGGAAACCTTGCGTGATGGAGAAGAACCGATATAATATTTGAATGCAGGAGAAAAAAAAACTATCAGAATCACATATTCTTCTTTCTGAGACAAAAAAAAATATTTTTTGTTGCTCAGTGTTATTTCTTCATTTCTTATTCTTAGATTAACCTTCACATTTAGGTACTTTACGAGTCACATACCACCCGGGACTTAGAGTCTCAATATCTGTCGGAGTGGTTGTTCAAAGTTTATTCACATAATACATTCCTTGCTACACAAGGACACGAAGAGTCTACCTGAAAAAGGAATCAGCTCAATATGGTGCCAACGCCGTGATAACGCCAACATTCACGACAAGGCACACAATCATTAACCGTATACATACAAAACAAGGAAAATGTGATTGGATGATTAACTACCTGACTGGCACTATCGAACACGTAGGTTCATGACCGCGCGGACATAAGCTCACCATACATCCCTATTATGAGCAAATGTGTTTCAATCATTCCCTGTATAATCTACTTCCCTCAAATAGTAGTTAATGTTATACTCTCACCTCATCCTTGGTTTACCAACTGGGCGTTTCCCTTCTGGTTTACCTACAAGAAGCGCTTCCATGCACATCTTTTATTCCCTATTAGTGCCACATGCCCCGCCCATCGCAGTCTATGTGACTTAACTGTTCTTATTATATCTAGCTTCCTATAAAGACCATGTAGTTCACTGTTTAATAATCTTCTCCATTTACCCGTCTGTTCATCTCTCTTAGGTCCAAATATTTCAGTTAAACATGGACTGCAATTAAATCCTAGAAAGTCACAATCAAACATTATGGGTCACAAGAGACTATTATCTACTATTAACCTAAACACAGTCTCGCATGTGTCACTAAATGGAGTTCAAATCCCTTATAGTGAGACAGTAAAAATTCTAGGAGTATTTATTAACAACAACTTAAAAATGGAAAAACTACACAAACACACCATACAATGCAAAACAGTCTTCTTCAATAAGCCATTCATTCAATCGCGTACGAAATTGTCCTGCCATTCGCCTCGTATTAGAAACACTTGCAGATGCCCCATTTGGATTATTGTTACACTCTTTTTACAGACTTAAATATTATTTCCACTGAAAGACTTCAACGTATTCAATAATTCTTGCGCACGTTTTTAATTATTTGTGGTATTCGCAAATTTGACCATGTTACAAACCGCCCCTGGACCAATTATCGTGGCTTCATCTACGAGATCGTAGAACTGTCCTTCTCTATAACATACTTCCACACATCCTCGCCTAATATTTTATCACTCAGCTTCATCAGTCCTATCCGACACACATAATCTTGACACTCGATCCCATCCGCACAGTGCCCTTTATATCCCTCCTCATCACACAGCATGTGAATTCATCATCTGTTACGTCCTCACTTACCAAACCATGGAATTCCCTTCCGCCCTATGTCAGAGCCTGTCAAACTATAACATCCTTCAAAAACAAACTAAAGAATTGTTTAATAACAAACTAACTTATAAACCTCACTGATAATATTCTTTTAACAATTAATAAATTTAATTATTTTTGAAAATAATACTAAGAATAACAAATATTTTCATTTGTTTTGTTTTAAATATTGTATAATCGTAAAATTAGTTTTCTATATCTCATTATTTTCCTTTGTTTTTTATATACACTACACAGGGACAATTTAATATGTCTTGCTTGTATACATTTTATTGTTAGTTTTAGTCTTAATTTTAACTAACATTAACTGGTTGTATTATAGATCGTAATATATTAGATATTATCTTTTTGATCAAATTTTTACTTAGTATTTAATATTAGAGTTAATTGAGATTGTTATATTCTGATGTAATATATGCTTGTCCTGGTGAGTGGAAGAGAAGGCCACATGGCCTTAACTCCACCAGGCTAAATAAATCTAACCTAATTTATTTCCTAAGAATTTTTTTCTCAAATACTCGTAATCTCCTTTCCTCCCTTAAAGTAAGAGTCCACGTTTGGCATCCATATAGGCTAATATAACTGGAAGAATAACAGTTTTATATATTTTCGGTTTGACGTTTTTTGAAAGGACTTGGGGCCACAAGAGTCCCTATCATGCATAATAGCATGCATTTCCAGAATTGATTCTACATTTAATTTAATTGCGCATCTCATTCCCATTTGTAATTAATTATAGTTCCTAAGTATTTGATCGGATGATTTCTGTGGTTAAATGGTTTTCGGAGACTATTTTGTGTATGTGAAATTAAATTTTCTGGTAGAGTAAACCTCATCTTGTCGTTCCCATCCTTTGACTCACATGGTATGAAAAATATATTAACCAAGCTGTTATTTATCCCTATTAGGTTCGTCTTCCGGGCATATAGGCCGTGGTCCAGTCGTTCTTCTACTCGACGTTTCGTCTACTGCTGCGGTAGACATCTTCAGGAGATACTGCGTGCTCTCTGTGAACTCCTCAACAGTCGGCTGCAGACTGGCTGGTCGTTGGAAACTCCCTCCCTATTTATAGGCACGCCCCTGGTGGAGAGGCGGTTTTCTGCGCGGTCCGTGTTGCGTGCTGTTTTGTCCAGGCTGTCGCTACCAGAAGTCATAGGCTTCGTTGTCGTATTGTGCAGTGCCGGGATCCAGATTTTGTTTATCTTCATGGTTTCTTATTTTTTGTTAAAGGAATTTTTGTGTTTATATATTTCAATGGCTTCTCTGTACAGTCTGGTGTAATAATGTGATGTTTGGGACAATACCTGTGTTTCTTCGAATCTTATTATATGTTCTTGGTTGTTCATCCAGTGTTCCGCTACGGCTGATTTTTCCTTTTGTTTTAGTCTGCAATGCCTCTTGTGTTCTTGCAATCTTGTGGTAACCATTCTTTTTGTTGTGCCGATATAAACCTGTCCACAACTGCAAGGGATGCGATATATACCAGCAGTACTTAACGGATCTCTTGTATCTTTGGCTGGGCGCAGTATATTGCTGATTTTTTGTGTTGGCTTGTAGGTTGTAGATATGTTATATTTATTTAATATTCGACCAATTCTCTCCGTTATTGTCTTGATATATGGTAGGTACACCTTACCCTTAGCCTCCTCCTTGTTCCCGTTTTCGGATTTGTATTTATTGGGATTTATTGGCTCGGCGAAAATCTGTTATGCTGTATCCATTGGATTGAAACGCTGCTTGGAGATGATTAATTTCTTCTTGTAGATACTGTGGTTCCGAAATCCTTTTGGCTCGTTCCACCAGGGTTTTAATTATTCCGCGTTTTTTGTCTGGGATGATGGTTGGACTGCTTATGTAGGTATCTGTCTGTGTGAGTCTTTTTCCTGTATACCTTGTGTCCAAGTGTCATGTCTTGGTTTCGAATTACTAAAACATCCAAAAACGGTAGACTGTTGTTCTCTTCTCTTTCCAGGGTGAATTGGATGCTGGGACAAATACCATTTAAATGTTGCCTGAAGTTATCAAGTTCCTTCTTCACCATGCTCCCAAATGACGAATGTGTCGTCCACATATCTCAGCCAAACTGAAGGTCTTAATGTAGCATTCTCCAAGGCCTGTTTTTCAAATTGTTCCATGTAAAAATTGGCTATTACGGGGCTTAATGGAGTTCCCATGGCCACGCCATCCATTTGCTCGTAGAATATTCCTCCCCATTGGAAATACATGCCTCACAGATCAAGACGCCGGCCGTGAAAGCCTACAGTTATACATAATCTGTTATTTGTTTAGTACGGAGCTATAATTTAATAATATTTAATTTGTTTCAAGTTTGTCTATGGTTTATTTTTTTAACCATATCTTGGTGAATAACAATAACAGTCAAAAGATGCAAGACACCAAGTTTTAATACTAAGTTTAGTATGTGCGACAAATCGCTCTATGCATCATGTAATTTGCCATTATATTAATTACTAGCTAATACCCGGCCTGCGCTGCTACGCCTAAATAAATTAAAATTAATGTGCTTTCATATTTAGTTGAATAAGTAAAAGGAAAAAAAACATATTTTTTTGGATATCCCGTGCTGATTACCCGGTGTCGCCCGGGAATCTATTTATCCCGATCTTCTTGACATAAATGAGCTGAAATACGAAAATTAATGTTTTATTTTTAGTTAAATAAGTAACAGGAAACATTTATATCGTATTTATTTTTAGATACCCCGTGCTCTTTACCCGTCGTTGTCCGAGAATCTACTCATCCCGATCTTTTAGGCATGAGTTGAAAGAAAAAATAAATGTATTTCATATATTTAGTTGAATAAGTAAAATGAAAAGTAATTATAAATGCATATCGTAATTATTTTAAAATCCCCTGTGCTGATTACCCAGTGTTGCCTGGGAATCTACTTATCCCGATCTTCTTGGCATAAATGAGCTAAAAGACAAAATTCGTTATTGTGAGTTATCCGTAAAAGAATACCCGCCATGTGCTGCTATTCTTGCACCGGCGTCTACGTACTTGTCCCGATCTTCTTGGCATCAATGAAAGACAAAAATGGTTATTGTGAGTTAACCGTAAGAGATAAACATATGCTATCTTGGACTTTTTTGTAGAGTTTTTTCTTATATTCAATTCTGTGTACATTAATTTTGTGTATTTGTTATGGTTTAGGTAGCGTAAGCCATTTAAGCTTCCAAAGAGCTACTTTTTTCACCTTTTCCACTACAAAAGTCGATTTTTAAAGGTGTAGGAGTTGAATCACGACTCTCTTATATCCTATGTTCATCCCGGGAATCTCCTGAACATTTTGCAAAAAGCCCCATCACAATCGGATCAACGGTATTGCCGCGCATATAGTAGGAACGAACAAACAAACAATAATTTTTATATATTAGATTTGTGACTTATATAACGGTATATATTAAGTACTAGAAACTCGTTAAAATTATGTTTTTTCCAATAAAAACAATTTCCCCTCGATAAACTGGGTAAACATGTTGTTGTTTGTAGTTTACAGTTCCAGGAATAGTGAAGCGAATTCATTGCAATCATCAAACTATTTTAAGTGATGCTCAACTTGAAATGGAATCTCTGAGTGAGGAAATCGGGCTCTTTTCATTCACGTATCCCTCTTCCAGTCCATCTATTAGGCATGTTGGCTTTTAGACATGTTAAAGGTTACACATACAGTGTGTACAGAGTTAGATATTTCACACGAAAATGAGCAATTAAAAAAAATTATTTTCAAATAACGTATGAGTATATTTGCACCAGTACACTTGCTTACAATCACTAATGTTTCGCAAATAGTATATTTTGGAAATACGTATATTGGTTTTAATAATAGAAGGATGAAAATATTATAACCAATGTTCATTTGTTGTGCATTTGTTATTAAGAGCTGTGAAGGAACGCTTATTTAAATATTTTCGACGTACATATTCATATAACGAAATTTGTAAAAGGATTTTGTCATTAGTGTGTTATTATAGAATTATTATGAATATTGCGTAATCCCATTTTTAAGTGCGTTTGTTTATTATTTTATTGAACCCATGAATTTATAAATGATATATTTAAATTAGAGAATTAAGATTAGTGAAAATTACTTCAGATTCTGGATAAAAGCTCAATGAAAATGTCTACATAAGATTACAAAATTCTGTCTTAACTCTTCAAAAATATTGACTGGATTGTACAAATGTAGATTGTCCCTGAATTAAAAATACTTTTTTTTTTGGATGTCCTCTAAAATTGTTTAGTAACAGTCATCGCCTAAAATATGACAGAGATTTTACGTTTTTCTGAATGCTTTAAATTAAAATCATAATTGAAATGTCCAAAATTAATGAAATCATATATGTTATGCATCTTTGTGGGAATCCCGATGTAATAACAATAGTTAAGTCTATGGGCAGGACATGCTGCACGAATGGGGAGTGGAAGAGAGACAATGAAAACTCCTTGTAGGAAACTAGAATGAAAGCACACGGTGGTAGCCCAAGAATTAAGTGCGAGAATAACATAAACCATGATATGTGGGAGGTAAATTATACACGAATGATTGGAAAATCTATAATTTTAATATTCATCACTTTTTTTTATTCACACCGTTGAGGTTATAATTATTATAATTATAAAACTTTTATATTTTTTTTATATATGCCGTCGTCGTCAACTTCAATAATTCGTTTATAATCTTCGTAAAGCTTTTCGAAACCTTAGCTTCATCTTCATGACTTTTCTTATTATTGAATTTATTTATAAATTTTATATGAGGGGCTTTGGTCCTACGTATATTTTCATTCAATAAATTTGTAATTTCTGCTTCCTTGACGATTTCCATTTCTTCCAAAATATTAATTTTTGTTTTCTTTATATATTACTGTTAGTGTTTCTTCTATCTTGCCAAATTAATGATTGGTTTTTGAAATGTGTTCAGCGAAAATTGATTTTCCTTCATTTTTAATAAAATCTGATAAATGTTCATTAAATCTAATTTTAAAACTTCTTGATGTTCTGCTTATATATATATATATATATATATATATATATATATATATATATATAAATTTTTCACAATCGTTACATTTGAGTTTATATACAGCCTTATTTTCATATTTATTATTTTCTCCTATTATATTAGGTATTAGTCAATTAATTAATTTCTAGATTTGTAAGCTATTTTTATGTTTTTTCTCAAATTTCTTGATAGATTTGCCATTTTTATTGTTTCATTGCCTGTATAAGTACATTGGAAAATGTAGGCGCAGGATAGGGATGCACAGAGAGCTTATTTTCACTCGGCCATGAACCTACGGGACCGATAATGCTAGGTAGTTAGAGTTTTGCACGTGCAAGAAAAAAAATTAAATCTAAATACAAACATATGCCTCGGAGATCAATGTATTGTCAGAGCAATTCAAGGGTACGGAGAAAGAATCAGGAAAGTCACTTTTTTGTCGAAATGGAGTTTGAGGTGCCATTAGATTCTCCATGCGAAGCAGGATCATTTAGAAGTGTGAAACAGTAAAACATCCAGTTTAGTCAAGAGTTTATTTACATCCAAAATTTGGCATTCAGATAATAAAGTATGTATGTTGTACAACTATAAAAGTAGGTTCTCTACGTTACAAGGAAAAAGCGAGTTAGGCCTACCTGTTTATCCCACCCAACCTTCGCTATTCATTTAATTTCAAATACATATACAATTCGTTTTGAGACTCATAGTGGCCAACCTGAAGAAGTTGACTCTGAAAAGAAAGCCATATATGAGCCAACAATTGACTATTACAAAGACTATTTAACTCATGCCCCAAATGGGAGTCAATGACCAATCACGTTTCAATGATTTCTGTTTTACAACCAATCAGAGTCGTGTTTCACCAAATATTTATCAGTGTTATAATTACCATATTAAATAAAACTCCTCCTTACAATATTGCGTTCCTTTGGCAATAAATAGTATGATCTGGTTGCAGTGATAAACAAAAGAAGCAGTAGAAGCGTACCTATCGTTTCTCATTTGTTTTCAAACATCGCCGTTTACATTAAATATATACATATTTTAAAATAACTGTAGTTAAATAATGATTTGTGAGTAAACAGCTTAATTTCATTCGTTAAATAGTCCTAACAAATGCCACTCTTGATTTCCAAATTCTCTAGATAAATTCACTCCTCACTTCGTGAGTCTTGAATTTATCGATAATTTGGAAATCACTCGTGGCATTACTTATGATAAATACCAACTAGATAGTATAACTGTCACAGGATTGATGATCGGGGCAAGAGGTACTATACCAGGATTCCTAGCCAAATTTTGGAATTCCTTAGATTTGGACAGGGTGTAGGCCTATCTTAATAAAATTGCCATCGCTACCATTAGAGGATCAATTTCAATTTTAAGAAACCATGTTTACAAAATTTCTACTTTGTAGTATGTATACTTCAATTAGGCCTACAATTTGAATTTTTTTAATGCATTTACAAAATGTATTTCATAAACTCAAAAATTAATTGTTTGTATCACTTTGTCCTTGAGGCAATCCTCTAATGAGGAAAGTTGTATATAATATATATATATATCATCGTTTGAATAATGTCTTTGACATCGTCCGGTTCCTAATAGCCAATTATGTCAGTCCATCCAATATCCTTCATATATAAATATATTCTCTGACTCCAGAAAGTTTTAGGTTTCCTCCGTCTCGTCTTCCCTTGATTTCCATTCCAAAACACATTTTGGTAGCCGATCCTCTTCATTCGCTGCCCATGTCCGTACCATCTTAATTTCTAGGTTTTAATATAATCTAAAAAGTGTTTTCAATCTCCATTTTCTCCCTTATAACTTAGTTTCACATTTTTTCTCTTCTTGAAATTCTTGCTGCATTTCGTATAAAATCCATTTCCGTTGTCAAAACATAATTATATGTTTTGTTGTTAATGACCAAAGTTCTGCCCCATAAGTATTGATACTTTTAACAATTGTATGATATATATATATATATATATATATATATTAATTTTATTTTTATTACTCATATTTTTATCCCATAATATTCCATTGTAGCAAGCAATTGAAAATTTTCCTGTATTATTTATATTTCTTATTTCCTCTTCATATCTTCATTTTTATTTATTTTAATTCCTAAATATCTGATCTCTCTACAAGATTTTATTGTTTCTCCAGTCTCCAAAATTAAATTTTGTTCTGGTTCATAATTGATAAATATCTTGTTTTCTTCATGTTCAAAATTAATCCCCATTTATCATATTCTTGTATTAATTTACTAGTCATATATTCTAATTCTTCATGATCTTGTGCAATTAACAATTGATCATCTGCAAAATATAATTGTATAAAGTTTTATTGTTTGAAATAGGAATTCCCGCCCCACACACACATATATATTCAACGAATTAATTATATAAGCGTATACTTTTCTTCGTATTGATTCTACAAAATTAAAATAGTTTTCACACGGTTTAACATTGCATTAATCTCAAACTATATATTTACCTAGTTCATGTTGGAGTGGCTCGGGTGCTTAAATGTTGCTCGCTGCTAGCATTGCAACAAGAAGGGTAACAAATACCAGACAGCTCAAAGGAGATAAATCAGACTACAAGAGATATATTTTCCAAAAAGTAGCAATATTTCAGTGTAAAAACACAATCGTCAGGAAATTTGGCATGATTTCCACTTGAGTAAAATGTTCGGTGAATAAAACAGTCTATCATTCGGACCTCCGCGTGGGGTCTATTTAAAGGGATCATGGCAGAGGTCTAAATATATGGGTATGTTCATAGGAACATATAAATATAACATTAGAACACTGCACAGTAGGGGACACTAAAAATATGAACACAAAGATTAGACGTATATCCCTTGGATATCGACACCTTCCAGGAAGATAGATTCTCAAGAGAAGTTTTGTCACGTGTCAGAAGAATATACAGGTGTAGCGAGATCATAGTTCGGATATATAAAGCATCAGGTTTAGATATGATCCCAACCAGAACTGATAAAATCAGGGGGAGAAAAATTGATGGACAAGATATGTCGGCTGCTTAGTATTATTTAGGAAAAAGAGGCTCTTCCAAATGAATGGAAAAAATTGATCATCGTACCAATCTATAAGAAAGGAGATACAACTGATTGCAAAAACTACTGGGGCATCTCAAAACTTTCGACTTCGTGCAAAATTCTAATAAAAGTAATAATAAGCAGATTTACTTCCTATATTGATAACATAGGATATCATTAATGTGGATTAAGATGAAACAAGTCTACAACTTATCAACATTTTAATATGAGAGAGATTTTAGAAAATATATGGGAATATAATAGCACTGTGCGTAAACAGAATGTATACTTCAGAAATGCATTGGCTTCAATTGAGAGGGAGAAGGTGTATAGTATCCTGCTGGAGTTCGGAATTCATAAAAAAATAGTTATACTTATTCGAATGTGTCTAAGTGGCACAAAGAATAGCGTCCCGTGTTTCTGTTTAAGACAATAGGTTTTCGGATAGTTTTAACATTCATAATAGGTTTTTAAGCAAGGAGATTGCACTACCTCTCATATACTATTCAATTTTTGAATAGAGCATGCATATCAAATTCGTTTAGAGGATGCGAGAATGCCTTCTTAATCAATGGTATGTAATAAGCTGTTAATTTATGCTGATGATATAGTATTATTAGCAAAAATAGCGAGGAGATACCCAGGGCCAACATTTACTCTGTACTAAGTATCACAAATAAATTGGGTCTGGAAGTAAACATCAATAAATCTAAATATATGTTCACACATAGAAATACATTATATAACGGAAATGGACAGTTAAAGCCAAATGAGAGAAATTTCGTATAAGTGACTGAATTCAAATACCTAGGATGAATAATTACAAATAAGAATGAGATTGCATAAAGAAATTAAACAACCAAAGATTTAGATTCTAGAAAATACCCACACTTATTATGCATTATCGGGTACGCTTCTCGTCCCAACTCCTTTCGACAAACGTTAAACTGACAATACATAAAGTTGTTATTCTCCCAGTTGTATTGCATAGATGCGAAACATGGACTCTTACTTTAAGGGAGGAGAATGATTAGTATTTGAGAGTGAAGTTCTTAGAAAAATATTTGAAGCAAAAAAGATGAACTGAGAGGCAAATGTAGAAGATTACATACCTGTAAGCTACATGATCTTTTTGGGAAACCAGATATTAAAAGAACAGTCAATTCTCGTAGAATGCGATGGGCAAGACATGTGGCACGAAGAAGAAATGAAAGAGGGCATAGAAGCTTTTTTTGTCAGAAAACCAGAGGAAAACGCCCAATTGTTAGACCAAGAATGAGTTTGAAGAATAACATTAACCATTATTTGAGTGAAGTAGATTAAACAAGAGATGAACGAAAAACCTTAGCTCAGGATAGGGATGTATGAAGAGCTTACGTCCGTGCGACCATGAACCTACGGGTTCCATAATGCCAGTGAGTTAGTTGTTGTTAAGTTTTTTTTTCGGAATCCTCAATCAATGGGTGGATTTCTGTTCTCAAAGTTTTAACGAGGTCGCGACAAATCTCCTTCTAAGACGAAGTCGAGAAAACCAACCCAAGACATGGTCGAGACCGCGTCTTTGGAGTCCGCCATATTTGTTTATATGGGCGTACCTGAATGGCAGTGTGCCAATATGGCGGATGTTTTTGCATTCAGCTTCGTTTTAAACACATATAAAAAAAAGGATGAGAAGAAAATGTGCTTCGATATAAGGATGTGAATGGCGAGAAGATTCCATTATTGTAATAACTGTATTCCATGTGCTTTGATATAAGGAAGTGAAAGGCGAGAAGAAGTTTCCATTGTAATAACTGTATTCCATGTGCTTTGATATAAGGAAGTGAATGGCGAGAAGAAGATTTCATTATTGTAATAAGTGTATTCCATAGAAATCTTGGTATTAGCATCGAGATGTGGATTTTCACGTATAATTTTTTATACAAATTTCGGGTAAGTTTCTAATAATTTTTTTAATACTTTGAAATGTCACCTCTATATTAACCACTATAGTTAAAATAGTGTAATGTTTTCTGCATTGAATAAAATATTGCAATACATTTTTCACTTAGGCATAAATTAATGCAAATTAATTCTGATATCAATGTATTTAAAGTTATAACTTTCTTAATGATTATTTTAGCCTACAATATAGTATTTTTTAACTTTAATGCTTTAATGTGAAATTGGATAATGTACATAATATTATGGTACTTTTATGTTTTAGGTTATGAGAAGCGGGAGCTGTTTGCTTATGGTTATGTAAGGACAAAAATCTGCTTTCATGATGCAAGACTGTGTTATTAGAAAACGGTGGTTGTGATAAGTTATGTGTAAAATTCTGTGAACTATAACATATTTGAAATTGCTATACCTTGTGAGAATTGTTGAATTTGTAAATAATCCAGTTCAATGAAAAAACCATGTTGATAAAAAATCTTGAATAATAGACATTAAATTCTCGTGTGTTGTGTGTAAAGTATATTTAAATTTGTATCTGTACCCACATGTATTTCAGTCTTCTGTTCTATGTTATAAATAAAACAAAAATTACAATAAGCATGAGAATGGAGGAAGCTTCAGGAGTAATTTCACACATTACATAAGTATTGTCAACCTAGGATTTCACTCAATCTGAATTGTTCAAATGAACCAACAATTCAGTTAGGTGAAACTTAGGTTATGTTACATGTAATCTCTCGGGGCCGCCTCTCAGCTTTAGTCTTTTTTAGTTTCTTATCAAGAAATATTAAAACTTAACCCAGCAAAATTTGACCTAACAACCTATTCTAGACAAAAGGTATAAATATAAAGTTAATGAAATTGGATTTACTAAGTTAACCCTCAACTGGTAGGGTGAAATTTCTGTTACATAACTGGTAGGGTGGGGTCATTATGACCCTGATAATATAATAAAGGAAATGCATACATTTGGACTTTATTATTTGATTATATCTGACATAATATATTAACCTAATAAATTAAAATCTCTTCACAGCTAATTTTAACTAATTACATCACTTCTAAATAACAGAATTTGATTTATTTTTCTTGGAGTGCATTAAAAAATATATTTTAGACACAGATTGTACATTTAGACATATACATTGGCTATATAATAAACAGCATATAGGAATTACACTAATATAGTAAATCAAGATCAATTGCACAAGAACAACAATATTAAATCTAATTTATTTGCATAATTTAGTAACAAAACAGTAGAACAATGAACTGGAATTTGAAACTCGGTAAATCTCAATAATCACTCTAGGACTATAAAAATAATTGTAATAAATTATCCTATCACTCTAATCAGGAGACTGATCATAATTCCAACTGAGTAGTTACTCCATTCATCATGTACCTAAATTGACAATATTATTCAAAAAAAGTCAGGACAGATTTTTTAGCACATCCTGCACATAGCGGTTTCATACACATTTCACAGTTCGTTCCAGCTTTCCCATTCCGACCACGAGGACAGGAAGAACATTTTTCCCTTTTCCTGGAGTCACGGTAGGCCCTGCTTCTTTTTCTGTACTTGGGCCCGATATAGCACCAACTTTCGCAATCATCTGCCGGAGTTCACGAGGCAATTCCTTGATGCTACTTCTGCGAACAAGTTCAGGATGCACAAGTGATTTTTCGAGAGCAATCATGAATTTACATCTGGTAATGGATTTTGCCTCTTTTCTGCTTTTCATAAGTATATGACCATTTACTTTAGTGATATCCATTATGGCAAAAAATATCACCATTGGCCATCGTCTCGTCCTTCGAGAGTACAATAGGTTGAAACTTTCTGATCCAAGGAATCAACTCTACCTTTGGTCATGTTATGGAATTGTATTATTTCCGGCTTTTGTGTATCGCTATCGATACATTTGGTATGATGCATAGTGGAATTCAGAATTACAGCTTTGTTCTTTTTTGGAACAGGCGATACCAAGATATTCTGTCTATTGAAGCCAAATACAGATGTACCTACAGTTTTCTTCTTTGTGGAAGAAATTCTGGAGGAATTTGTCTCTTATTTTTCCTAACCGTTCCCACATAGGTCAATCCTCTATTATTCAGTTCATCAGCCACTTCTATAGACGAAAACCAACTGTCCCCCGTAAAGTTACAACCTCTTTTCCGAGGTTGGAATAATTGCTTGTTTTCCTCTCTATTTCTTCATTTGCGTGTCTTACAATAATATCTAGAATGTCATCTGTAAGAAGAAAACTCCAAGCAAGTTCTGGTTCTAAAGTGGGGGATTCCTTAGCATTTCCGCGAATTCCAGGAAGATGTGTAATGATATTGGGTTGAGCGGTGCGTCCTCGTAAAAGAGATTATGACTCCACTTGTACCGTATATGAAAGCTATATCTTCAACATCAGGATTACCATCCTCATCATCGACGTCAGAATTGCCACTTTGTTCATTATCAGTGTCGTGTTCACTCTCAATAACAAAATTTTCATTAACCTCATTTTCATATTCATCATCTGATTCATTCAAAATTCGAGTTAACTCTTCGCTAGTTAGGTTTTTATACATCGTTCACTATAAAAAATAAATTCAGAAATGAACACAAGAGTACCCTGATATAATAATGAAAAAGTTCATTCTTCTACTAAATGAAAAAATACTTACGTTTAAGGTAGGCTGGGGTCAACCTGACCCGAAAAGCGCAAGACGTTAAACAAATTGAAATAACACAAAAATGCAAGAACACAATGAAACTTCCACTTCGTCCAAGGTTCGAGAACAGACTGAGGATAGAGTACACAAAGTTTCAGGTAGAAAATGTTTTAGGTATATGAGAAGGAGCATTTCCAAATAATAGCCTGGGTCATTCTGACCCCACCCTACCAGTTGAGGGTTAAGACCGATATGTGCAAATGTGATGTGGACAATCATCAAGCAGTATTGGGAGTGGGGGGGGGCAATTGTACAATAACTCAACCAATGATTTTTCCACAGTATAGCAGTGTGCATACACAAGCATTTATGGAAATTTTGCCAGATGAAACTACAAATATATAAGATTGGTATGACCAACCTTCCGTACATGTTTATAAGAAATGGATGTACACTAACTTGCTCCTTCATAATCAAACAAAATTAATTAAATGCCTATTATTTAATAAGCTATAAACTAATCTGGTGTACACTAACTTATCCCATCGGAATATAACAAAATGAAGTGAGTGAACATCCATATTTTAAAATATATACTTACTTACTTACTTACTGGCACTATCGAACCCGTAGGTTCATGGCCGCGCGGACATAAGCTCTCCATACATCCCTATCCTGAGCTAATGCTTTCCAATCATTCCCTGTATAATCTACTTCCCTCAAATCATAGTTAATGTTAATTTCCCACCTCATTCTTGGTCTACCAACTGGGCGTTTTCCCTCTGGCTTTCCTACAAGAAGCTTCCATGCACGTCTTTCATTCCCCATACGTGCAACATGTCCTGCCCATCGCAGTCTACGAGACTTGACTGTTCTTACTATATCTGGCTTCCTATAAAGAGCATGTAGTTCATTGTTATGTAGTCTTCTCCATTCACCAGTCTGTTCATCTCTCTTTGGTCCAAAAATTTTCCTAAGAACTTTATTCTCAAACACTCGTAATCTCCTTTCCTCCCTTAAAGTAAGAGTCCATGTTTCGCACCCATATAATATAACTGGTAGAATAATAGTTTTATATATTTTCAGCTTAACGTTTCTTGAAAGGAGTTGGGTCATCAAGAGTCTCTGCAATTTGGAGATTAAAAGTGGAATGTTTTGTGCTACAATTGCCAAACAGAATGTAACTAATACCTATTAATTAGACAAAAGGAGAAATATAATGTTAGTGCAAATTATTTTGGTTTAATATCTTTTTAAGTTTAAAACCGATATGTACAAATGTGATGTGGGCAATCATCAAGTAGTATTGGGGGAGGGAGAATTCTAGAATAACTCAAACAATGAGAATAGCAATGTGCATGCGCAAGCATTTATGAAATTTTCGCCAGATGAAACCACATATCTATAAAATTGGTATGACCAACCTTCCGTACATGTTTATAAGAAATGGATGTACACTAACTTGCTCCTTCATAATCGAACAAAATAAATTAAATGCCTATTATTTAATTAACTATAAACTAATCTGGTGTACACTAACTTATCCCATCGCAATCTAACAAAATGAAGTGAGTGAACATCCATATCCTAAAGTATATTTTGGAATTAATTGCAAATGTTGGTCGTGCTAATTTCATAAGTATTTTATAGCTACCAAATTTATCATGCTAGATGGACACTGGTACTGATTAACGACCAAATTTACATAATAAATGCCTTTGGAATCAAAATAAGATGGCCACGAAGTGAATAGTTGGGCAAGTCAGGAACAACAAGGAAGAATTCTAGAAAAAAAAAAGAAGAAGAAATCAGAAACTCTGTAACTTACCTCCAAAAATATGGTACTCTTACATTGATAATATTGAAAACATCATTCCCATTCCTAACTCTATGCATGCCACAGGTAAAGTGTTTGCGTAGAAGATCTGCCTTCTGCTGATTTGATCGGTTTTTGCAAGTAGCTTAGGTATACCATCTGACAGGTAACTGATAGAAGCATCAGAGCTAATCTAATCAGCACAGAGGTTCACTAAATTGCAGAATTTAGTTCAGATGGTGATAACTGATAATGATCTCCAACACTTGTACAGGTAAAAGAATCATATTTTATGAGGTGAGGTGTAAGGTTTCTGATTAATAGGCTTTAGTTTGGTGTTTTATTTTAGGAAGTAATATTTTAAGGTTCTTTTAATTAAATTATTTTGAGTCTGTGAAATCTTACCTCAATATTAATGTTGATATGTTCTTGAACATGTTTCAATTAGTCTTCTAATTGTCCTCAGCACTTGGCTATGATACTGAGGATGATTAGAAGACTAATCGAAACATGTTCAAGAACAAATAAACATTAATATTGAGATAAGATTTCACAGACTCAAAATAATTTGGTGTGGTGTTTACCTCACATCTCTTTTTTTTTAATAGAACAATTGGGGAGTTGAAAATCTTGATTCTTGGATCACAGTGGTCAATTTTATGACAAGTAAGCTATAAGTCAAAATCCACCTATGTAGAATCAGTACATCACATCCTATATCTTTCTAAAAATTAATAAGGAAATGTCATGGTTTTCTTGACAAGGGAAACAGATTGAAACTTTATCACTCTAAAGGACACATGGGTTTGTGTTCAACAAAAACTTACCAAGCCATTCAATAATTAATGCACATAATTTTAGTTCTCAATTGCCTTTCAGTGTAAATGAACATATCTTTACAGAACGTATCTTCAATGACATTTTAAAGGAAAGATTACAAAGATATATATTCAAAGTTTGTCATTTCCAATGAAAGGAAATGAAGAACAAAAATTATGTGCATTATTTACTGAACGTCCCACATGTAAACACCATCATGAGAAAGAAGCGAAATTGTTAATGTCAAAACGAACATTTTGAGAGAGGATAAATTTAATGATTTTAAAAATATACATTACATGCTTTCATCAGCTCAAGCTACTGGAAATGTGCAATAAAACCAAACAATGTCTTAAGAAAATATTTTCACAATAAGCATACGTCTTGTATGTCAATGTAAGAACACTCTTCATGTTCTCACAAGATGGAGAGATCATGACAGTTGTATGGATGTTTCAAATTTAGCAGACTACTTAATCACAGCATCATCACTCTTCATTGGACTTAACACATTCTGGAAAAAAAAAGAGAAAATATTACATTCTGATATTGTCAATATATTAATTAACTTTCATTACTGGAATTGATGAAACACTAAAATCTCTTTCACTGGGTCTATCCACTTTTAGTGCTTATAGGAACCTTAGGCTTAGAGAGAGAAAAAGTGTCGGATCAATCAATGACCATTAAACATCTCTCAGTAGCATGTAACCAATGTCTAGAAAATATTTATTACAAAGCAAGGGGATTAATTTAGATTGCAGGCTCTTACAGCACGTTCTTATTCTATAGCACTTAGAAAATTTGGAAAAACGTTAGTTTGATTTCCACCATACATTTTCTGAGTCCTACAGAATAACAGTGTGTATGTGCAAATGTTTATAGAGTGGACGCTAGGTGGAATCATATATCAATAAAGTCCTACAAAAAGTTGTTGCTAGATGGAACCATGTAGCTGTGAAATTGATGTTACCAACCTTCACAATAAATTCCTGAATGTTTATTAAAAATGGATTACACTAACTCCCCCATCGTAACCTAACAAAATTAATTTTGTGCACAATATTTAATGATGTGTACACCAATCTGATGTACACTAACCTGTCCCATCAGAACCTAACAAAATTAATTTCTTAAAATATGGTGTAGAATTAATTGCAAATGTTCGTAACACCAATTCCACTGACATCTTGTGAAGTTACATTAAGCTTTTAATCATGCGCACAGTAATTCTGCACAACTCTGAAAATAAATCATTGCATATGTAAATAATATTTAATAATTGTAAAAAAAAAGAAGTTGTAAAACATTTAAAGTAGCACGAAATGCTAGAAAAGACAGAAAAAGTACATAGAGCAACAGAATTACAAGAATATAGTATGGAAAATCAATCTAAAGTTGAGCCAAAAAATTATTAAGGAAGGTAAACTAAAGCTTCTCGATGATCAAAAAATAATTGTCAGAAACATTACAAATATGAACATACCTCAAGATGCTGATATTTTCGTTCAATCATCAGCTAAGACACAATCTTCTTAATGTCCTTATTTCTTTTGCCTTTAATTTCACACAATATCTAAAAATAGTATTAAACAGTATTATCTACTCATACATATATTTTAGATTTAGATTTTAAGATTTAAGATTTATTTAGCCTGGTGGAGTTAAGGCCATGTGGCCTTCTCTTCCACTCACCAGGACAAACATATATTACATAAGAATATAACAATCTTAATTAACTCTAATATTAAACACTAAGTAAAAATTTGATCAAAAGATAATATCTAATATACATATTACGATCTATAATACAACCAGTTAATATTAGTTAAAATTAAGACTAAAACTAATAATAAAATGTATACAAGCAAGACATATTAAATTGTCCCTGTCTAGTGTATATAAAAAACAGGAAAATAATGAGATATAGAAAACTAATTTTACGATTATACAATATTTAAAACAAAACAAATAAAAATATTTGTTATTCTTAATATTATTTACATAAATAATTAAATATATTAATATTGCTAAAAGAATACTATCAGTGAGGTGTATAAGTCAGTTTGTTATTAAATAATTCTTTAGTTTGTTTTTGAAGGATGTTATAGTTTGACAGTCTCTGACATAGGGTGGAAGGGAATTCCATGTTTTGGTAAGTGACACCGTAAAAGATAATGAATAATATACAGTGTGATGAGGCGGGATATAAAGGACAATGTGCTGATGGGATCGAGTGTCAAGATTATGTGTGTCGGATAGTCTGATGAAGCGGCGTGATAAATAATTAGGCGATGATGTGTGAAGTATTTTATAGAGAAGGGATAGGGAATGGACAGTTCTACGATCTCTTAGACGAAACCACGATAATTGTTCCAGGGACGGTGTAACATGGTCAAATTTGCGAATACCACAAATAAAACGTGCGCAAGAATTATGAACACGTTGAAGTCTTTGAGTGGAAATAATATTTAAGTCTGTAAAAAGAGTGTCACAATAATCAAAATGGGGCATTGCAAGTGTTTCTACTAACATTTTCCTAAGGGCGAATGGCAAACAATTTCGTACACGATTTAATGAATGTATTATTGAGAAGACTGTTTTGCATGTATGGTTTATTTGTGTATTCCAATTTAAGTTTTTGTCAATAAATACTCCTAGAATTTTTACTGTCTCACTATAAGGGATTTGAACTCCGTTTAGTGACACATGCGAAACTGTGTTTAGGTTAATTGTAGATAATAGTCTCTGATGACCCATAATGATTGATTGTGACTTTGTAGGATTTAATTGCAGTCCATATTTAACTGTCCAAGTCATTAGTGAGTCAAGATCCTCGTTAATTTTGGCAACAGCGTCATTTAGTGAATATTTGTCTGTGTGGATGTAGATTTGCATGTCGTCTGCAAATAAATTATGTTTGCAATGCTTTAGGGAGTTAGATATGTCATTTATGTAGATTGAAAAAAGCAAAGGTCCAAGTACCGAACCCTGTGGAACCCCAGCTTTACGGAAGGACCAAGAAGAACATAATGTATGATTTCCTATAACAGATTGCTGGCGCTCATGAAGGTAGGAATTGAACCATTTCGTGGCACTATCAGAGAGTAAGAGGTTTTTTAAGTTTATGCAACAATAAGTCCAAGTCTACCGTGTCGAATGCTTTACTAAAGTCCAGTAATGTAAGAATGGTAAGTTTTCGATTATCAGCAGCTTCGCGTATGTCTTCGCAAATATTTAGTAGAGCAGTATTTGTATTGTGTCCTGTCCTGAAGCCTGACTGAAATTGATCTAGAAGGTTGTAATCATTTAGGTATTCAGTCAGTTGTTTATGGACTAATCGTTCCAGAGCTTTTGAAAGAGTAGGTAAAATGCTAATGGGTCGAAAGTCGTTCGGGGTTGAGGGCGTTTTAACTTTAGGCAGTGGACGTACGAGGGCTTGTTTCCACAATGAGGGATATGTAGAAGTTTGTAGTGAGGAGTTAAAAATATGAGTTATAGTAGGTAGTATAGCTTCGATTATTTTATTCAGTAAAGTAATATTTATACGGTCAGTTCCTTCTGCTTTGGTTTTTATTCGCATGATGGCTTTCTTTACGTCGTAGTCTGTAACATATGAGAAGTGGAAATGTTCTCTGTCGGGTTGATTTGTCAGTGATAATTCATTTATTGTTTGTTCTTTATCCTTTGGAGTAGTAGTTATACCTGTGAAGTGATTATTGAGTGTGTCCAGGGAAACAGGTAATTTGTCTACCTGTGTGTCTTTTCTCCCAATTCCCATTCTATTCAAGTTTTTCCAGATTTCTGAAGTATTGGTATTTGTTAGGTTGTATAATGTCTAAGTTTGGCGTTTCTTATAGCTTGATTTGTCTTGTTACGTAACTGTTTATATTGAGTGAGACTTGTGTCTGTTTTGTTGAGTCTATATTTCTTATGTGCTGCGTCTCTATCAGTCATCAAGTTACGAATTGAAAGAGTCATCCAGGTGGCAGGGCGTCGTTTCACGAGTTTAGTTTTTGGTGGGGCATGTCTGTTGTATAATTGTAGTATAAAGTCATTTAGTGTCTCAACTTTTTCATCTACAGAATGCAGCGTCCATATTGAATGCCACGGCATCTGCATAGCTTCTTCAATTAGGGTTGCATTGTCTATATGTTTTAAGTCTCTATACGTAATAGTCTTTCGAGTCGGTTTAGGGCACTGCAGTGAATATGCTAAGAATATAATATCATGTGCTGATATTCCCGGGGCTGGCAGTTGCCCGTGAGTAAGTACTCTGTCTGGATTATTAGTTGCAATTAAGTCAAGTAACGTCTCAGAGTGATGAGTGTGATGTGTAGGTCGTAGGGGTAGGAGTGTCATATCACAAGCCTGGAACGTAGCCATCAGTTGTTGTGTATGTCTGTTATCAGTGTCTAGTATATTTATATTAAAGTCGCCCATAACGATAACGTGTTCATATTGTATTCGCGCGTTTTGTAAAGTGGACTCAATTTCAGCGATGGCTTTTATTTTAGGAGGTTGGTATAACTACACAGAGAAGACATTTTTTGAAACTGACAAATATTTCTATGAACATAATTTCGGCAGATGGTTCGTTATTAGATAGATACACAATTTTAGGAGTAAGGTCTGTTCTAACGAAGGCTCCAATACCGCCCCCGCGACTGTAAAACACGATCGTGTCTAAGAAAAGTATAACCATCCATGTCAATTAAAGAAGAGGTAATGGTGGGATTTAGCCACGTTTCGGATATGAGAAGAGCATGAATATTTAAAGAGAAGAAAATAGTTCTGATCTCATCTATATGTGCAGTAATACTCTGAGCATTGAAATGGGCTACCTGCAAGGAATTAGGGTATGTGGACAAAGCTATTTCTAAAGCATTCCTTGAAGTAGTGGGGTCGAGAAGGGGAGTGGGAAGGTTATTGTCCTGTAACCTGTCAAAGACTGTCAAAGGAAAATCATCATTTAGACGAAAAATGGTCGTAAAATATTTCAACAAACTTACAAACTAAACTTGGTATCACGTCACTAAGAATATCTTAATTTTATGTACTATTAATAAAATGTTTAAAGTGATAACTGTCGGTTATTCACTGGCCGTGTTTGCACTAATTATATTTCTGAGGCCCGGAGAATGATGCGTTTGTTATCTCCTTCTTTAACATGTATTGCTCCGTCAATTGTCCACACATTTGTTTACACCATATTTGGTGATTCATTCTTTTTAATAGCTTATACCTACCTCTTTGAGTTAAGTCTTCCCTAATTGTAACACCACTCCCTTTCAGCTGTTTTTTGTTCTGGAAAACCTCTCTCCTTTTCCGATAGCTTACGAATTTGACGATAACCGGCCGTGGCCGGTCCGCCTTTCTCCCCACACGATGACTCCTATCTATATCGCATGTTTCCAATTTAATACCTATTTTAGACGCCACATCGATAGCTATTTTGTCTGTATCCTCAGCGTCCATCTCCGGGATGCCAAAGATACGTAAGCATTGGCGGCGTTGGTACTGTTCAAGGGAATCAGTTTTTTTCGCACAACAGTTGTTCTAGTTTCATTATTTTAGTATCCCTTTCCTGTAACGACAGCTCCAACTGTTTAATGACCTCAGTGTTCCGATCTATGGTTGTTTTCAACTCACTCACTATAGCCTCACGCACCGAGTCCTTTAGCAGCTGCAACATGGCAGGGTCCCTCAAACATTCCTGCATCACACGCTTTGTCATTTCTTCTTTATTCTCGTCGGAATTCTTTGTTTTGCGTGGCGCCATTATTACAGAATAAATGTACACACAAATAATTTCAAAATATCCTATACTACCTGTAAAACACAAACAATCACCTGCTGAAAACTGTGCAAAAACACGAGCGACCAGTATATTCACTACTCACTGTCCGCCATGACACAACACATATTATGAGTATGTAGAAAATGAAAGTTATCAAAATTAATATTACAGACAGTATAAAAATAGCTTTCAATAGGTTCAGTAAAACAGTAAATATATCAAATATCAATCAAGACTAAAGTTTACCAAAATTAAATTATATGAAATGTAATTATATTTTGAAAATTATACAATTACCCTGAGAATAGTTAGCCTTAAAGATTAGGTTTCAAGTTTATCTTGAGTTAAAAGTCTTTAAAAATTTTAATGTTCTAATAAATAAAACTTAAAACACAAAAGGTTAATCTTAAAATACAACACGTACATACAAAAACATAACCTATATAATAAATTATTCATTTCAATTATATTTCATTCTTCGTGAAATGTAAACGTTATATTTTTTTTTATTTGTACGTTGAGGTAATACTATTTTATATTCAAAAAAGAGCATGGCTCAACTGCACTTCTGCTATCTCAAAATGTTTCTGTTATATTGTTGTAAACTATAGCTTTTGTTCCGTACTTACAATCATTTTCTAATATTTTAAAACATTTTAAAACGTTTTAAAACAAATTTTTATAACATTATAAACAATTTTAAAGTATTTATTTGAATACGCAAATCGCAATATTATGAGACTGTTATGCCGTGGTTTATCTACGACGCAACGCGCCAGCGCAAAAATTGCTCCCCATGTATTTAAATGGAGGTGGTTTATCTACAACGCAAATTGCTGGCGCAAAAAAATTTGCGCTGACATGTCGCATCGTGTTTTGGAATCTCTTGAATCCAGGACGCAATTTGCCAGCGCAAACAAAGAATATAGAAAATATTACCCGTACTCATTGGTGTAATTGCTAAAAACAAACTAAGATTTTACAACAAAATGTCGCAAATACAGTACTTGTTTTATAACTTTCCAATTTTAACGACGAAAGTTAGATAGTTTTGTTGAAAATCATCGAGTTCTATACATGTTTTATACAATATGAGCATGAAGGAGTACAGAGATAAACAGAAAAAAGTTATTGTGGCTTGAACTTAGTCAAGAGATAAATAAAAGCTGTAAATATTGTATCTCGGGGATATGGATGTGCATAAATTTCGTCTTCTATTAAATTCAAAACCTGATAAAACTGCTCAGACGAAAATCTGAAGAATTCTAAAATTTGGTATATTCATCAACGATATGTTTATTTAAGAACTAAAGAATCATTTATTCTATAATTTTCCATACAACATTCATATGATGCTGTTGCTCTAGGAACTTTTTCTTTCTTTACTAATATTTCGAACTATTTTAATCGTTTTGCAACGACTCGTGAAACTTTTTTTATGAAGAATTTTAATATGTTTATCTATGTAGACAAATTATGACTTTTCCTCTCAATTTATTTTCAAAGTTCTTTATTAGAATTGAAGTTGGCATACGTGAACGCTCATAATGTTAAATCTACCAGATGGCAGGACATATGTGTGAATGACCAACATTTGCATTTAATTCCAAACCATACTTTAAGAAATAAATGTTCAATCACTTCATTTTGTTAGATTCCGATGGGTCAGTTTAGTGTACATCATATTAGTTTATAGTTTACTAAATAGTATGTATGTAATTTATTTTATTAGGTTATGCAGGGACAGGTTTGTATACATTAGTTTTTGTAAACACATTTGGAAATTTATTGTTAACGTTGGTCATTTTGATTTTCCATATATGTGGTGCCATCTGGCGACAATTCCATAAACATATGCGCTGTAGCGTATGCGCTCCATGCGAAACCAGCCTCACGCCGAGCGGAACGCGAATTCGCGTCACGTCGGGCGCGACACGCTGTATAATAAACCGTAGCATTAGACTGTTGACGCTAACTGCTATTTTCTCCATAGAGTATATTACTTAGTCTATGATTTTTCTATCGCTGTTTTGGGTTATCGCTGGTTGGATCAGCGTTAGGGAGTGATAAGTAAGTATACACCCATTTTTAATAAACGTTTGGTAACTCACTATGATTTTTGTGGGCTATCATTCAATGATAACGTTATCGCTGCTACTTCTAACTCCTACCGTGTATTCGCAGTTCTTTGCAGTTTTGAGATAGTGTAAGTGCAGTTTTTCCAAGAGCATTTTAGCAGTTGTATTTAAAATATTGATATATAACTTACCTTATTTTTCATAAAAATCAGTTATTGGCTCCATTTTATTTTAATAAAAAATACGAGTACCATTAGTTCAAATTTCTATCGGTAGTCGGCTCTAGCATCGAAAAAACAAATGCAATCGTTTTACCATGTTGCCACATGTTTTCTTTTTCCGTACCTCGTACCTGCATTGCGGTCAGCGATAACCCACTAACGACGACGGCAATACTTGAGTTCAGAAACCACTGCGAGACCCGAGTTCGGTTTTCAGGTATATGAAAACCACGTTTTTCCTAAAAGGGACAGAAATCCACCCAATGCTTTTTCATCTTCCTCAATAAATTTGTCTTCTCAATTTTTATCGGTCCTGAACATACTCTAACATTATTATTATTATTATTATTATTATTATTATTATTATTATTATTATTATTATTATTAATATTCCATTAACGTTATAACAATATATAATGAACCATAATAGAATATAAACTTGTGAAACATTTTGTTTACATAAATTTTGATCAGGCTGTGCATTAGGGATCTTAGGAATGAATCAACTGAATAATAAAAATAATGTTTTCCTGTCACATATCTTACGACAGCTAATCCTGCCAAGATTGTGTATTAATTTTAATACAGGTATCAAAATGACGTCTGCCAGTCATTATACGAAGGATGAGAATTCCAGGCTTCCTGGTTTTAAATGCGTCTATCTTTATATAAAAGTCTAACAAATAGATTGGTATCAAAGTTTATTTCTTATGTTAGATATAATAGATGACTATCAATGTGGATTGAAAGGGATCAAGTCCACTGTAGACTAGATTTTAATATCAGGCGGACTCTAGTATGAAATGGGAATATGATGGAATTTATATCAACTATAAGAATATATAGACTTCAAATAGACACCTAAATGGAGAAATTGTATAGCCTCCTAAAATTCTGTTGTCCTATGATATTAGAGTTGTTTTAGTTTGTCTGAATGGAACAATGAGTAGGGTGTGAGTAGGGAAACAGCATTCAGTTACTTTTGTAATTCATAACGGGTTAAAGTATGGAGATGCACTCTCTTCTCTATTATTGAATTGTTTACTATAGTATACGATGCAATATTTTGAAGATAAAGATGTACAACACAATAATATGAATCAGTATTTGCTGATGAAGTGGTATTATTAATTACACTGAGCAACAAAAAAGAAACTTTTTTTCTGTCTCAGAAAGAAAAATATTTAATTCTGATAGTATTTTTTCTCCTGAATTAAAATATGATATCGGGTTTTCTCCATCACGCAAGGTTTCCGAGAGACAGGCATTTATAATTTTAAACACTTTAATATTTTCTACATTCGTAACTACACAATATTCGAACATTCGGACTCACCTAGAAAGTAAGAAATGACGATTTTCTGCTATATTTCGCCTGTGGAGCATCCCTCTTGTTGGTCCAACAATAATCGGCCAGTATATTAGGATTCCATTTGCCTTGATATCTCTTTTCCATAGCTGAAATCTCCTGAGCTAGCTCTTTGGTTTTATTTTAAAATGGACAAATGGACGAAGAAACCTTAATTAAAAAATAATTATTTAAATCCATTAATTGAAATTGAAATAAAAAAACTGTGAGTGAAATTCCGAATACATATTCGAAAACACGATAAAAAATGCACTAAGTACAACTATTGGTACTCATGAGACAAAAATCATGTTGACCAGTGTTATTTATAGAGAGGAAATAATAAATAAGCACCTTTTATTAATCTGGGGCTAAACATATATACATATATATGAATGGTTTTATTTCAGAAACAACATATGTCACTTTTTGGGCAAATTTGAGTTAATGGCGAAATTACCTTCGTGTACTTACATTTATCATTTTGAACAAAAACAACTCAAGTAAGATTACTATTGAACATTGTGGGAAGTTGTGAAAATGCCATTTAATTCAGATACCACATTAGTCAGTGACTGATATTGTTTCTGCACTAAACAGCCTACGCATGGAGGGAATACGTAACAGTCTATCCATACGCTCTCTTCATTATTATTTATAACTACTTTTTCTTTGGATTCTAGAGTTTAAAGAGGTTGTGTTATTTTTCTGACAGGTTTATGATTTCGAATTTACAGTGCTCTATTTAGTAATTAGTATTATTTCGTAATGGATTCTGGCACAAAGAGTAGGGTGCGTGTAGGCAAATTGTTTTCGGGCACTTTTGAAATCCAGAATGGGTTGAAGCATTGAGATGCACTATCTTCTCTACTATTTAATTTTGTCTAGAGCATACCATTAAATCTTTAGAGAATGAGGAAGGCTTACAACTCAATGGTATTAATAAGCTGTTAGCTTATGCTGATGATGTAGTATTATTGGCCGATAGCGAGGAGATACTAAAGAACAACACGCACACACTATTGAGTAACACTAAGAAATTAGGACTGGAAGTAAATATCAATAAAACTAAATATATGGTCACTCGTAGAAATTCATTATATAATGGAAATGGACAGCTAATGACAAATGAGGGAAGTTTTGAGGAAGTGGCTGAATCCAAATCCCTATGAAAAATAATCACAAATAGGAATGAGATGCACAAAGAAATTAAACATAGGCTCAATTCTGGAAATGCTTGCTATTATGCATTGCAGAGACTCTTGATATCCCAACTCCTTTCAAAAAACATTAAACTGAAAATATATAACTATTATTCTACAAGTTATATTATATGGGTGCGAAACATGGACTCTTACTTTAAGAGAGGAAAGGAGATTACAAGTATTTAAGAATAAAGTACTTAGGAAAATTTTTGAACCAAAGAGAGATGAACAGACAGGTGAATGGAGAAGACTACATAACAATGAACTACATGGTCTTTATAGGAAGCCAGATATAATAAGAACAGTTAAGTCTCATAGACTGCGATGGGCAGGACATGTTGCAACGTATGGGGAATGAAAGGCTTGCATGGAAGCTTCTTGTAGGAAAGCCAGAGGGAAAACGCCCAGTTGGTAGACCAAAAATGAGGTGGGAGAAAAATATTAACTATGATTTGAGGGAAGTCGATTATACAGGGAATGATTGGAAAGCATTAGCTCAGGATAGGGATGTGTGGAGAGCTTATGTCCGCGCGGCCATGAACCTACGGGTTCGATAGTGTCAGTGAGTAAGTAATGGGTTCTGAAGACGGTCTAATGACAAACACTCGCAATTAAAGTAAAAGGAGGAGAGGAATATAAAATTAATATGTTTATAGATTAAACATAATTATAAAAAATTCTCAATAGGGATATATAAAATAATGGAACAATATTTTCCAATTGAACTTTTATAGGAAAAATCATTACGACGTTTAATTTAAGATATAAATTAAAATGTTTTATACCTCGCCTATAACCATTCTTCTAATTATACTAGTTTCAAAGCTTTGGGTAGCTTCATCTTCAGTAATTTTTTGTCGACTGATGTTATGTCGATCAGATTTCAGTCTACAAGAAATTACTGAAGTTGAAATTGCCCAAGCTTCGAAACCGGTACAAATAGGAGACTGGATATGAGGTGTGGTATAAAACTTTTTCATTTAAATCTATGTATTTTCCAATTCGAGGCCACTCATTCCTCCCGTGGGACAGGGATTTCGTTGTTCTGAAAAGTAAAATCAGAAGGAGTGATCGAATTTACACATTGAGGGACTATTGAATTAATTGTCACCTCAAGCCAGAAAATGATATTCAAGTAGTAATACCAGAATGTTCTGACATAATGGTCTATAAAAATTGGTAGCCAAAAATTCCAAAAAACAATATATATATATATATATATATATATATATATGTGACTTCTGAAAAGACGCCAGGAAAAAGAGTTCCATGCCAGCAGAAAGAACAATTTAGAATAAGCGAGCACATGCAATTTAGCCATTGTGTCACTAATAAAGGTGCAGTAATCGCATGGAATTTTATTGATGGCCTACAGTATCATACATTCGGTATGATTAGTAATGATCGAGTAATTTTTCCTACCACATCAGCGTATCTTGAAGGAAGTCTTCCAATAATGAAGAAAACAGTTGATGACATTCTCAAGCTAATCGAGTATATCCCTCAAGAGGAATAAATCACTAGCTTCAATGATGAATTACGTAGTTGGCCAGTGTGTGATTTATGTAATTTACGAAGTTTTTCCATTGACTGAATCAGTTTACAGAAATTAGTTTTTTGCTCATTATTATGTAGGCATATTCATTTTCTTCTGTAAAATATTAAAAGTATATTTTCAAGTTTTCTGTTTCTCAATTATTACAAAATTTAAAAAAAAGTAGCATTTACTTTTAGTGCAAGTGTGCATTTATTTCAGAAGCAACATAAATCAACCATTTTTAATTGGCTTAAATAATTATATAAAATTTATATCTATATTTTAAAACATGGAAAATCCATCTTAAATGTGCCTCTACGTCAAAATTCTTATCGCTATTTTCATGACAAGAATATTTCTGCGAGAAAGTTCTTTGCAATTCCTGACAATTTACTATTTACTGACTTACGTTGTTTCTGGAATAAATATAATAAAAAATAATATATGGTTACGCACAGAAATGCATTATTGAATTAAACGGAGATTTAACAGCAATTGATGAAATTTGCGGAATTCAAATACCTCTTACCCTAAGATGGGAGGAAATATTGCGATTATTTGAGAATTAAATGCTTAAGGAAGATTTGGATCGAGGACAGACGAACACGCAGATGAATGGAGAAAATGGTATAAGAGTGAATTACGGGTCTTCATGGGAAACCAGATGTAGTAAGAGAAATTATACTTCATAGTCACTGGATATGCAGGACATGTGGCATGAATGAGGAATGAAAAGTGGCATACAAACTTCTTGTAAGAATATAATAGAGGAAGCGTCGAACAAGTAATCCAAGAATGAGATTGGAGAAGTAGATTAACCATTTTCTGATGGAGGCGAATTATATGGGGAATTATTGGAAAATATTAACTCACGAAAGGTTTATATTGAAAGCTTATTTCTGCGTGCCCATGAATCTGTGGGTTCCATAATAATATTATAATTTTCATCATCATCATCATCCATGCAAGTATTAGGCCGTGTGGCCTGTTACGGTCTCAAAGAGGAATTTTCCGTCCAGCGCTTTTTCGGACGTCCCAGCGATCATTTGTCTTGGGAGCAGTAAAGAAGCATGGCTTTTGGAATTCTATGAGACGGCATTCGTTGAAGATGGGCTTTCCATTTGTTCTGGTAGTTTTGTATATGGTGAAGAATGGGTTCTACATCCAACTCTTCCATAATCTCCTCGTTTCTTTTATGGCCCCACTTTGTATAGCCTGCTGTACGGCGCATAAATCGCATAATTCTAGTTATAGAGTTAATAAATTTGTTTTTAGTTAAGTATTGCATTTTTTCGGTCTGTAGTTTAATATATTATTATTACTGTTATCATAAATATCATTCTAGGATGGTATCTATATCCCAGATATACACCATGTCCCATTCAAACACCTTCCACATTTTAATTAATCATAACTCTCAAGATATGCGGAATTTTGAAATGAGGTTGGCGTTAAAATAAAGAGAAACTCAAAGAATTTTTGTTTTCATTGTTGCAGTTAATTCATCTCTCGCATGTTGGGCAATAATGATATAAATGAAAATGGCCACCATGTTCGCTAGACATCACTCCACTCTTCCTCTGGGGGTATGTAAAACACCGTGTGTTCGCGACTCCAATACAAGATCTTCATGATTTACGAACCCATATCCTTGACACAATTTCAACAGTACCAATGGACATGTTGGACACAACGTGACACGAAATCGAATACAGACTTGATATTGTTCGTGCTACTAATGGTGCACAATAGAGGTGTTTTAGTGTGTGGCAATGAAAATTATTTGAGTTTCTGTTTCGTTTATTGCCGGCCTCATTTCATAATTCCGCATACTTTGTTAGTTACGATTAATTAAAATGTGGGAGGTTTGAATGGGACACCCTGTGTTATAATTTTGTTAATTTATTTATTTAAAATATTGGTTCTTGGATTAAATCTCCCACATTTAAAATTAAATTTATAATTTACTCTATGTATGCTTCCACCTGGCATCCCTGGACATGAAGATTGACTATTAATTGCAAAATTGTCACTTCATTCATAATTCAGTTTGAATAATAGAAATCTATTTCTTTATATAGGGTAAGTATATTGTTGTTTTATTTATTTATTTCATTATCTTTTCATCCCCAAACACGCGGACTTTAATACAAGTTTATTAGCAGCATGAGATTTCAAGCCATCTTCTTGACGTAATACAGTGAGCAGCATAGAAGGCGCTACCAAACATTCTCTAACCATCACCGGGCAGGCATTGACCGTTCGCCAAGACTCGTTGAAGTGTTATGCGGCTGTACTATACATAGTCGTCTTTTTATCCTACAGACAGAGCTAATATTCTTATTAAAGTAACAACATTGCCTACAAGTTAAATGCCATGATATCTAACAAGACTTTTTCTTTTCATACAGATTATGTCTAGAGTAATGTGTGATATGTCAAAAAAAGTGAGTACATTCATAAAGAAGAATTAGAACTTAGGTGAACATTTATAAATAATTCAAAGATTAATAACAAATTTTGAAATGTTTGCGGTCACTAGTACATGCAATACACATGTAAAATAAATACATTGATTTTTAATTGCGGAATGCAGGCTTTCACGGCCGGTAATCATAACGTTAAAAGATTCCGGGCTATGTGGCCGTGGTCTATTACTGGTATTTCTTCCAGACGTTCTCCCTCAACTGAAGATGCCCTCCGCAGTTGAGGGAGAAACGTCTGGAAGAAATACCAGCTATAGACCACGGCCAGATGGCCCGGAATCTTTTAACATTACATTGATTTTTAGTTTAGTTGTATTTTAATGGGGAAAAATATTAAGGAATGTGGTTTGTAGAAAAAGTGGATTTGGAGAAACGAGACAAAGTTTATTTTAATGTTAACTTTTATTCAAATGAAATATAATTAAGTACAATTAAATGTACATATATGATAAGTGCAACAAAAACATAATATGCTAAATATTAACCCTAGAACCACCAAGCATGCGCAAAAAATTGCCCATATGTTTTTTTCTTAAAAAAACTAATAAAAATATGCTCATATGCAAAAATGTTTCATCCACCTTACATACCACTATATTCTACATTTCTCTTAAAAATTCTGAAAATTTTAAACAGTAAAATCCATTATTGTGCTGTGTGCAGATTTCTCCCTGTGACCATAATTCTAATAGTTTCTAAAATGCATTTTGACTGCCTTGTTTTCTGTTGTTTCTGTAGATTGTTGGGAATAGAACATTTTATCATACAAATTTTCATTGTTAATATAATTATCGTTGTTATTAGTTGTCACAGTTCAGTGCACCTGTTTTCTACAAGTAAGTCTCTCTTTAATGAGTTATAGTGGTTTGGACGACGCAGAAGTTATTTCTGAACTCTTTGTAGATGATGAATTATCAGAGTTCAGTGATTTTGAGTTGTTTCACATAGAAGCGGAAGAGTTTTCAAGTGGAAGGAGAGACAGAGGACGATGATAAAGAAACCATTCACACAGGTAACACTCCAAATAAATATGTGACAAGATCTGGTAGAGTGTATCTTACAGAAGCTCCATGACAATAGAAAAGTGATATTTCAAATACAGTCCGTGAACGACAGGGCATAACATGCTGGGAAAGCAACCAACATATATGAATCAATAAATAAATGTTTCACTCCTGAATTTGTTAGAAAAATTATTGACCATATAAATGAAGAAGCTGAAAGGAAAAATGTATCTCCTGTAAGCTATTCTGAAATGTATGCTTTAATGGGAATTTTAATTTTGATGTGAGTTTACCACGACGCTAATATTTCATTATCTGATTTATGGTCAAATTTATTGGGAAGTGCTTTATATAAAGGAACTATGAGTAAGGCAAGAGCTAATCAACTATTAAAATTTCCATGTTTCGGTGATAAGGGTACCAAGGCAGAAATACGTGTGAATAACAAATTTGCAAACTGCGTGAAGTATTTGAATCGTTTAATAGAATGTTCACAAGACACTTCAAAAGTAGACCTCGCAATAAATTGATGAAATGCAATGTCGTTTCAGAGGACATTGTCCTTTTAAGTTTTTTCTCAAAGACAAGCCTGGGAAATATGATATACTGTTAGACTTCTCAGTAGCGCAATTCAACAATTTGAAATAAAAATGGAATTGTATGCAGGAAAAGAGAATATACCTGCTTGCGAACGAGGTCTTTTAGAGTTTGTGTAAATACTAGTTGAGCCAATGAAAAATACAGGCTTCAATCTCACAACTGACCGTTTCTACACTTCTGTCGAATTAGCAGACATTTTGAGTGTAGGATATAAACTTACCTTATTTGGAACACTGAAATCAAACGGCAACCATATACCATAATAGCTCAAGACGACAGCAGAGAGATACATGTATTCCTCTAGGTTTGCATTCATAGATCCATCATCTAACAAGCCTCCAGTAGCAGTAGTCTCTTATATCACAAAGAAAAACCTAATAAAAATCGGTTGATATTGTCTACACAACAATGTGATGCAGGAGAAGATGTTGAAGTACCGAAGAAGATAACTCATATAAACCTATATTATAATTTAGCCAAGGGAGGAGTTAATGCCATAGATCAAATGACTAGGACATATTCTAAAAACAAATACGAGGAAATGGCCACTACAAATGACAAGGCTACTTGAAATGGGATCAACAACTCATACACATTTTTCACAATGAAAGTGCATAAGTGGAATCAAGAAAATTCAAACGTCATAAAATTGTACCTGTATGAATTAGGTATTCAATTTTTAAAGCCGTATGTAGACGAAAGATCCAATGACTTGAGAGCAATCAAACTGCCTATTATTTATACAACAGGAAACATTGTGGGAAAGAAACTAGAGATAAACATAGTGATACCAAAAGAAGAATCAACTAGGAAAGCTAGATGCTAAATATGCATGAACAATGCGACCAACCAGAGAGCCAGGTAAAACATCAGTAAAACAAAGTTAACATGTGCAAGCAGTGGTTGTCATCCTAGGGTCAAGTGCAAATAGGAGATAAACATATTTAATATTTGAATATTATAGTGTATGAACTTGGATTAGATATTTTCGAAGAGGTACAAGCAATTACATTTTGCCTTGAATATGTCGATCCATCCATCATACTTAATAAAGTGCGACAAAATTGAACATATTGTCCATATACCTGGAAAAAATAAAATATTTTCTTAATAAGTGTTTGTTATTTACTATATAAAGAGCGATACAGTATAAACTTGCAAAACATAAACAGGACATTGTGATGCTCTATTTAACAATTTGATATAGGTAGCCCAGTGTCTGCGAAGCCAGCTAACGGGTATGTGGAAGCATTCTTGTTTACCACATTCCTGTTCATCACTACTGTTTTCTGGTTTCATTACAACGACATTTACAATGTACTGTCCTGTTTCGTTACACATACTTTTTTGTTTACGACTATGTACATGTTTGCATTTACATTCGTTGTAAATATGTGCAAGTACCATTATTGACACACGTATATTAATATACAATATCACATCTGTTGCTCATATTGCCGGACACCGGTTACAAAGCAAACATAACATGGCACCCTGACACCGTTGTAGGCCTACAGAAGCTTCAAAACAGTAATGGTGTACCATAATTGGTTTCGCAAATGTATTCATTCTCCTTAAGCTGGCTTCGCTGACAGTAAGTTCCCTCAAATACGTAGTTCAATAGACCATCCCCTATTCTTTGTATGTGTTTTGCAGTTTTACTGAATCGCCCTATATTGCTGTTCAAATAAATTTAAAAAATAACATCATCATACATCTTACAATTGAATCGTTTCATGCATAAAGGGCCTCTGTCAAGTTTTTAATGGATGTAAGATTTTTATGTTAGCGTGTTCTGCACTTCCACCCAAGCTTTTCCTTGAACACTGCCAATGAATTTTTCTTATTCACAACAGTGGAAACGGACTCGACTCTTTTATTGTAAAAACATACATAAAATGGACTGATGCTCTTCCTTGCATGAAGTGATTCAAAATTTTCTTCATGAGTAGCCCAATAATTTAAACTGTTCTCTTGATATGATCAGGGTCATTTAGCTAAGGAGATCGAGATAGCAATTCCTGTAGCTCAAAAGAGTGACACTAGAGATGCTTCCAATATTTTTATTACGAAATCCTTATGGGCAAGACCATTAGGTAGGTATGAAGTTAAAATTCCGATATATCATGAAGAACCCGATATATCATGAAGAAGCCGATATATCATGAAGAACCCGATATATCATGAAGAACCCGATATATCATGAAGAACCCGATATATCATGAAGAACCCGATATATCATGAAGAACCCGATATATCATGAAGAACCCGATATATCATGAAGAACCCGATATATCATGAAGAACCCGATATATCATGAAGAACCCGATATATCATGAAGAACCCGATATATCATGAAGAACCCGATATATCATGAAGAACCCGATATATCATGAAGAACCCGATATATCATGAAGAACCCGATATATCATGAAGAACCCGATATATCATGAAGAACCCGATATGTTACATATTAAACGGAATAACTTATCTAAGATAATAATAACTGAGGAAACTTTGTGGATACGGTATTGTTCCTACGGGCTTCATAAACCATAGAGAATGAACTATATTATTTTTGTTATTATACCCGGGTTGCTCTCACGAAATACATCCAATTTATCTAACAAAATGTTAAAATGAAAATATATAAAACTGTTAATCTTCCAGTTATATTGTATGGATGTGAAATGCGGACTCTTACTTTAAGAGAGGAGAAAATATTACGATACATTACAATAAAGTTCTTAGGAACATTTTTTGGACCAAGGAGAAACGAACGAACAGATGCATGGAGAAGACTACATAAAAGTCTGATACATTATCTTTATGGGAAACCAAATGTAATAATAACAGTTAAATCTCGTAGATTGCGAATCGAGAACATGTGGCACGAATTGAGAATTAAATAGGGGCGTGGAAACTCCTTGTAGCAAAACCAGAGGGAAAGCATACAGTAGGTAGGCCAAGAATGAGGTGGGAGAATGACTTCAGGAAGGAAAATATTAGCCCACGATAGAGATATATGGAGAATTTATGTCCGCGCGGCTATGAATGTACATGTTCCATAAGTGCGAGTTAGTTATTTATATACGGGGCAGCATGGGACTCATAAAAGATCTATAATTATAGGTTAAACCAATATATGAAAAAAATATATATTCATTATCATTAGTAGGATGTAATTATGTTTGTTTAAAAATTGTATTCAAAATAACATGCTGTATTCATTACATAAAATGCAAACATATGAAGACCACAAAGGAAAAGCAATCAAAGTCACATAATTCTCATTCTGAATAAATATGGAGCAACAATTAAAAACGCTCTTACAATAAACGTATTATGAACATGAAATTGTATTAAACACTGTTTGTATAACAAGTTATTATTATATTGAAACTGATGTCTGTGTCGTCCTGTGGAGAGTGGTTAACAATGAAAACAACAATGGAAATACTGTCAACACATTTTTGTATGAATAACAATCAAAGTTCACACTATTTTCTTCCTTAAATTGCAAATTGGGGATAGTAATGAACAGTGACAGTTAAAAAACACGCATAGAAAAATGTGCTATCGTTTAAATGCAAAGACACTAGAAATGTTACGTTTCATACTTTAAATTTGAGAAAAATTCTTGGGCTGTTTGAGAGCAGTACTTCTTCAGTTCTTGTAAGTCGTTATATCTCTGTCTTGTTGGTGGGATAGGCATCTTGTACAAATTATCTGGCTTTGAATGTGATGACTTGAAGTCTGGATGATTAATTCCTTTCTCTATGATGACGTATGTGTCCCATGCAGCATTATACGGTATGTTGCACTAGCACTCAGTGTTCCTATCGTAACTTTCCTGATAGGCCGTAGTTTGACAGGATGTTTAAAAATATAGAATTTTGACAAGAAGAATACCCAAGACTTGAAATTGTTTTCTTTACATTGCACGATCTCGAATGATGATGGTCTGATATGGCAATTTCTTATATTATAATATTATAATGAATTTGTGAAAAGAAAAATTAATGTGTGAACCAGGAATCGAACCATGGACATCTATTCTCCAGACTAGTGTGCAGCCCACTACACCATTCTAGACCTGGCACAAACATTAACAATTCTTTCCACATATATAAATATATAATTCTCGTTTCGTCCGATGTCAGGTAGGTGACACCACCATCGCCAACGGTAGGCTTCGTTTAGAAGTATCTGTATTTGAGAATTTTACACCACCACTTTTATAAGCAGTAAACGATGTTATTTACCATTTTCCAATACTGTTATTTTAACACGGTTCCAATAATGGATCATATTATAATTTCTTATATGCTCCACCCCATTCTTGCGGAACCTCAGCACGGGTTTTCTGATTGAAATGTTTTTATCGCACTGCATATAACTGTGTTCCCTATTAGGGAAAATGATTTTCATCATCATCATAGTACATTCACGAATTTAGGCCATTTGTTGATCTGTTTCGGCCTCAAGAGAAACACCATCCAAAAGTCTTTTGAGTGGACGTCCTGGTCTTCTTCTTCCTGCCGGTTGATATCTTAACATTTGTTTGGGTCTTCTGTGATCTTCCATTCGATGAACATGTTGCATCCATCTTGACTTATAATAAGAAATTTTGTTTTCTAAAGGTTCCATGTGTAATTCTTCTAAGATATCTTCATTTTTTTGTGATCTAGTAGTGTGTATCCTGCAGTCCTCCGAAGGTATCTCATTTAGCAGATCTAAGTCTCTGTATATCCTTCTGTTTCAACGTCCATACTTCGCTACCATACAAAAGAGTTGGAAGAGCCAGTGTTTTATACACTTTTAATCTTGAATGATTTTAACATTTTCAAATCTTCCATATTTATGGACCAATGAATTTTCAGGTCAGTGTCGTTCTTATTTTGTCCAGGGCCGCTTTTCTGATCTGTCATTATTCACAACGTTAGTGTTTTCGTCACTATTGTTACACAACATCAGACTTCACATAGCTACACAATACTGGATTGCCTTACAAATTAACACATTGTTGTCCCTTCTCAATAATTAAAATTCAGGTTTACAAACGTTTATAACAAACATCAGTTATACTCTAAGATTTCTTGTTTATATCTGGGTGGACTTTGATTGATTTGACATACATCTGTGGGACTTTGATTGATCTTTCATTGTACACTTTATTTTGAAGTCAATTTTACGTGGACTACGAATGAAATTTCCATGCATTGACATTTAAAAATAGTGGTACTCTATGCCAGGAATGATAATATACACGTAACTCAATTTTTGTAAAAAGTAGACTTTGATTGTTTTTCCTTTGTAGTCTTCGTATGTACAAAACTGTATGAGCAGTTAATTATTACACTTTGAGATAAGATTCCATTTTATTTAATGTTTACTATTAATTATGTTATTTTTCGGCCTTGGACGTGACTTACCAGGATAATTATCGTTCATGTTGCAGGGGCAGTGAAGTGATGCCTTGCAGCTCTCTAAGGACAGTACACGGTTTCTGCACAACTCGTCACAGGAATCGGTATCATATTCATAGGACTCATTATAGCCTTCTGCAAAAAAAAATAAAATAAAATAAAATATAAAAATATATAAAATTGTTATGAAAAACTGTTAAAATAATTTCTTATAAAAATATAATTTAATAATAACTATTAAATTTAAAACTTATTACTGTATGATTTCTGAAAACAATTGAAATTAGAGAGTATATTAATATAATTCCACATGAATTATACATTATTAAACATGTGCCCGTAAAACTTAAAATGGGCTAATAAGGTAACATATAATTTCCTAGTTTTTATTATTGATTACGTACATCTCAATGATGGATAAATCATATTTGAAGAGAAAAATTATACGCCCAGACCGGGACTTGAACCCGGGACCCTTGGTTCTCTAGACCAAGTGCTCCACCAACTGAGCTACCTGAGCAAGTACCGATCTAAACGCAAATCTCTCTCTATATACATTGTAATTCCCATCCACCAAATGCTGTGAAGCCATGCGTCTATCTTGCAAATGGCGGCTCCTTTATTAAGAAGACATATTTGGGAATTATACATTACAAGCCAGTACGGCTTTTTCCAAGTTTTTATTATCATAATCAATAATAAAAACTTGGAAAAAGGCCGTACTGGCTGTAATGTATAAGTTCCCAACTATGTCTTCCTTAATAAATAGGAACCGCCATTTGCAAGATAGAAGCATGGCTTCACACGCATTTGGTGGCTGGGAATTACAATGTACTCTATGAGAGAGATTTGCGTTTCAAGATCGGTACTATAGCTCAGGTAAGCTCCTTTGGTGGAGCACTTGGTCTAAAGAGAACCAAGGGTCCCGGGTTCAAGTCCTCGTTCTGAGCGTATAATTTTTTCTCTTCAAAATATCTCATTTCCTGTTTCATCAAATTAAATTAGATACTTTTAAAATGTACAGTTATAGGCCTACTGGTTGATTAGTTCCATTAAGTAGTGCTCAACGTGGATGAGATAACATATTACCAGGTTTAACCTGCGAATATATATAACAACTTGTTTATTTTCCTAAAAACAAATTATTTAAAAATCATACCTTCAATGTCTTCAATTTCAATTCCATCGTCATTGATGTGTGAATTCCTTTCCGTATCAAATGCTGTTTCATCATATATGTCTTTTTCGAAATTAGCTTCAACATCGTTCGGTTCTAAAGGATCTGCTGTGGCCAACACGTTGTTCCTGCCGTTTTCAGAAATTGCATCTGTTGCTTCACCAGGAAACAATTTTTGAAAAAAATAATTTGTTGTCGATGAAATAATGGTGTTTTCAGACAATCCCTCCGCTACATTTGATGGTCTAACATCATCTGCTCTCGCTCCAGCTTTAAAGTTCTCCATTACTGTTACAACTCTATCGTTTTCATAAAAATAGTCTTCTGTTTCTGAATATGTGCCCCTTTCAGATGAGTCTTGTTCTGCAACATCAAAAGACACAATTTCAAAATTCTCAATTATTGCTGGAGCTTCACTGTCAGAAGATTCCTCTGTTGCTTTACCAAATATGAGGTCATACATCTTTTCCATTACTTTTGCAAAATTGCTGTTCTGGGAAAAATCATCTGCTTTCGATTCAGCAGACATATTTTCGGAAATATTTTCTGTTCCTTTTGGAATTGTACTCTTTCCAGGCATATTGTCTTCGTTTGATGTAATGGGTCTGCTTTCAAAAATATTAACTGTTAATATTTTTTCAAAAATTTTCTCATTTTTTTCTTCTTCAAACGAAGAAATATCAAATAAATTCTCTTTCTCCAGTCTGTCGCCTGTCTCCACATTCGCTTCTTCGTTCTTTTCCTTCATCGAGTCATCTGGCCATTTATCGCTCTCCGAGTTCGTATCCCTTTGGAAATACAATTCCTTATAAGTTAGACTCGCAGAGATGATATGTTCTTCTTGCATACTGTGACGCCATACCTGAAAATAAATATAAAATATGCAATTATTTCAACTAGAGCTTTGTTTACGTATTAACAAAAACCTTAGAATTTATTTCATATGTTTAAGAAAATTTAATGATATAATTACATTAGCACATTACAATGTATTGATGCTTGACAAAAATTCACATCAGTTTTTGTTAAATTAATCATTAGTTAAATAATATTATTTTTTCCCTAATAAACAAAAGAAAAATATATTAGTTTCGAAATGCATAATCACTGATTTTCAATATGGTTACATAATACATTTAATAAAATTTATAAATTACTATTTGAAAATTATGTAAATAAATAAAGAAATTTAATATATTTGAAAGAAAAAGTATAGAAGACTCATTGACATTAAATCAAGTAATATGTTTATCTAATATGATAAAATGATCAAAATAGACGATAATAAACTCAACAGTTAGTTTAATTTTCCAAATTCATATCCAAGTATTTATGCTTGTATCTTACTGCATCGCTTAATTTCCGAACTAATGGTGAGAATTTGTATTCGTTTTTGATACAAACACATTTCAAGTCCCCTTTACCAGTCAACTTAATTTTTGTTTTTAATTCCATTTAATCCCTCAAATGTAACATTTTTATCACATTGACGTATTGATGACTGACCTTACTGTTAAGCTACAGCTCATCCTTAACATGTTCACCTGTTGTGTATGTAATTGAGATAGGACTTTAATTATGGGTTTTAATTAGGTGGTTTAATTAGGATTTGGTGCACAGGACTAACTAGGATGGGTTCAATAGTCGGAGAGCAAAAGGGTTCTTATCCGTGTGTACAAGGAGGTTAATGGCGGTTACATAAGTTCCAGCATTTACGAACAAAACACAAGCCAAGGTTTTATCGATCGCTTGGTCTAATACAATCAATTAATAACCAAAACCTATGGCTGCAGACGACGGTTCGGATTTCGTATTTTTAATTCAATTAGCGTATAATTCACTATTACAAATATGCGATGGGTCTAGATGAGATTTCTAAGTTCCCGATAATTTAATGACTTAGGAAAATTAACCGTAATTAAACATGGGCTCAATTCTGGAAATGCGTGCTATTATGCATTGCAGAGACTCTTGATGTCCCAACTCCTTTCAAAAAACGTTAAACTGAAAATATATAAAACTATTATTCTACCAGTTATATTATATGGGTGCGAAACATGGACTCTTACTTTAAGAGAGGAAAGGAGATTACAAGTATTTGAGAATAAAGTACTTAGGAAAATATTTGGACCAAAGAGAGATGAACAGACAGGTGAATGGAGAAGACTACATAACAATGAACTACATGGTCTTTATAGGAAGCCAGATATAATAAGAACAGTTAAGTCTCGTAGACTGCGATGGGCAGGACATGTTGCACGTATGGGGAATGAAAGACTTGCATGGAAGCTTCTTGTAGGAAAGCCAGGGGGAAAAAGCCCAGTTGGTAGACCAAAAATGAGGTGGGAGAATAACATTAACTATGATTTGAGGGAAGTAGATTATACAGGGAATGATTGGAAAGCATTAGCTCAGGATAGGGATGTATGGAGAGCTTATGTCCGTGCGGCCATGAACCTTCGGGTTCAATAGTGCCAGTGAGTAAGTAAGTAAGTAAGGGAAATTAACGTGGTCTACAAAGAAACTAAGTCAGAATTTCACTTTGGACAAGAAGTACTTATAAAAAAGTTTACTGTACGATGTTTCCTCTCGTCGGTGACGGATTTGTAGACGACTGACTTCCCCATATCGGGAAGTATTGTGTTTATTAGATGACGCTTCCGGCAATAAAAAAATCGCGGGTTAATATCCGAACCCCGCCCTCTCGCCTTCAGACATTTACATATACCCCAGCCGCCATATTTCCGGCTCTGAAGTTTAGGTTATACGAGGGGTAAAGGGAGTATTCGCCCTCTACTGCCAACAAGGAAATGGTTATTGTGAGAGTAGATGCCTGCCACAACCAATCACTGCTCTTGACGCAGGTATAGCGCGCTGTAAGGTTTGAAATTGCTGAGATGTTGTCAGCTGTATGTCTGCTAACCGCATACGTACAGCGGTCACTCCCACTGAATATCCATATCGGCAACACTGTCGTGAAAACGTCAAGGGCCGGAGAATCAGTGGCTGCAGTATAGTTTTGTAACACTGGCACTAATTGGTCTTTTGGCTTATGTGTATGGTGTTATAGGGCGTGCAGTACCAGTTCATCTATCAATTTTTCTAGACTGGTCTAGGATATCCTGCCTCTTGCATTGATCCAGGATTGCCAAGTTAAAGTATTCCTTGTTATCCGGGTTTTCTCTAGGGCGGTATATTGCTTTCATGTCTTATAATGTTAAACATGTAATCACAGTCGGATATTCTTTCATTGCAGTTGCAGTATTGATTTTGAATGGGTTTGGAAAAAGCTCGGTCGTAAATTCAGAGAGACATAACTATTATTCGCAGTTGCGAATTAAGCATTGTTACTTTTACTCCATGATTACAGCTATCTTGTAAACTGGCTGAACAAAGACTTCACGATGTTTTGGTCTCTTGTGTTAGTGGACATATTTCCGAGTGCTGACATGTCAAGGGAAAGGGTTGAAAAAATTAGCGACTTCCGTTGTCTGGTACTGTGGTTATCAAGCACTAATATGAAATTTTATACGTGCATTGATATCATATTATTAACATTGGGATTTTATCGGTCATCGATTTCTTATTATAACCTGTATAAATATTACCTGTTTATCATAAGTAACGCCACGAGTGATTTCTAAATTATCTAGAGGATTTGGAAATCAAGAGTGGCATTTGTTAGGACTATTTAATGAATAAAATTAAGCTGTTTATTCAAAATGCATTATTTAATTATCCATCCATCCATAGTAATTCTGCCCGAGGACAGGTCTTTAACTCCAATCATAGCATTTTCATGCCACTCTTTGCAGCTTTGCTAGGGAATTATAGGTGTTTTAGCTTCCCGTTGCTTTCCACATCGGTGAAGGATGCTGATGATAATGATAATGATAAGGGTGATGATGATGGCCGGATGATTTTCGGGGACCGTTGGGCCCTAAACTTCCTAACATTTGTCTTACAGATGAGGAAAAACCCCGAAAAACCTCACCCAGGAGCCTGCCCCGACCGGGAATCGAACCCGGGCCCGCTGCGTGACAAGGCAGCACTCTACCTCGAGACCACAGTGGTGGAATATTTAAATATAGTTACCGGTATTTTAAAATATTTATATATTTAATGTAAACGGCGATGTTTGAATACAAAATGAAATGTGAGGTCACTGCAACTTTATCAGATTATTTACTGCCAAATAGGATTGTAATATAGTAAGAATGCACCTTAATGGAGAAATAATGAAACACATCAAACTGTATATTATAACCAACATTATAGGTTATTATCCACCGCTGTGGTCTCGAGGTAGCGTACTGCCTTGTCACACAGCGGGTTCGGGCTCGATTCCACGTCGAGACAGGCTCCTGGGTGAGGTTTTCGGTTTTTTTCCTCACATGTAAGACAAATGTCAGGAAACTTAGGGTCCAACAGACCCCAAATATCATTCGGCCATCATCATCATCCTTCACCGGTGTGGAAAGTAACGGGAAGCTACCACACCTATAACTCCCTTATAAAACTGCAAAGCATAGCATGAAAATGCTTTGATAGCAGTGAAAGATCTACCCTCTGGCAGAATTTCTAAGGATGGATAGATAGGTTATTAATTTATTTGTTAGTAAATAACTCAGTAAAATCAAGGAATATATTCATTATTTGTTATATTCAATGTACTTCATCATCATCATAGTACATTCACGAATTTAGGCCATTTGTTGACCTGTTTCGTCCTCAAGAGAAACACCATCCAGAAGTCTTTTGAGTGTACGTCCTGGTCTTCTTCTTCCTGCAGGTTGATATCTTAACATTAGTTTGTGTATTCTGTGATCTTCCATTCGATGAACATGTTGTATCCATCTTGACTTATAATCAGAAATTTTGTTTTCTAAAGATTCCATATGTAATTCTTCTAAGATGTCTTCATTTTTTTGTGATCTAGTAGTGTGTATTCATTCTGGATTTTTTCGTGTTGAGACTTGAAAGTAGTTTTGAAGTTCCTTAGGACAGATTACTGGCCCGACGCTAAGTAGTCCAGTGGTAGGGCTGCTACATTTTAGTCTCTGGACAGACATCGATGTACTTGTCGGAGAAAAATAATGCTCTGACCTGTACAGAATATTAAAAATGAGGAGCGTTCTTTATCACCAAAGCAGGAGCTGATAAAGAGAAATCGATAAAGAGCAAGGTGAATCAAGACTGTCATTGGTTGTAAAACATAATTCATTGACAAGTGATTGGTCATCGACTACCATTTATGGTAAATTGCCTATTTAATTTTGTGCCCTTATAATACATTTTATACTCACTTATGTAATTTGCGTATGATACGTATGCATGGGATTTCTGGGTACATAATATGCAGCGGTCTGTACACATCTCTCCATCCTTTAGATATCTGGGTACATAATATGCAGCGGTCTGTACACATCTCTCCATCCTTCAGATATCTGGGTACATAATATGCAGCGGTCTGTACACATCTCTCCATCCTTCAGATATCTGGGTACATAATATGCAGCGGTCTGTACACATCTCTCCATCCTTCAGATATCTGGGTACATAATATGCAGCGGTCTGTACACATCTCTCCATCCTTTAGATATCTGGGTACATAATATGCAGCGGTCTGTACACATCTCTCCATCCTTCAGATATCTGGGTACATAATATGCAGCGGTCTGTACACATCTCTCCATCCTTCAGATATCTGGGTACATAATATGCAGCGGTCTGTACACATCTCTCCATCCTTCAGATATCTTCATCTGGTTTAGACGAATTGATCACCTCGGCTGCCTAATCTTATACTACCTTTTTATGTTTTCTTAAATTTATATAAAATTATAGAATATTCACCTGAAAGGTCCGTCTCCTCAACTTAATTAATCATTTAACTGTAGCGCTTTCGGGACTTGTCCCATCATCGGCAGGATTCAAAACTGGTGTTTCACTGAAGATCTGGTAGAGGGGGTTGCATGTATTGGGTTCGTTTTCGTTTATCAAGCTGTCGTTGTGAGCTGCTTTCATGATTTCCATCTCTTCGAGTACGTTTATCTTCGCTGGATTATTTTCTCTGTGCATTACTGTTAGGGTGTTTTCAATATTTAACATGCGATGTCCTTCATGGATAACGTGTTTTGCATAGCTTGATTTCCCTTCTGCGTATAGGAAGGACAAACAGGAGTTTTAACATAAGATTCAAAGAACATTTTCGAGACTTCATTCACGCAGAAGGGAAATCAAGCTATGCAAAACACGTTATCCATGAAGGACATCGCATGTTAAATATTGAAAACACCCTAACAGTAATGCACAGAGAAAATAATCCAGCGAAGGTAAACGTACTCGAATAGATGGAAATCATGAAAGCAGCTCACAACGACAGCCTGATAAACGAAAACGAACCCAATGCATGCAACCCCCTCTACCAGATCTTCAGTGAAACACCAGTTTTGAATCCTGCCGATGATGGGACAAGTCCCGAAAGCGCTACAGTTAAATGATTAATTAAGTTGAGGAGACGGACCTTTCAGGTGAATATTCTATAATTTTATATTAATTTTGAATAAACCTCAACGGAACACATCATGAATCTTATAAAAGTTGGTTTTCTTAAATGCCATTAAATTTTAGCCCTAACTAGCCTCTCGCATGGTTTTAACACAAATCTAGATTTAAATCCCAGTGTAAAGAATAACTTAACAGTTAACAACCCCCTCCACTGAATATTTCCGGCGGCGCGTCAGACTTAAATGGCCCGATTTTTGAATAGGTTTTTTACTTGCTTAATTGTCTTTTCTGTTATTTTAATTATGTGGGCGTTGTAGTGCATTCCTTCAAGAACAAAAAGCACTTTAAACATTTGCTGTGGGACTATTATTGGCCATATATATGGCATTGTACTTATATTTAGCAAAATCGTGCAGAAAGTTAGGCGATAGCCTTTTTTGTACAATATTTACATGATACACTCAGATTCAACCCAGGATGTTACTGTGCGTTTGGAATAGGGAACTGGGTTGCCATTTTAACAGTAATTTCTTGAGAGAAATCCTTATATAAAACTGAAGTACGCAACACAGCAGGTACATAGTTGTAAGTTGTAGCCGTCCAAGCCACCACCTCTTAAAGAAAAAAACAGTTGCACTTGTCACTGTGCTCTTGCGGATCTGTACTATTCTGTGTGAAAGTGTCGACTCTCATATTTACTATAAAACTAGTTTGCATGCCGTAAAAGTAAAACTATGTTTTTTTTAAATGTATAGTACATAGATTTGGAAAAGACACTGCTAACCTTACCGCTCCACCCCTCCTTAAAAAAACAAATACGTTATTATGAGTATGGCAACATCTACCTTCTGTAGGTAGGGACATTGGCATAGCCCATAAGGTCTGTAGTAACTTACTGGGTTGAATTAGAGTGTAGATAGGCGTAGTAAACGCCACAAATTAAGCCTCGAGAAAAATAAGTCTCTACAACGATTACGGGCCTCGTAACATAATGGAGAAAAGTGAAACTTTTTTTTTTGACAAATTGTTCTGAACTGTTTTGCCTGTTCAGAGCTCATATTTTTAATCCTATTGAGGGCTATAACGTGTTTTTTCTAAATTATTTTTTCTTCATAACTGAAAAATAAAAATGAAAAAAAAAAACCTGTTTTGGCACCTATAGGAATTTTTGCACCTACTTGCCCGGCATCGATTCCCCCCCCCAAAAAACATATGCATTGAATTCCTACGATTTTTCTGTTAGTTATGGCGTTGAGAAAGTGGCTAGGGTTTTGTTTAATACTGTATTTACTCTCGCCTTATATTTTTCGTGTGTCCTGTTATTTTTCTTCTAAACCCAATGTTTTTCTTCATATATTATCTATCCATCCATAGTAATTCTGCCCGAAGGCAGGTCCTTCACTGCAATCATAGCATTTTCATGCCACGCTTTGCAGCTTTGCTAGGGAATTATAGGTGTTTTAGCTTCCCGTTGCTTTCCACACCGGTGAAGGATGATGATGATAAAGATGATGGCCATATGATTTCGGGGACCGTTTGGACCTTAAAGTTTTCCTGACATTTGTCTTACAGGTGAGGAAAAACCCCGATAAAAACCTCACCCAGAAAAACTGCCCCGACCGGGGATCGAACCCGGGCCCGCAGCGTGACAAGGCAGCACGCTACCTCCAGACCACAGCGGTGGACTTACTATCTATTATTGCTGTAAATATTGCTATCGTTCACTAATTCTTGAAAAAAAAAATTGTTTACACAATATTGCGTATTTTATTTGTTGCTAGTTGTATAGAAGAGAGAACCGCGTGGCCTTAACTTGCTATTGTAATTATAACATTATTATTGTTGTTGTTGTTATTATTAATAATGCTATTGAGCAATTCCATGTGTAACTGACTACATTTACAATACACTTTTGCAGCAAAATGGTTGCATAAATAATACAATTGACTGACATTAGGGGTGTTATCTACTTGATATGATAGAGGAACATTTTATGATTAAGACTGTACATAAATATCCATCTTGTGAAGAAAAACAATGATATTTATTATCAATCAACGTAGACTGACTGACATAAATGTCAACTCATCATGCAGCTTAACATTGTCATCTACATCATTCTCTGAAATGTTAATCCTAATTCAACTTTCCAAAATACTGTTTGGAAGGCAGATTTCAAATTATAATTTAAATTTTAAAAAATCCTAATTAACAATTAAGACCGGAATTATGACTTAATATGTGATGTGTGACCGACTGACTTCATTCAATGACTAACTGACATATCTGAATTTTATTTAGAATTTCAAAATGAAAGTATTAGATCAATGTAACACATTACTATGAAACTAGATAAAGAGCTCCGAAAATAGAGATTAATAAAGAACTACATATACTTTATCAATTCTATGAAAAATGTTAAATTTAATTTGCTGCAAAGTAAAGAATAATTTAAATCAATAATGTAATTAAATTAACTGGTTTACCATGTACCATTTTCAATTATGCGAAATAACAAAACTATTAAATACTTAATAACAATGGGCCTTCTCTATTGTTAAATAGACCTACTATAATTGTATCATCATCATCATCTTCATTCATGGATTAGGTCTGTTGACCCGTTCCGACTTCAGCCCATCTCTTTCCAGATCTGCCCACATCTCGGGTGCCTTTAGGTTTGTATTTTGTTATTTGTTTTGGATATCTATCTTCATTCATTCTGTCTATGTGTTGCTTCCATTTTTGTCTATATGTATCCATTTTATCAGTTATTGCAAATATTTCAAGTTCCTGTCTTATTTCTGTGTTCTTGATTCTGTCTTCCTTAGTGCACCCTTTAACAGATCTCAAAAATTTCATTTCTGCCGCCGTTATCCTACTTAGATCTTGTTTTTTATGTATCCAGGCTTCTGAACCATAAAGCAGTACCGGTACTGCCAACATTTTATAAAATTTCAATTGGGTCTCTCTTGTTGTTTTGTTATTTAGTGTTCGTTTTATCGTACCACATATTCCCTGGAATTTTGCTATTTTATTATTTATATCATTATCATAAATAAACGAAATGTCACATCCTAGATAACTATAATTGTATATATAACTGATTTCTATTTACCTGATGTAAGATTTGATACTTCAATTAACATTCCTACCTCTCACCTTTGATGGAATGAAGTATGCACATTCTTAATAAGTTAGTTATTTATTAGTGCGATTGTACTTTAAAAATAAATTATTATAAATCATATGAGTAAGCTGTAGTGAATTCTATGTTTAAGGGCACCCAGTAACTATTTGGATATAAAAAAAATAGATTTTTTTTTCTTTTTGCTTAAAAAAATCCAGGAAGGTCTCTTTTATCGATGTGTAATATTATTTTGTCCAATTTGGACATTTAAATCCATAAAAAAATGATTTTTAAATATGGCGTCTCCGTGTTCTGCTAATCTCAACATTTTTTTTTTTTTTTTTTGCATTTTCCAGTAACTTGTATTTTTTTTTTTTCATATTTTCGTACACTTTTCTTTCAAACTAAGAAGGATAGGAGAATATTTTTTGGCATGGATATGCAGTTCAAAGAGCCCCTATAATAATGAGGTAAATTTATGTTTGTGCTATTGATATTGTCTGAAATTTAAAAAAAATATATATACAAAATTTTTAACAAAAAAAAGTTTTCGTTTTTTATTTTTTAATAAATCACAATCCATATCTGAACACAAGCAAACCTTATTATTCTCAAATGAACTATGGACAATAACATACTAAAGTTTGGAAACAATTGGATAAGAAATTTGTGAGAAAATTGTACCATGACAATACCTCTAACAAGTTGAATTTTTTTATTTTCATTTTTTTTTTTTTGTATTTTAAATTGCTCATGAAGAAATATGTCTAAAACATTAACCAGAGAACCAGTATGTTCAGGAAGATTTGTTTAATAAGTGACATAATTTGCTTGCACATAACTTAAGAATGACCTGAAACAAATAATTTTTGTTTGTTGCATATGTTTTTAGCCAAATTGAAAGGAAATTAGTACCGGGTGGCCTTAAGGGGGACCAAAACCTTTGAGGGTCAAAAAGTCATTTTTCAATTGTTTCATGTAGATTGAAACTACATCTTTAAATTAGTAAAAGAGTTTTATTGATGCCTCTATTACTTTTCGAGTTATGTTTAAAAATGTGCAATGCTGTCACTCATCTTTATCTTTAGAAGGTACCTACATCTTCGGTAACTTCATGTTTCAGTAAGTTTTTCCTGATAACTCCCAAAGTTTTGAAGATATTGAGATCACGTTTAGCATGTATGTGTAGTTTACAGAGGTGATCACAATATACTACAATGAGTATTCTACCTAATATATCTTATTGTAAAAAAATATTTTTAATGCAAATTTTAACAAAAATGAGTATGCATCAATTTGAAATGAAAAATACAATATCTAAACTCTACATAATTAACCAATTCTAGTGTATTTTGTAGCTACAACATTAGTAAATGAAATAAAACAAGAATAATTAAAACATATTGAAATTTAGGAAAATTATCAGGGAAACGGCAAGACAATGCAAAATTTTCAGCTGGCATTTTGAATATTTAATTAACCGTAACGACTGAAGTTACATTGTACTCAAGTACACAAACGTGCTCACATTGTAACATAGATATTACATACCAAATTTCATTTCTGTAACCAGCATTGTTGCTTATAAGAAAATGTTGAAATATGCCATATTTTTAATGGCTAAATGTGTTGGTCCCCCCTTATACTGGGCTAACTAACTCACTGGCACTATCGAACCCGTAGATTCATGAACGCGCGGACATAAGCTCTCCATATACCCCTATTCTGCGCTAATGTTTTCCAATCATTCCCTGTATATTCCACTTCTCTCAAATCATAGTTAATGTTATCCTCCCACCTCATTCTTGGTCTACCAACCGGGCGTTTTCCCTCTGATTTTCATACAAGAAGCTTCCAGGAACGTCTTTCATTCCCCATTAGTGCCATATGTCCTGCAAATCGCAGTCTACGAGACTAACTGTTCTTATTATATCTGGCTTCCTATAAAGACCATGCAGTTCACTGTTATGTAGTTTTCTCCATTCACCTGTCTATTCATCTCTCTTTAATCCAAAAATTTTCCTAAGAACTTTGTTCTAAAATACTCGTAATCACCTTTCCTCCCTTAGAGTATGAGTACATGTTTCGCATCCGTATAATATAACTGGTAGAATACTAGTTTTATATATTTTTCAGTTTAACGTTTTTTGAAAGGAGTTGGAACGTCAAGAGTCTCTGTAATGCATAAAAGCACGTATTTCCAGAATTCAGCCTATGTTTAATTTCTTTGTGCATCTCATTCCTATTTGTGATTATTGTTCCTAGGTATTTGATTTCAGTCACTTCAAAATTTCCCCCTTAAACTGAGCTATTGAAACAAAACTCTTCATATACCCTATTTCAAACGTCTACGCAGGTAAAAAAAGCAAACACAGTTGACTAGCCTTGAAGCTGGCGTTGGACTCTCATTGGTTGTTTGGTGAGATAATGAAGTAATTCACCGCGCTCGCTCCGTACTGAACATAGAGAAACTTCGAATAGAGGGGAAACTGAGTACAGTGACATCTAAAAAATTTCGGTCGTTTACGATGAACTACAATGAGCAAACTACAATGGTAGCGCTGTTTCGTAGTAACAGAATATGTAACTAAATAAAACAAATGCAAGGCACACGGCGTCGTTCACGGCCACAGAGTTTCTCTATGGTTCACGGCGTGTTTAACGGTGTTCACTCGGGATTATGGGAAGTTAGCCATTTTTGTAAATTTAAAATTTTTAACTGCTATCCTTTCGTTCTATGTAGACGGTACTGTAAATTATCGAAAGTTAAAATCATTACTTAGATTTTATTTTACTCTAATTTGTAAGTAAATTCAAGCTTGTTTACATTTTTAATGTGAATCTATTTTCAAAGATAAACCTACTAGAAGTGATAAAATTCTAAGATTTGTTAGGTTAGGAAGAGTGATGTTAGTGTACAGCCATTTCTAATAAACATTTTAAAAATGTGACTTTATAATGGACAGATGTACGACATGGCTAAGGTTATTTAATAAATATTGTATAAAATATGTATGTGAGAATAAGGGGGTAGGTCAATTGTACATATTTATTAAAAGAGCTCATAATGCACGTTTTAAAAATTTTAATAAACGAAAATAAATTAACATGTTTTATTTATTTCCATTCTTCCATTCTGTTAAAATTAAAGAAAATCTGTAGGTCTGAGAGACTGGGTATACATAATTCCACAATTTAAGATTAATTAATACGTTATTTATTCCTATAAAAGTTAAATTCCATGATTATTCACCAGATGGCGTTATATAATTATAATTCATAATTTTACCACCAGGCGGTGCTGAATTTCATATTAGTACCAAAAAAAGAACCGAAAAAATTTAGGTGTCGTTAGTTGTATTACACTAGCGCCGCCTGTGGCATGTACGCGCAACTTGCCTACTTTCTTCTCTGGTACTCTGTGCGTACTGAATACGACAGTAGAGAGGAAGCAAGTTAATGCAACACAGTAAAGGTATAGAGCTCGTAAATAAATATTAAACATTGAACCAAATTTACTAATACGGTATAAAATCGGTATTTTAGTGCATTTTATGTGTTGAAGTTTGGTGTAGTGTTTTGATATCCACATAGTGAACTACATGTTATGCTTTCATAGAGTTTTTACTTTCCTTGTTTATCTTTCGCTGTTTCTCATTGAAATTTGACAATTGCTCAGAAATGGATAATAGCCCTCAAGCAGGGAGCTCCCTTACCTCGCCAATAAAACAGCATAAGTGGGGAAAAGGTTATCATGCAGGAGAGAAAATTCAGATCATTAGTGTATACAAGACTTTATTAAAGGACAATCCTGAACTTGCTCTTCGAGACACAGCTTCTAAAGCAGCTTCATCCCTGTGTGTGTCGATTAGAAGTGTGTTTCAGGTATTAAACGAATACAAAAACACAGGTCAGTTGAAATCTAAAAAAAAAAAACAGAAACCTAAAAGAAAAACAGTTTTAAATTCCACTGACTATTTTACAAAGGCCGCGATTCGAAGCAAGATTCATGCATTTTTTGCACAGAATGAAATTCCAACGTTAGATAAAATTCCTTCTGCTATAAATGATGACAGTAACATTCCTGATTTCAGTAGAAGTACTCTGTATATGCTTCTTTTAGAGACTGGATTCAAATTCTAGAAAAGAAGGAGAAATAGCTATCTAACTGACAGAGAGGATCTTATCATATGGCGTCGCAGGTTTCTTCGGGATATTAGACGGTATAGGGCGCAGGGAAAACCTGTGTATTACATGGCTAAGACTTGGGTGAATGAAGGGATCGCCAGAAGTAAAGTGTGGCCAGATAAGACTGTAGTAAGTGATTTTTTGAGGGTTTAACAATTGGCTTGAAAAATCCAAGTGGTTAAGGAAAACAGCTCACAATAGTACATATAGGCAATGTAAAAGATCGTAGACAATGGTTTGTTAGTATGTGAATAGAATTCTACGAAATACTACCTTGAAGAGAAGACGGGAGAGAAATTTCATGAGTGGTTTTCGAAAATTCTCCCTAGTCTTGGACCAGGCAGCGTCATTGTTCTTGATAACGCCATTTATTACTCTGTTAAGAGTGAAAAGTTACCCACGCAAGCTTGGAAGAAAGTTAAAATTCTTCAGTGGTTTAAAAGTAAACAGGATCTGTTGGATGAGACGATCTATTGAAGAAAGAGATGATACCTTGTTTCACAATACAGAACTACATGTAATAAATATGTTGTGGATGAAATGGCGAAAAGTCTCAAATGTCTGTAATTCGTTTACCACCCTATCACTGTGAGTTGAATCCTATTGAGTTGATATGGGCTCAGGTAAAGAGTTGTGCATCGTCGAATAATAAAACATTTAAATTACGAGAGGTCAGAAAGCTCCTTCATGAAGCTCTAGAACGAGTCACAACCGAAAACTGGGCGGTGTGCGTGCGTCATGTGACATAGACTGAAAAACCTCGAATGTGGGATATGGATAATATATTGGAAGAGGTTGAAAAAATGATCATCAACATAGAAGAAGACTCAACTACTGATTCCGAATAAACAAAGGTATATGTAACATTATTTACTTGATTTTTAGCCTTTATGAAAGTTTCAGTAGGTAAGCTAGTTTTATAAGTCTGTGAACCGCGCTTCAGTAGACTGAGAAAGCTGACTTGAAGGTTACGCATCTCTGTAGTTGTCTACTGCGTAGACGTTTGAAATAGACTTTAGTCCTACACCATAATGACCTGGTGACTCACTTCATAACATAGATTGTTCAGATTCGCTTAAGCAATTATTATTACACTCCCATTAATACAAATAACGTTTCCTCTCATACACGAAATTCCAAGCTGTAGCTGAACGGTTTAAAGCAAGGTGCCTTGATAGAGAGCACTGGTTCGAGTCCCCATGGGAGAAGAATCTTTATCATGGAATTTCGGCCGCAGTGGGACTGGTGTTCGCCCATAATCGCGAATAATTTGGGCAGCTAAAGTAATTAGCGACTACAGTCGAGAAAGCCAGCCATAATGGCTGGAGTACCCGACATGCTGTTCACATGTCACCGCTATATTGGCTAGATGGTCGTCCACCTCTGTGATTGATATATTTTGATGTGAGATCAGCAACCAACTGATACGCCAATGGCCTTCCAGGCCTGTCGAATGGACTTTTTTTTTCACGCGAACATGTAAATGTGCTGCGCTGATTGTTTGTTTGACAGTTGTACATACTGAATAACATACGGGCCAACACTTTCACGTTGGGAAATCAGTGATTTTCTGTGATAGCTAAGTCGTGTTCAAATTGCTTTTCTAGAAGTGTCTTTCTTTATTCTACATAATGATATGACCCCTCCTGAACAGTTATTTGTTTTGTTTTACAGCTCGCGATATTACAGAATTCTGCACCACTTTGTATCTTCTTTCCCGTTTTTTCCACACATCCGTGCCTTCCTTTTTACTTGGCCGCCAATCGCAACTATAGCAAGTACCCTCTCCATGTTACGATTCAAATAATTTCCATTTTATGTTAAATCCATATATGCAATAAGCAGTGTCGCATTACTTAATTTTTTATTAGGAAATGTGCACTCAGGTGAGCATTAGGGACAGCACACACACCCAGACCCAAGGTGGAGATTTTTTAAAATCCCTACCCCGCCGAGAATCGAACCCGGGTCGCCGTAGTGGAAGGCAGGGACTCTACCGACTACGCCACGGCGACGGACTCACATTGCTTGATGTATAGTTATATTTCTATTTAAAGTTGGGCCTACCTGCTGCTGCAACTGAAAATATTTTTATCGCCTCAAGTTTTGGAAGAAGCATATACTTCAGAAAACGCTTTTTTTGGGAAAGCATCTATAGCACAATGTCATGTGTCATGTGACCTGGCACTAGAACAAGGTATTAATTTTGAACTTCCGTCACATTCTATCTAAACCAGGCAACAGTAGTTAATGTTTAAATCTGCTTATTGCTCCAATGATATCATCGGATATCATTTTGTTCTTTGTAGGTATATTTTTCTGAGAAATCAACATGTATGGCTGCTTCGTTTACTACAACGTTTTCCCGAGCATATTTAAATGTTACCGCTGACTGCCTTTTAACTCATATTAACACGGAAGAAATGCCAGTAATTATTTTATGAAATACCTAAGCCAAACAGTCTACCAGGTTTCCAATACCATGTTTGCGTTAATCCTCAGCGGAGTGCAGCAAGCAACTGACAGCGTCATGCGTATTAGCTGTATAGATGACAGGACAAAAAGTCAGCCAGTCAAGGGACTCTAGCGAGAAAAATAATGAATTTACAAAAAAAGTCATTGATACTTTTTGTTAGTTGTATATCGATAACGTGGAATCCAAATTTTAATCAATAAATTATGTTGTGTACAGTAATTTTTATACGGTTTCCGTGATTGGCTGACTGTAGCTTACAGTTAACAATTATAGGACACATTTAAGGTATCTAGAATATTCTAATGCAATTAATGTTATTGCATTTATGACTAAGATGGGCCAAAGTACGGTATAAGTAAAGAGTTTGAGAAATAAAACGAATTAATACGACCAAATCGTTAAACAATAAATTCGTAAAATGTTGCGTATTTTTACAGGTTTGGAATATGACCACTAATATTAGATTAAAATAATACACATTGAAACATTATCTTGTAGAATCAGAAAATGTGATATTTTAATATATATGACAAATTTATTCCTGCGCCAATTTAAAAATATTCACCTTGGTATGACATTAGTGGAATCGCTCTATTATAGTTATAATATGTCCACCGCTGTGATCTCGAGGTAGCGTGCTGCCTTGTTACGCAGCGGGCCCGGCTTCAATCCGCGGTCGGGGCAGTTTTTCTGGGTGAGGTTTTTATCGGGGTTTTTCCTCTCCTGTACGACAAATGTCAGGAAACCTTTAAGGCCCAAACAGTCCCCGAAATCACATGGCCAGCATCATCGTCATCCTTATCATTATCATAATCATCATCATCACCATTCTTCACCGGTGTGGAAAGCAACGGGAAGCTACCACACCTACAATTCCCTAGTAAAGCTGCAAGCATAGTATGAAAATACTATGATTGCAGTGAAGGACCTGCCTTCGGGCAGAATTACTATGGATAGTTATAATATTATTGTTATTATTGCAATTAATATCATCACTAGTATTATCCCTAATACCATAATTATTGTATTAATATTATTATTATTATTATTATTATTATTATTATTATCATTATTGTCAGTGTGATCATTCCAGTCTTTGCTTAAGTTTCTTCGAGAAGTAGGAAGTCCCCTGGGTTGGTTACCAGCCATCCACAGAGCAAGACTAGTGGTAGGGCTGCTACCTTATAGCCTCTAGTCAGGCGTTCAAAATATGGAATTTCCTCCATATCTGATGGAACGGTTATACCGCCGGTTATAACGTCAGTAACTAGGAATAAAATAATTCAAACAATATTATATGCTGATGATCAAATAATATTATCAGATTCCGAAGATAGCTTACAAATAGCAGCGTATCAATTATTCAAAATTGCCAGCAAATATAATATGAAAATTTCCACTTCAAAATCCAAAACAATGGCAATGTGTGGAAAAAACATATAACGGGTGAAAATTGAGATTGATGGAAAAATTATAGAACAAGTGTCAGATTTCTCTTACTTAGGAACTGTATTTGCAGAGTATAAGAGTGACATTGATTCAAAATTACAAAAATATAATAAAATGAATGGGGTAATACGAAGACATTTTGGTAAACAGATGAGGACAGAGACAAAACTAAGATTACATAACATCACATCAAAAGCTGATCTAAAATACGGAAGTGGAAATTTGGATTTTAAATAAAGAAACTCTCATAAACTTCAAGTAAGCCAAATGCGCTTCTTACGATCATTGTTAGGAGTTAATAGACTGGATCACCAAAGGAACACTATTATCAGAGGAAAACTTGGAGTAACAAGTTTAAATGAAGATATACAAAGATACTAACAAGAATGGAAAAATCATCTGAGGAGAATGGCAAGAAATAGACTTCCAAAATTGGCATTCCAATATACCCCAACTGGACATAGGGACCAAGGAAGACCAAAACATCGGTGGAAAGATCAAGACCATCTTCGCTAGGTTCACCGTACAGGCCACATGGCCTAAAACGAATTTGTTCATGATGTTGATGATCATTATTATCAACATAATTTACCCTATGAGGACCCTGCCTACAGTTACGGGTACTGCTGCCTTTCAGTTAGGCGTTGTTCCGTCAAGGGCCCAAGGAAGAAAACCCTGATCAAAATCTTTTGGTCCTTCAGGTTGGGAGTTAATGCATCAGGTTAGCTGCTTGTTCGTTTAAAAAATATACAATGTTAAAAACCCGAAATGTCGTACGGTTTAATATACGATGAAAGAATCTAAGATGAAGGACCACTCTTCTAGGAAAATGTACAATATATTAGTTATAAAACTGGAGAAATCACGCATAGCATAAAACAAATAAATGAGTATATAATAATATTAATAGAAACGAAGAAAAAGAGAAGTGGATTAGAAATTCAAAGACCATATTTGTTTCTGGGCAGTTGAGTTAAAACATGCACAAAGAGGAATGTCATTTATGGTTAAGAATACACTTCGGAAATATACTGTATAATAAATTGGGAAGTAATTTATGAAAATATAATACTTACTTACTCACTGGCACTATCGAACCCGAAGGTTCATGGCCGCGCGGACATAAGCTCTCCATACATCCCTATCCTGAGCTAATGCTTTCCAATCATTCCCTGTATAATCTACTTCCCTCAAATCATAGTTATGTTTGTTTCTCCCACCTCATCTTGGTCTACCCACTGGGCGTTTTCCCTCTGGCTTTCTTACAAAGAAGCTTCCATGCACGTCTTTCATTCTCCATACGCGCAACATGTCCTGCCCATCGCAGTCTACGAGACTTAACTGTTCTTATTATATCTGGCTTCCTATAAAGACCATGTAGTTCATTGTTATGTAGTCTTCTCCATTCACCTGTCTGTTCATCTCTCTTTGGTCCAAAAATTTTCCTAAGAACTTTATTCTCAAATACTCGTAATCTCCTTTCCTCCCTTAAAGTAAGAGTCCATGTTTATAATAAAGATGATAAATTTGTTTAAGTTAAAATTGACCGTTTTGGGAGTATACGTCATCAGTGATGATGCAAATGAAGAAAGAAAATAATTTTATATCAAAATAAATTATGTGATATCTGTTTGAATTGAGAAAAATAAACAAATGATTATGCCAGGAGATTTGAGTAGACGTGCTGTGTAGTCAAGTTGCGGGGGCATTTGGTGAAGAACGCGTAGCAGATAATGGAGAGAGGTTAATTACGTAGCTTCTGTGAGCAAGACTCTCTGAAACTTTAAATGCTTTCTTTCAACATAAGGAAATCTATAAATAAACGAGTAGAAGGACGCAAGACGCAAGTAGATATATTATAGATTATACAATAAACAAACAGAATTCTCAATTAAAATTTCAAGATGTAAAAATTTATAACTAAATCGCTGGCACTACCGAACCCGTAGGATCAGGCCCCGCAGACTTACGCTCTCCATACAACCCTATCCTGAGCTAATGGTTTTCAATCATCCCCTGTATAATCTACTTCCCTTAAATCATTAATGTTATTCTCGCACCTCATTATTTCAACTACAAACTAGGCGCTTTCCCTCCAGTTTTCCTACAAGAAAATGCATGCCCCTTTTTCATTCCCCAATCGTGTCATATGTCTTGCCCATTGCAGTTTTCGAAACTTAACACTTCTTATTATATTCAATTTCCTATAAAGTTAATGTAGCTCACTGTTATGTAATTTTCTCCATTTGCCAGTTTGTTAATCTCTCTTTGGTCAAAAAATGTCCTAAGAAATTTATTCTCAAATATTCCTAAATCTTATCTCCTCCTATAAAGTCAATGTTTCGCAACCAATGGGAGAAAACCAATTATATAGATTTTCATTTTAACGTTTTTTGTGAGGAGTTGGGATAACAAGAGTCCCTGTAATGCATAATACCATGCATTTCCTGAATTGAGCATTTGTTTAATTAATTTGTGCATCTCATATTTATTTGTAATTATTGTTCCTAGGAATTTGAATTCAGCCACTTTTTCAAAATTTCCCTTATTTAACATTGACTGTCCATTTCCATTATATAATGTATTTCTCTGTGTGAACATTTATTTAATTTTATTGATGTTTACTTCCAGTCCTAATTTCTTACTGTTACTCAGTAGAGTGTGCGTGTTGGTCATTAGTATCTCATTGCTATCACCTAATAATACATCATCAGCATAAACTAACAGCTTATTAATACCATTGAGGTGTAAGCCTTCTTCGTCTTCTGAAGATATGATTGCAGGCTCTAGTAAAATATTGAATAGCAGATAGAAGAATAAATTGTGGAAGTGACCATTATATATGACCTTTACATCATAAATTCAAAAATATTGTTTCCATTTCCAAATTAAAATATTAATGAAGGTAGAGTTATTGTACAAGTTCAAACAAATTATAATAATATAAACACTAGGATAAAACATATAATCTTGTTTATTTAGAGGACCATTTAACTCATGTCCCAAATGGTAGTCAATGAACAATCATGTTTCAATGAACTCTGTTTCACAACCAATCACAGTCGTGTTTTACCTTGCTCTTTATCGATTTATCTTTATCAGTTCCTGCTTTTATGATAAAGAAAGCTCCCTTTCTACACGCTTTATATTAGCTTGACCTGTATCTATCTATCTATCTATCTATCTATCTATCTATCTATCTATCTATCTATATCTATCTATATCTATCTATATCTATACTATCTATATCTATATCTATATCTATATCTACTATCTATATCTATTATCATATCTATTCTATATCTATCTATCTATATCTATCTATCTATATCTATCTATCTATATCTATCTATCTATCTATATCTATCTATCAATCTATCTATCTATCAATATATCTATCTATCTATATCTATCTATCTATATCTATCTATCTATATCTATCTATCTATCTATATCTATCTATCTATATCTATCTATCTATATCTATCTATATCTATCTATATCTATCTATATGCAACGGAATATTTCAACGCGATTTTCACCCACTTAAAATCATTGGATCGACTTGAAACTTTGTATACTCGTACTTGTAAAGGACCCGTGACAATACAATAATTTCATATTTTGTTTCTAAAATCCTAGCCAGAATCATCAGGAAATAAAAAAAAATTAAAACTGGTATAATAGGTTGCGGACTTATTGACTTTTCAGTCAATCGTTGTAAGGGCTCAGTTGTTAGAGCGGTGAACTCTAGTGGTATATAATTTCAGTAATCCATAGGTCGCTGGTTCAAATCCGGCTGGGAGGATTTTTTAGAAGAGTATTACTTTTAGCTCATACTACAATAGTATCGAATTTAAAGATATTTACATTTTGATCTTATTACGTAAAATATTAAAACAACAAAATAAAAAATAAATAATAGTTTTGAAAAACTAAAACAACACGCTTTATTAGAAAACCGAACTAAAAAAATGAAAAATAAATTTAATTTCCAACACGCTTGGGATAAAATTAAAGTGGTCAACAAAAAATCATCCCCAACACATATAGAATAAAACTAGAGTTTCAACAAAATGAAAATAATTTTACCATCAAAAGCGTGGTGTGCTTTTTATGATTTTTACATTTTCTTCTTAGAGACTTTACTTTTACCAATATCTGTTTATTATCAAATATATTAATTGATATAGAGCACCCCACGCTTTTGATGGTAAAATTATTTACTTTTTTTTTTTGATAACTCTAGTTTTATTCTATATGTGTTGGAGATGATTTTTAGTTGACCACTTTAATTTTATCCCCAAACGTGTTGGAAATTTAAAATTAATTTTCATTTTTTAAGTTCGGTTTTCTAATAAAGCGTGTTGTTTTAGTTTTTTAAAACTATTATTTATTTAAAAATCTGAACAGCCCAGAGCATTATTTCTGTCCAACAAAAACATTGAATACAGCAAATAATGAACAGATTTCGTGACTTTACTGAGTTGTTTGCTAAAAATATAAATTAATAACCTATAATGTTTATTATAATATACAGTTTGATGTGTTTCATTATTTTTCCACTAGGGTGCATTTTTACAATATTGCGATCCTATTTGGTAATAAATAATATGATCCACTTGCAGTGAATATACTTAACCTCATATTTCTGATTTGTTTTCAAACATCGCCGTTTTCATTATACATATAAATATTTTAAAATACAGGTAAACCATATTTAAATAATGGCTTTCGAGTAAACAGATTAATTTTATTCGTTAAATTGTCCTAACAAATGCCACTCTTGATTTTCAAATCCTCTAGATAAATTGGAAATTACTCGTGCCATTACTTATGATAACAATACAATGTATTTATATAAAATAATGTGGAAAGCAACGGGAATCTACCACACCTACAATTCCTTAGTAAAGCTGCAAGCATAGCATGAAAATTCTATGATTGCAGTTAAAGATCTGCCCTAGGGCAGAACACTATTAAGAATATAAAATAAGATTACATAAAAACACAGGATATACAATTGTTTAATACCACATAGGATTTCTGTCAACATATTGATAGGAGTATTCATGCGGCAGGTAAGTAGCATTTGGAGAATGAAAATTTGAAACGAGACCTGAATTATTGGAAATTGTAATTGTAAGCTCATGTTTTCCCTTTACAGAGATTTAGGCGCTCTCCCCCTACAGGAAAGATTTTGAACCATACTAATTTAGTTACACTTCTTTTCGTATAGATGTCATTTTGAGTGGTCCGTGGTCAGCGCTCCGCCTCATACTGACATCTAGAAAACCTGGGTAGTACTACGACGGGAAAATTCGGTAAATTTTGCTTAGAGGCCTTTTCATTCAGGCTTAAGATTTTTTTACGAGCCTGAAAATCTTCAGAATCGGGACACACAGCTTAAAATCCCTCCCGGAGGACTTGCTCCTTGGATTTTTCCATCCTAAAAAATCCATCGACCCCGGCCGGGTTTGAACCCGCGACCCTCGGGACCAGATGATAGGAGCATAACCACTAGTCCACCGCGGCCGACATTTTTGGAAATACAAATTAAAAATTAACTATACAAAATGTTGATGAATTCAAACATAGTGGGAGATAGAATAAAATACAAGGAAACACTAGCAAAAATTAGGGAGAAGAGTTACAAAAAGAAATAATGAGACCTGGCATAAGGCATGATCTATTTTTGAAATGTTTCTTGGAGGTGCAAGAAATAGTGAAGCATGGAAAATAATCATGAACATGAAGAAAAATAACAATGAATAATACTTTATAGATTACATTTCACTTGAAAGATGGGAAGCAATTTTCAAGAAACTTTTAACTGAACATAGGCAAGTATTTGGTGAACATGACAGAAGAATTGAATCGGTTGAATCACAAACCCCTCATATCCACATGTTTTTCCTAAGTGAGTTGATGGTGGATTATATGTTTATGAAGGTAGTGGTATTAATTGTGACTGAAATAACTCGTGTACGCATAAGTACTACAGGGTTGGGATGTTAACAGAAACTCCTCGTCAAGTATTTCTATTCTTAATTACCTGTTATATTCAAAGGTTGCCTTCCTGGTTATGTATTTTTTATTCAAAGGTTGTCTACTGAATAATTGATACTCAATACTCTGCAAAAACATATAATTGTGGTCTGGTTAAACATTAGTTATTCGAAATTACATTATAATTAATATTTCTGTAAAAGTGATCTCACAACAGGCCTCAGGAGGCCCTTGGGGTAGTAGGAGGTTAAGGCTCCCACTTTTTCTTGACAATCGGCACTTGATGTCAGCCGGGTTTTCAGCCCTGCGTGACGGCCGCCTTTACCCAGAACAAGCGTCTTGTACTCATTTCAGTTAGAGGCTGAGTCGACCCCAGGGCCATAGTGCCGCCAGAAGGTTTTGGGTAAGTTTAAAAATCCTGACCCCACCGGGACTCGAACCCTCGACCTTCCGGCTTGTAGCGCAGTACCTTAACCACTACGCTACGGCGTGCCTAATATCACTTAATAATATCTGATATGACTGACTCCGAACCACCTAAAAACAGGAAGAAAGGCGTTCGCTGTAAACGGAAATTTGATAAGGATGCAAGAGTGAGAAATAAAACGGACATTTGATAAGGATGCAAGAGTGAGAAATACTGTATGAAGTACACGATCTTACTAACTCACTGGTACAATCAAACCCATAGGTTCATGGCTGCGCGGACGTAAGCTCCCCATACATCCCTAACCTGAGCTAATGTTTTCCAATCATTCCATGTATAATCTACCTCCCTCAAATCATAGTTAGTTATTCTTCCACATCATTCTTGCTCTACCAACTGGGCGTTTTCCCTCTGGTTTTCCTACAGAGGCTTCGATGCACGTCTTTCATTCCCCCCATTCGTGCCACATGTCCTGCCCATCGCCTGTCTGTACATCTCTCTTTGTTCCAAAAATTGTCCTAAGAACTTTATTCTCAAATCCAAGGGCGATTTATCTACTTCCAGCATTAATTCCTCTAGCGCCCCGCTATTGTATAAAGTCCTAACATTCCATGTTTCTAGGAACATGTCCCTGTGTTTGAGCCTTTGGCATGGGTTCCCTGAAGTAGTCCCCGCCCGGAGAACCGAATGGGGGACCATTTGACCTCCGGAAAATTTTACCCCAAAAGAACCCATGTCCGCATTTCTTGGCGGTTGTATTTTTACAGTGAAAGATCGTCACTCTTTCGCCGAAGGTACTTTTTTCGTCTGACTTATCACCTTCAACCAGTCGGACATGGGTAATCCTATCGGCAGCAATGCTACCGCTGGCATAGTTCTCAGTATCATTTAAGCACGCAAGCCACTCCACCACGACAAGTTAAAGATACCATGGAGGAGGAGTACATGAACTACAATGGGAAATTGAAGATGTTTTTAAAAATGAGATTAATAGGCCTACATCTTACTCGGTGCTCATTTCATGTCTCTCCCATCTGTTAAAGTCACTACAAGTAAAACTTTCCATTTAGCTTCGACTGGGATCAGGGAATTAATGTTAAATACTCGCCATGTCCTTAATAGCAGTTGATACAAATTTTCACTATCACATCTGATGACTTAAAACAAAACTCGTCTTTTCCTATTAAAATTTACTACTCTAGGAGGGTATAAAGAACAGAACTATTCATATCCGACATTAAGAAATAAAATAGTTTTTGTTCCGGATTTTGCTATAAATAAATAATTTACTTCATTCGAAATGACTATTTAAAAGTACAGACGTGTTAGTATGAAAGTCTATGATATCCCAAATATCCAATGGCTCGAGATTGTGTCAGCAGTATGCAATCATCTGATTTTTCTTCTGGTGGTAAGTACGTTAGGCTATTTGCAGACAGCTACTTACTTACTTACTCACTGGCACTATCGAACCCGTAGGTTCATGGCCGCACGGACATAAGCTCTCCATACATCCCTATCCTGAGCTAATGCTTTCCAATCATTCCCTGTATACTACTACCTCCCTCAAATCATAGTTAATGTTGTTCTCCCACCTCATTCTTGGTCTACCAACTGGGCGTTTTCCTTCTGGCTTTCCTACAAGAAGTTTCCATGCACGTCTTTCATTCCCCATACGCGCAACATGTCCTGCCCATCGCAGTCTACGGGACTTAACTGTTCTTATTATATCTGGCTTCCTATAAAGACCATGTAGTTCATTGTTATGTAGTCTTCTCCATTCACCTGTCTGTTCATCTCTCTCTTGGTCCAAAAATTTTCCTAAGAACTTTATTCTCAAATACTCGTAATCTCCTTTCCTCCCTTAAAGTAAGAGTCCATGTTTCACACCCATATAATATAACTGGTAGAATAATAGTTTTATATATTTTCAGCTTAACGTTTTTTGAAAGGAGTTGGGACATCAAGAGTCTCTGCAATGCATAATAGCATGCATTTCCAGAATTGAGCCTATGTTTAATTTCTTTGTGCATCTCATTCCTATTTGTGATTATTGTTCCTAGGTATTTGAATTCAGCCAATTCCTCAAAATTTCCCTCATTTGTCATTAGCTGTCCATTTCCATTATATAATGTATTTCTACGTGTGACCATATATTTAGTTTTACTGATATTTACTTCCAGTCCTAATTTCTTAGTGTTACTCAATAGTGTGTGGCGTGTTGGCCTTTAGTACCTCCTCGCTATCGGCCAGTAGTACTACATCATCAGCATAAACTAACAGCTTATTAATACCATTCAGTTGTAAGCCTTCCTCATTCTCTAAAGATTTAATGGCATGCTCTAGTACAAAATTAAATAGTAGAGGAGATAGTGCATCTCCTTGCTTCAACCCATTCTGGATTTCAAAAGTGTCTGAAAACTGTTTGCCTACACGCACCCTACTCTTTGAGCCATTTAGACACATTCGTATAAGTCTAACTAACTTTTTAGGAATTCCGAACTCCAGCAGGATACTATATAACTTCTCCCTCTTAATTGAATCATATGCTTTTTTGAAGTCTACATACAGTTGATGTACAGTACCATTATATTCCCATTTATTTTCTAAAATCTGTCTTATACTAAAAATCTGATCTGTTGTAGACCTGTTTCTTCTAAATGCACATTGATGATCTCCTAGAATGTCATCAATATAGGGAGTAAGTCTGCTTACTAATATATTTGTTAGAATTTTGTACGAAGTTGAAAGTAATGAGATGCCCCTATAGTTGTTGCAATCAGTTTTATCTCCTTTCTTATAAATTGGTACGATAATTGATTCCTTCCATAGACGGCTACTGCGGACACAATAACAACTCTGCTAAGGGAGGCATGCGCAGTAAAGGGCTTTCTACCCTGGAGTCTACAGAAAGTGCAGATATTAGAAATCATGTTTATTTTTTTATTCTAAAAGATCGAATGTTGGACTAATAGGAAAATAAGTCAGAATGAGAATTCTATCCTGAGGCCAGAAATATACAAGACACTATGGAAACGTAATCAGGCTAGCTATATCTACTCCCCAAAAATTGCATACGTGTTGCAAATGAAATATTGAAATCTCTACGATTTTTGCATTTTAAATTTAAGGAATCCAAACATATTATTGTAGACCATTCCGGTTCAGGCAAAGGTTTAGGTAAGAGGGATGTCATATTATCGATCAGATTTATGTTCAAATTCTTCCCTGTAGGGAGAGAGTGCCTAAATCTCTGTAAAGGGAAAACATAGGCTTACAATACAATACAATACAATTTATTAAAATATATATGTAGTCAATATGCCCATTTCACCAATTAATGTTTTAAAATGGTCAACAAGTTTCTACAGCCAAGCTGTCATTCTCAAGACCAGATATTGACTGAAGACAGAATTGTGACGTAGTTTGTTTTAACTGAATTTGTTTCTTTACTTATTATCAATTCTGTCTTCAGTCAATATCTGGTCTTGAGAATGACAGCTTGGCTGTAGAAACTTGTTGACCATTTTAAAACATTAATTGGTGAAATGGGCATATTGACTACATATATATTTTAATATTATATCACCAAGAAGATCACTTGTGTATTAAATACAATTTATATTTATGCATTGTCACTGTGGGAAAAACAAAAATCATAGACGTGTTACTGCAAGGAATCTTGGTATCGGTGTAAACTAAAAAGAGGAAATAAATATAGGTAGCTAATTTATTTTTAAAAAATCAATAATAATTGGGAAAAAAAATTAGTCTTGTATCTTATAAAAATGAAATTTCTCAAAATGATATTGTTGTCGACAATGGTGCTGAAGAAGTATACATGTTGTGGCAGATTTTCATACACTCTGAAGACCTTCAATTTTGATGTACATAATACTTTGATGGAATTAAAAAAATTGTTAAAAACTATCCGACGCGAAAAGTATTGCAATTAATAGAGAGACTTCGGGTAAAGTGGACCCTTATTTTCAATTTGTTCTTTTTCTTCTTCTATTTAAGGAAGTTTAATTTTGTTTAATTACAGTAATTATCATTAGTGTTGTAACTATGAAATAGCATTCTTATTGTATTCGAATATGGAAATATATTCATAATTTATAAACCGTTTTACTTTACAACTTATGTCCAATTTAACCTCCATATTCGGGTAAAGTGGACCTCAGAGTTCACCTTAGCTTTTAGTCTGCTTTTAAGTTTATTTACTCTATTAATTTATAGAGACAGGCACAGATTAATCTGAAAATATTTATGACTGATCATAATTAAAACGCGTGATATTTATTTAATCTTTTGAAAAATTCATTCAACTGCAGAAAGCGACAGTCTTTGCGTTTAGTAAAATTACAATGATTTTAAATAAAATTAATTATTTTTTACAGATAACATCCTCATTGATAAAATGTAAGTATATACCCAGGTCCAATTTAACCGGTCTCGTGGAGGGTCCACATTAACCGAATTATTTTGCTATGTTTAATTATTTTATACAGTCGCCATGTCACATAGCATCAAACCAAACCCGTCAGAATATTAAAACAGCATCTACATAATATAATATATTTAGGAGTTTTTTCAACATTTTTAATATTCCATCCATCCATCCATAGTATTTCTGCCCGAGGGCAGGTCTTTCACTGCAATCATAGCATTTTCATGCGATGCTTTGCAGCTTTACTAGGGAATTGAAGATGTGGTAGCTTCCCGTTGCTTTCCACACCGGTGAAGGATGATGATGATGAGTTGATAATGATAAGGATGATGATGGCCATATGGTTTCGGGGACCGTTTGGGCCTTAAAGTTTTCCTGACGTTTGTCTTACAGGTGAGGAAAAACCCTGATAAAATCCTCACCCAGAAAAACTGTCCCGACCGGGGATCGAACCCGTGCCCGCTGCGTGACAAGGCAGCACGCTACCTCCAGACCACAGCGGTGGACTTTTAATATTCAACAGCAGAAATTAACGCTTAATTCTTAGCTTTAAAAAACTTTTAAAATGTCAATTTTAATAAATATCACAAATAAACCCTTCTTCGCACAAAAAATGAAAGAAACTGGCCTTCAACAAGTCAAAGGTGATGAGGGGTAGAAGGTAAAATATTTTCTGTTAGAGAGCAGCACCAATTAAACATGATATTAACAGGATTCACTGAAAGAGAAGGGTCCACATTACCCGAACCACCTCTAATGTTTTTTTTTTTAGAAATGATAATTTGCTAATTATAAAAAATTCTAACATGCGTTAATTATTGTGACGTAAAAATGCCAACAGTATTGCATTTTATTTATACTGGATATAGTGTTACAACCAAAAGTTGTTACATCCACCATCTGAAGGAGTAAAACTAGTCTTATCCGGACTTTTACATTGTTCTGCCAGTAAGCTATTTGAGAATTAATTTTAACGCTATGGCTATGGGATTAAGAGTTTTATAGGAACGGTATTTTTATATATATATATTTCAAAATTTGTACTACTGAAATAATTTTCGTGTTTTCCTATTAAATAAATTTACACGGAAAATCCAAATTTTGTAATTGATTGCCTCATAAGCACAAAAGACAAGACCCACATTAATTTGTGAACTCATTCATGGAACCGAAATTAATTGGCATTTAAAGATAAAAACTGGAAATAATAATAGAAAACAGTAAGCCTACTACAAAAACGGTGCGTTAATATCAGATATTCGAATGCCTGAACTTTAATACTTCAACAACAAAGACATTGGTCAACAATTTTTTTTTATAAGCAGGACACTTGGGATTCAATAAATTCATCCAAATGACAAACCTGTTAACATATGCAATAACAGATAAAGGCAACACTAATATGCACTAAACAAAATAACCATAAGAAATAGATTAAGTTACAAAAATAATAACACAAAAAAATAATTTGGGGAGGTAACAGTGTGAGCATTATTCTATTGCAATTAAATAGTAAAGAAAACTTTGTAAAATGAAGAGAAAAAGACACAATACGGAATTTTATAAAATAATGTATGTGCCAAAATTATTATAGTACATGTAAGCAAAAAAAAAAAAAAATCGAACAGGAATGAGTGCACAATGAACGTAAACATGGCTCAAATCTGAAATGCGTACAATCATGCATTTAGGGAATCTTATCGTCCCAACGTCTCTCAAAACTCTCAAAAACGTTAAACAGAAAATGTATAAAACGGTTATTCTCGCAGTTATTTGACATGGATACGAAATACGTACTCTTACTTTAAGGGAGGAAAAAAAATTACGAATACTTCAGATTAAATTTCTAAGAGAAATGTTTGGACCAAAGAGAAATGAAGAGAGACGCGAATGGAGTTCACTGTAAAACATTGAACTACATGATATTTGTGGGAAAACAGATATTATAAAAAAGTTAAGTCTCGTAAAATGCGATGGTCAGGAGATGTAGTTCAAATGGGGAATGAAAGAGGTACATGGAAGCTTCTTATATGAAAACCAGTGGGTAAAAGTTCAGTAGGTAGGCCAAGAATCAGGTAAGAGAATAATATTGACAGTGATTCTCAAAGTGGATTATACAGGGAATGGCTGAAAAATATCTGGTCAGGTTAGGAATGTATGGAGAGCTTATGTTCGCGCGGCCATGATATACGGGTTCGATAGTGCCAGTGAGTTAGTTATATGAAAGCGAAATATGAACAATAGCGTAAAAATGTAATGGATCCAGCGAATTAAATTATTTTTTAGAACTATAGAAGAATAAAAAGGAACTGATCATACGAGGAATGAGGGTATTAGATACGAATTAGGAATACGTATAAGCTTAGTGAAAAAAATAAATAACACAGAACAAAGTAGTGTCCTAACTATACTTACTTACTTACTCACTGGCACTATCGAACCCGTAGGTTCATGGCCGCACGGACATACGCTCTCCATACATCCCTATCCTGAGCTAATGCTTTCCAATCATTCCCTGTATAATCTACTTCCCTCAAATCATAGTTATCAAATCATTCTTGGTCTACCAACTGGGCGTCTTCCCTCTGGCTTTCCTACAAGAAGCTTCCATGCAAGTCTTTCATTCCCCATACGTGCAACATGTCCTGCCCATCGCAGTCTACGAGACCTAACTGTTCTTATTATGTCTGGCTTCCTATAAAGACCATGTAGTTCATTGATACGTAGTCTTCTCCATTCACCTGTCTCTTGATCTCTCTTTGGTCCAAAAATGTTCCTAAGTATTTTATTCTCAAATACTTTTAATCTCCTTTCCTCCCCTAAAGTAAGAGTCCATGTTTCGCATCCATATAATATAACTGGTAGAATAATAGTTTTATATATTTTCAGTTTAACGTTTTTTGAAAGGAGTTGGGACATCAAGAGTCTCTGCAATGCATAATAGCACGCATTTCCAGAATTACCAACTATATTAAAAACAAATTTTTTTTTATTCAATGCACCAGGTTGTCATTTCGACATTACTGGTGTTCCCTCCTGGCTTTGGTGTAATGTAACCTACTTGTGAAGTTGGGGAGCCTGGAAGGCGGAACTACGCTGCTCCGTGATGTCATGTGTGATTAGATGACTATTTAACTCATGCCCCAAATGGGAGTCAATGACCAATCACTTTTCAATGATTTCTGTATTACAACCAATCAGAGACGTGTTTCACGAAATAAATAATACAACGTTAGGATTATCAAATATTAAGCAAAGCTCCTCCTTTTAATATTATAACAGAGTCTGACCGTTATTTTGCAGTGAACTGAGCCTATAACAAATACGGCTACCAGATTGTATATAATAGTGCTTACATGTCAACATTTGTAGCATTGATTATACACCAAAAAAAGAAACCACTGTATTGCACTTTCTTAAATGTAAACGACATCAAAAAAATGATTAATTATACCGATTGAATGTTTCCATTTTTTCTCCACTAGAGAGCATTCTTACAATATTGCGTTCCTTTGGGCAATAAATAGTATGATCTGGTTGCAAGTGATAAACAAAAGAAGCAGTAGAAGCGTAGGCTACCTATCGTTTCTTCATTAGTTTTCAAACATCACCCGTTTACTTTAAAATATAAAAATATTTTTAAATAACTGTAGTTAAAATGATTTGTGAGGAAACAGCTTTATTCTAATTCGTTAAATAGTCCTAACAAATTGCACTCTTGATTTCCAAATTCTCTAGATAATTCACTCCTCACTTCGTGAGTCGTGAATTTATCGATAATTTGGAAATCACTCGTGGCATTATTATGATAGTGGGTGCTCCAGGAGAGTCCTAATCCTAAACTTAACCTAAATCAGAGCAGGGCAAACACGGGAATAATTCTCTTTAAGGAAAAATTCCTATGGTTTGATCTGGAATCGAACCCGTGACCTCACGAACAGTAGTCAGAAACGCTGACCACTAGCCCATGAGGCCGGTCAAAAAAACAAAATATTATATTTATTAAGTCCACCGCTGTGGTATCGAGGTAGCGTGCTGCCTTGTCACGCAGCGGGCCCGGGTTCGATCCCCGGTCAGGGCAGTTTTTCTGGGTGAGGTTATTACGGGGGTTTTTCTTCACCTGTAAGACAAATGTCGGGAAAACTTTAAGGCCCAAACGGTCCCCGAAATCATATGGCCATCATCCTTACCATTATCATTATCACCATCATCCTTCACAGGTGTGGAAAGCAACGGGAAGCTACCACATCTACACAATTCCCTAGTAAAGCTGCAAGCATGGCATGAAAATGCTATGATTGCAGTGAAGGACCTGCCTTCGGGCAGAATTACTATGGATGGATATTTATTAAACTACAAAAAATGATAAAGGGAAGCCGAAATGTGTTTCATGTAGATCGTAGCAAATTCAAGAACAACCTACATTGGTCCGAAAGACCCAAAAAACTGGAAGAATACCAAGAGTCAGTATTTTATAAATGCATATAAATAATGTTATAATTGAATAGTTTAGTACAGTTAGGGCTCATTGACCAGGTGCTATTCGATTTTGATTCGTGTGTAGTTTGCGTCCCGCGCCGTAGCCGAGCGGTTAAGGTAGGAAGCCTTGGCGCAGAGCTACGGGACTTGCGCTGGTTCGAGTCTCCATGGGGGAAGAAATTTTCTCGTGGTATTTCCGCCAGTATGGGACCGGTGTCCACCCAGCATCGTGAGGCAATTGGGTAGCTACAATAAGTAGCGGCTCCAGGTTGAGGAACCAGCTATAACGGCTGGGGGACTCGACATGCTAACCACATGTCACCCCTACACTGGCTGTTGATCATCTACCTCTGTGATTGACACATGTGGATGTGAAGTGCCAGCAGCCGGCTGGTAAAAAGGCAACCGCTGACAAGTGGAAAGACCCTCAATCGGAAATCGGTGTAGTTTGCATTTCGAACGATGGTTCTTTAAGCAGATGGATTTCTTTATGTGGAAGAGATTTTGCAGGTTTGCGATGATCAGTTACCTTCACTTTTGCACGTCACTGTACAAGTAGTTATTTTTTTATCGCATCCTAGTAACTATAAGCTGGTTTTTTAATGAAAATTTGTTTTTCCCTCAACATTAATTATATTTCGGACATTTATTAATTATACAAAGACCACCGTATTTGCTCGCGTAATTTAAGAATTTTTTAATTTACTTTGGTCATTGAAAAATTGTGGAGCGTAAAATATTAGGATTTTTAAAAATGTAGTTCATGTTGAGAGTTATCTCAATTATGATCGGTAAATATAGTAAGTAATCAAGGATACATTAATTTTGTCACCTCTTTTGAGTTTATAACATATCACTGTAGGTAATCTTGAATTATACTTACTTACTTACTCACTGGCACTATCGAACCCGTAGGTTCATGGCCACGCGGACATAAGCTCTCCATACATCCCTATCCTCAGCCAATGCTTTCCAATCATTCCCAGTATAATCTACTTCCCTCAAATCATAGTTAATGTTGTTCTCCCACATCATTCTTGGTCTACCAACTGGGCGTTTTCCTTCTGGCTTTCCTACAAGAAGTTTCCATGCACGTCTTTCATTCCCCATACGCGCAACATGTCCTGCCCATCGCAATCTACGATATTTAACTGTTCTTATTATATCTGGCTTCCTATAAAGATCATGTAGTTCATTGTTATGTAGCCAATAATCATGCAAAAATAAAGCTAAAAACAATAATAATTATTATACAAATTCTTCTTCTTCTTCTTCCTTCCAAGTATTAGGCCAAGTCCTGTTACGATCCTAAAGAAATTTCTGGGAAATTCTCGTATAAGACTTGAAAGCATAATAATAGTCCCTTCGATTGGTTGCTGGCCAAAGGAAGGCAAGACCAGTGATGGGGCTGCCATCTTATAGCCACTGGTCAGGCTTTTCTGGAGAAGAAAAGAAAATAAAGGAAAGAAGAAATGGAAGAAAGGAATGACTCCCTAGCCCTCGGATGCCCTAATAGCGTCGGGGTCGAAAAACAAGAGTTAACCAAAGAGAGGTTAGATAGTAAAGTTAAAAGAGTGCAAAACACAAGTAAGTGGAAGAAATGTTTTGCTCAGCTTCGGCACCTTGTGGTCGCCATCCACATATCCCCTAGATGAGGACCCCTGAGGGTTATTATTAAACAATACAAATACCGTAAATCGTATATATTGTTAGAATTAGCAATTTCACCTGCACGTAGATGTATTATCACCTCAATATCAAGGTTGTCCGTTTATATAAAAGCGGGTTCCTCGCGACATTGCTTGAGGAATTATTACAGTGGCGGTAGTTGGCATCTTTGTATTTAATTATATATAACAGCTGCGGGGAAACAAAGCGAGCCGCTGGACAACCATCATAGCGAGGCCCTATGTCATGTGTAACTGCGATACCATAGTTCGCAACTGTTCAAAATGAAATAAAAGTTCATGTTCTACAGCGGGATATTTACCAGTTTTCGGGCCACGAAATGCCCTATTGTCAGTTCGTGCATTATTTAGCGTGTCTTTTTGTTTCTTCCAATAACGCACGTTGGATTCGAGAACTCTGAGTTCTCTTTCAGCTACACGAGTGCTGAAGTGTTCCGCGAAACTTATCACTTTCAATTTATATGATGGTGTGTAGTTGTTATTTTTCTTTCCCATCTTGAAATACAGTAAAAATGTAAGTGTACATTAGAAGTGTCGAAAGTCAACTGAAATACCGGTATTTACTTTTCTAAAACTTGTCTCATTATTACATTAGCGGGACTGTGGGTTTCTTTGTGAAGCAAATAATTCAATTGCTACGTTGAAATTTAAGAATTAACAATGGAATTCAGGGAAGAAAAATCCCTACTACACTGAAAAGAGAATGTAGACCCCACCCAAAATGTGTGCGTAAAATTCACCAGTAAAAATAAAGTTGAAAAAATTCCCTTAAAATTAGAATGATCAAAATACGCGGGGGCACAAATTATGCGAGAAAATATGTATATATTAGTTTTTTTTATTATTTAGATGTGTTCTAAGCAGGCCATTTTGGTATAAAGATGCGTTATGAATCCAATTATATGTATTGAGTATAACAAAACATCAGCATTTCTATCTTAAAAATTGATACTTTCAAGCGATATACTGGCCTATTTGTTAAATTATAAATCTTCTAATACTGAAATGAAATGACCCTATGTATTATAAATGAAATTCAATAATCTAAAATTGTCGGCAAAAATGTTGAAACATATAATTTTAGCGAGGATTTCAGAGTTTCGCATCACTGTGCACCGGTTTGAAGTGTAATTAAGAAAACGACTGCAACTTTTTTTGTTAAATTGTGTTTACATGAGCATATTTCAATAACAGAATTAATTTATATATTACCAGTGAAAATGACTATGTACCTTAATAATAATTTATGAATATTTTTTTAAAGGTAGTCATAATTTTAAAAAATTTAAACTGTAAACATTAAAATTTAAAATATACGAAAACAGGATGCAATTTCAAATTATCTCAAGCTGTAAATATGTTTAAGCTTCCAACAATGATTTCAGAAAAGTGGTAAATATAACTTCATTATCAAGTAATTTTCTTCTTGAGAGACCAATATTTATTCATGACTCAGAGAATGAACATCCGTACGAATCAGTATTAAAAATCTACTTGCCGGATACAAACATGATCATATGCCATCACTTTTGATATCTAATTATCAAGTGTTCTTGTGTGCAGAATTTAACAAATTATGATGTGGCCAGTATTAATAATAATAATATAATAATAATAATAATAATAATAATAATAATAATAATAATCGGGGGCACGCCGTAGCGTAATGGTTAAGGCACTGCGCTACAAGTCGGAAGGTCGAGGGTTCAAGTCCCGGTGGGGTCAGGATTTTTAAACTGACCAAAACCTTCTGGCGGCACTATGGCCCTGGGGTCGACTCAGCCTCTAACGGAAATGAGTACCAGACCTTGTTCTGGGGGTAAAGGCGGCCGTCACGCAGGGCTGACAACCCGGCTGACACCAAGTGCCGATTGTCTAGAAAAAGTGGGAGCCTTAACCTCCTACTACCCCAAGGGCCTCCCGAGGCCTGTAGTGGGATTACTTTACTTTACTTTACTTAATAATAATAATAATAATAATAATAATAATATAATAATTGTAGTTCAGTAGCTAAGTGTACTCTGTGATGAAGATAATTTGATAAAATATATTTTATCGTCATAAAATGCTTTATAGTTTACTCAGTACTCAAACTAGTAGCCTTGATCCATAACGCATAAGTTCATAAATTAATAATTATTTGTACATTGTTACTGACATAAACTTGAAATTCCTTCATAAATGTAATTTATATTGGACAAATTCATTGAATTTCATTTAAATAACAAGTTCAACTTTTCAGTTAAATATTAAGTCGGGAAATTGATAACTAATTGTTTACTCGCAACACAGTTATCACCAAATGGAATTAAATGTATATCAGTGAAACCTAAATTTATTGTTTAATAATATACAGTAGCATTAGTGTAAATATTGACATTTAATTTGCATCGTAGAATATTTCGTAAAATATGTTGTTAACTAATATAAAAAAAATAATGAAGTCAGGAATATAATGTATGTATCACGAATAATGAAACTTAGGTCCACAGAAAACAAAATGATAAAGTCATTCATCACGTAGTTTCCAAAACCAATCTTGGAAATTTTAAATGTTTAATAACAGCACAGCTTCCAGTGTCATCAATATAATTATTAAACGAAAAATAATTTTTTATAAACTAAAATTTGAAAATAAAATTTAAATTATGTTACACCTCGGCGGGAGGTTTTTAATTTTGGAAACAAATTTAAAAAAAATACTGCATCAATTACCGTTTATTAATACTTCACATTTACATATATTAGATCATTATTTTATCCACATTTCTTCACCTATGTGCTACATTGTCGTTCTTCAGATGTAAAGTGAAGATTTAAAATGTTATCTCTTAAAATCTGCAATTAATTACTATTTAATATGTTTAAATAAGATTAATTTCTTATAAATACACATTGCTAATTATAGTATTACTTAATGCCATACATAACATTGTGAGCCTACAAGCTTACCGAAAGTAGAACAAAAGCGTACACACCGCAGGCAGCTAACAGAACACACGTTGAGGTCTTCATGATCGCTTCATGAGAATGAAGTAAGAAGGAGCAAGGGAGCTGGTTTGACACGAAGATAGGACACGTGGTCATTACGTTGTTACATGCAATCGATCATTAATATTAGAATAATGGGCCATAAACCATCGAAATTCATCAGAAAAGTAATAATGATAACAACGAGGAAGCAGATTGACAAATGACTTGATGACATCATTTTTAATGCGCATATCATATTAATGTGTTACCTATGCTCTTAACCAAAGTTTGATATTTCCAATTACTTTAATATATTTGCATAAAATTTTCATAAGTAATGCCAGGAGTGATTTCCAAATTACGTAGAGGATTTAGAAACGAAGAGTAGCATTTGTTACGACAATTTAACGAATAAAATTAAGCTTTTTACTCACAATCATTATTTAAATATAGTTATTTTAAAAATATTTATATATTTAATATAAACGGCGATGTTTGAAAAAATGCGTAATGTTTGGTTATGTTTCATTTGTTCATCACTGCAACTTCATCATATATTTTATTGCGAAATACGATCGAAATAATTGTAAGAATGCAACCTAGTGAGGAAAAAATGAAACACAACAAACTGTGTATTATAACAACCTTATATGTTATTAATTCTTTTTTTTTGGAAATAAATCACAAAAATTAGTATTTAAAAACACAATTATTGAACACACAATTATCAAATGTGTAGGTCGAAGGAATCTGTTCATTATTTGCTATATTCAACGTATTTATTACAGAGTCAGTGACTGCAAAATAATGCTCTGACCTGTTCAGAATATTAAAAAGGAAAAACTTTCTTTATTTTGACAATCAAAATTCGATAATTATCGAGATGAAACACGACTTTGATTGGTTGTAAAACAAAAATTCATTGAAACATGATTGGTCAGTGACTCCCATTTAGGGAATGAGTTAAATTTTCAGTTATATGACATGATAAAATACAATGTGAACTAATTGTGACCATAAAATTAATATTAATTTGGGACTAAAGTTTTAATTGTTGGTAAAAATAAAATGATCTGAATATCCTACTTCATTAAAATAGAAACACGAGTATAAGGAACTCTATATATCCCTAACCTAAGCAAAAGTTTTCCAATCATCCCTTTTATAATTTACCTCCTTCAAAACATGATTAATGCTATTCTCTCACCACATTCTTGGCCTACCAACTGGACGCTTTTCCTCTGGTTTTCCTGCAAGCAGTTTCTAGGTCCCTCTTCCATTTCACATTCGTGCAACATGTCCTGCCCATCGCAGTCTACGAGATTTAACTTTTTTTATTACAACTGGTTTCACATTAAAATCATATAGCTCAATGTTTAGTAGTCTTCTCTATTCACCTATCTATTCGCTCTCATTCGTCCACAAACTTTCCTAACAACTTTATTCTCAAAGACACGTTATCTTTTCTCCTCACTTAAAGTAGGAGTCCATGTTTCGCTTCCATATAATTTAACTAGACTATTTAACTCATGCCCCAAATGGGAGTCAATGGCCAATCACGTTTCAATGATTTCTGTTTTACAACCAATCAGAGTCGTGTTTCACGAAATATTTATCAGTGTTATAATTACCATATTAAAGAAAGCTCCTCCTTTTTAATATTCTGAACAGGTCTGACCATTTTTTTGCAGTGACTTACACACTAAGAAATACGGCTACCAGATTGTATATATAGTGCATGAATGTCAACACATACGGGAGTTAATATAAAAATATTTGTAGGAATTGATTATACCACCAAAAAAAGAAACCACTGTTTGCACTTTCTTAAATGTATTTTTTTCCCCAGGTAACAATCCAGAAAAATATAATTGTCATATTTACATCATACGACATCAGACATGAATTAATATACAGTTTGATGTGTTTCATTTTTTCTCCACTAGAGAGCATTCTTACAATATTGCGTTCCTTTGGCAATAAATAGTATGATCTGGTTGCAGTCATAAACAAAAGAAGCAGATGAAGCGTATCTATCGTTTCTCATATGTTTTCAAACATCGCCGTTTACATTAAATATATAAATATTTTAAAATAACTATAGTTAAATAATGATTTGTGAATAAACAGCTTAATTTTATTCGTTAAATAGTCCTAACAAATTCCACTCTTGATTTCCAAATTCTCTAGATAAATTCACTCCTCACTTCGTGAGTCGTGAATTTATCGATAATTTGGAAATCACTCGTGGCATTACTTATAATAAATAACAATTTTGTGAAGCCTCTTTTCAGATTAACGGTTTGTTTTTTTGTTTTTTTAAAGATGGAATGACAAGAGTTCCTGTAATGAGTAACAGCATGCATTTTCAGAATCTGTCATCAAAATTGGAGGAGAAACTTTTAATGATAATTAATGGAGGGATTTTTTTCATGGTTTGATTGTGTAAATATAATTTGAATTTCTAGTTACGTACTTTTCTCGTTAATATTCCTAATGACAATCATGAGCCACAAGTTCTTGTGTTAAATTGTGTATAAAAATTTGAAGAACATCCTCCTAATACATTTTGAGAATATGTATACCATATAAGCAGTATTTTTAGCATTAGTGTTTTTTATCATATCTATACACATTCATTTTTCTAGGTCACAAATACAAATAGGGTCACTGCTGTGGTTTCGGAGTAACTCCGTTGCCTCTTATGCAGTGTATACAGGTTCGATCCCCGATCGGGACAAATTTCCTAAGTGAAGTTTTTGAAGGTTTTTCCTCACCTATAAGACTTTAAGGCCCAAATGGTCCCCGAACATCATCTTACTCACATTGATATATATATGAATGAGTGAATGGAGGGCTTTGTTTTAAATATTCGTGTTGTCTCAGAGGTGGCCTTGGAATTGAGCTGTTCACTCATTCTTGGAGGCCTATATGATCTTTTGTGGAAAAAGAGTATGTGCGTGATCTAGGGTTACAAATTCTCTCCCGACAGGTCGTGACCTTGCAAGGCACTTGTGGCGTGGGGAATGTAAAAATGCTTATGAGAGGAAGATTAAACTAAGTTAGAGAGAGAGAGAAGAGAGAGAGAGAGAGAGAGAGAGAGAGGAGAGAGAGAGAGAAAAAAAAAGAGGAAGACAGAGTGTCATCAATAAGTATTACGAGAAGTCAAAAGCTGGAAATGTCGAATTCACTAATTTGTATATATTTATCTTAATGATTGGCCATAAATTCCTGACAGCAACAATTTATTAAAAAATTGTTTTATTTTCCTTTTGAAACACCACAGAAGAACGCCATATTACAATAAATGTATATTTTCATTAACGTGGACTCTTACTTTAAGGGAGGAAAGGAGATTACGAGTATTTGAGAATAGAGTTCTTAGGAACATTTTTGGATCAAACAGTGATGAACAGAAAGGTGAACGGAGAAGACTTACATAAGAGTGAATTACATAGTCTTTATAGGAAGCCCGATATAATAGGATCAGTTAAGTCTCGTAGACTTCGATGTGGCACGAATTTGGGAATGAACACGTCCATGGAAGCTTCTTGTTGGAAAACCAGGGGGAAAATGCCCAGTTGGTAGACCAAGAATGAAGTGGGAGAATAACATTAACTACGATTTGAGGGAAGTAGATTATACAGGGAATGATTGGAAAACATTAGCTGAGAATAGGAATGTATGGAGAGCTTATGAACGTACGAGTTCCATAGTGACAGTGAGTTAATTAGTATATTTTCATCAAGTAAATTAAATAGAAAAAATAGCAACATTTTGTTTAACGTGTTTTTAACATTTTACTTTATTTTTTTATTTTAATAATAATAAAATTTAACTCACCTCGTATTTTATCATCTTTTTCGACCGTTTTCGGAGCAGTTACTTCAACTTTAGTATTTTTCGGCCGTTGTTACTTACTCTGAACTTACCATACATATCTTCAACTTATCTTTTGAATATGTTCTCCGAAGCCAGAGGAAGCAAGTTTCACTGTTTTAAAGGGCTATCTTTTTAAGGTATCGTAGTTTTAAAATGATGATATACTTATTTTTTACTTACTCAGAAGGCCTGTTGCTTCGTATTTTTGTAGATATTAAAAACTTTGCGTTTTATTTTTCTACACTTGGATATTGGTGATATAGGGCTTCAAAATCCAAAAATAAAATATAAAGTACTGCTTTAGATACTTAAAACACATTTTCAGACAGCCGTGAAGAACGTTTTTAGGCATCAGAAAACTTCATTGAACTGCTCATATTATTAACTAATTCTTTATAATTTAATATCTGTAATATTTTAATTCTAGACCGCTCTTTAACTTTTAATTTTTTTCTGCGTCGCGATTAAAAAGGGGTTAAATGGCCCAAACATTATTTCAGATATGAGGTTTTTTTTTGTCTTCCTCTGTGAATAACAACGTGGATTCGTGAGGCCAGGAGCCGGCTGCTTTGCTAAAGGGCCTTCTAGGCTTGTCGCAGCGTGGAATTGGAATTATGTGCTTCTAGTTTCTTATAAAATACTGTATATATGACTTGGGACCTACGATTCCATTCCGATCAAATAAGTTATATTCGATATTTTTACGTCCTGAAAAATGCAAGGTTTCCGGCCTGGTTTATGCCAAAAATCTCGGTAAACGTGTAACACATGATAGTCACTAAACCAGCGGTACGAGAATAAAATAAATAGATTTAAACATCACATTAGGTGAAAATTTAAAGAAATTAATTTAGTCCGAATGATGCCTTCTCGACGTGCGCGTGGCTAGCGTCCGTGGCTGTCCATGCTAAGATCCAAGTTCGAATCCTACGATTCCGGAAGGGCATTGGTGGTGGGACATATCGGGATTTTTCGGATTTTTCTTTTGGTTCAGCCGCTACCCGAAATCTATCCCAACAACAGTCTTCACTCCTCCTCCTTCCACTATCTGGTAATTTAATCTTCATTTATTAATTCATGTGGGAATGATTTTTTACGATTTAGAAAAAAGCTTATGATAGTGTACCAAGAAAATTATAATGGTAAGCATTGGAAAAAGCAAAGATTAATGAACAAATTATACATATAAAAAAGATCTACTTTAATAACAAATGTAGAGTTAAAATGGGTTCAGAACTAACAGAAAGGTTGATAACTACAAAGGGGTTATATACGGGTTTTCATTGTCACCGACATTACTTAAAATATACATAGATATAGTATTACGGAAATGGTCAAAGAAATATCAACCAATGGCATTAAATTGAATGAGAACAAATATATACATAAGTTATTATTCGCAGGTGATCAAGTGGTAGTCACTTCAGGATGTGATATGGGTAGGAAACTAGAGGAGGAATACTCAATTTGGGGTTTAGCAATTAATTATAATAAACCCCAATATATGAGCACAGATCTTCCCAAGGAATCTAATATATAAAAATGAATGTTCGTTTGTTTGTTGGTGTGTTTGTTTCTTTGTTCGTACTATATGCGCGACCAAACCGTAGATCGGATTGTGATGGGGTTCTTTTTGTAAAATGTTCAGGAGATTTCCGGGCTGAACATAGGCTATAAGAGAGTTGAGATTCAACTCATACACCCTTAAAAACACCATTTGTAGTGAAAAGTCCCTTTTTTTACCCTTAAATGGCTTACGCTGCCTAAACCATAAAAAATACACAACATTAATGTACACAGAATTGGATATCTCAAGAACTCTACAAAAAAGTCCGCGACAGCATATTTGTATCTTTTACAGGTAACACACAATAGCCATATTTGTCTTTCATTGATGCCAAGAAGATCCCGAGCAAGCATAGCAGCGCACGGCGGGTATTCTTTTATGGATAACTCAAAATAACTAATTTTGTCTTTCAGCTCATTTATGCCAAGTACATCGGGATGCGTAGATTTCCGGGCAACGTCGGGTAATCAGCACAGGGCATCTAAAAATAATAACGATATAAATTTATATCTATTTTTCCTTTACTTGTTCAACTAAATGCAAAAACACATTATCATTTACTTAGGTGTAGCAGTGCATTAGCTAGTTAGGAATAAATGGAACAAAGATTAAAACAATTGGATATTCTATATATTCGGGATCAATAATTCAAAAACATGGACCATCAGAATTCGACATGGAAAAAATAATAATAGAGACAAATAAAGTTATTGGCATATTAAATTCAATTTTATGGAGTAGGATATAATCAAGAGGACTAAATTATTAATATACTAGCTAATACCCGGCGTGCTCTGCTCCTCCTAAATAAATGTTAATGTGTTTTAACCACCAGCCGTGCGCTGTTATACTCTACTTTTTTGAATTTTTTTTTTAGATGTTCAACTCTTACTTACTTACTTACTTACTTACTTACTTACTTACTTACTTACTTACTTACTTACTTACTTACTTACTTACTTACTTACTTACTTACTTACTTACTTACTTACTTACTTACTTACTTACTTACTTACTTACTTACTTATTTAATTATTCACTTGCACTATCGAACCCGTAGGTTCATGGCCGCACGGACATAAGCTCTCCATACATCCCTATCCTGAGCTAATGCTTTCCAATCATTCCCTGTATAATCTACTTCCCTCAATATCCTCAAATCATAGTTAATGTTATTCTCCCACTTCATTCTTGGTCTACCAACTGGGCGTTTTCCCTCTGGCTTTCCTACAAGAAGCTTCCATGCAAGTCTTTCATTCCCCATACGTGCAACATGTCCTGCCCATCGCAGTCTACGAGACTTAACTGTTCTTATTATATCTGGCTTTCTATAAAGACCATGTAGTTCATTGTTATGTAGTCTTCTCCATTCACATGTCAGTTCATCTTTCTTTGGTCCAAAAATTTTCCTAAGTACTTTATTCTCGAATACTCGTAATCTCCTTTCCTCCCTTAAAGTAAGAGTCCATGTTTCGCACCCATATAATATAACTGGTAGAATAATAGTTTTATATATTTTCGGTTTAATGTTTTTTGAAAGGAGTTGGAGCACTCGGATAGCGGATAGGATCCTCCTTCTGACTAGAAAGCCCGTTCCAAATGCAGGTCTTTCTGCACCCCCATAGTATAATGCAAAGCTTCCTGATTCCTGACTACCTTCTCCTGGCCACCTAACTTCCTGTAAAGCGATTATATCCAAGGGCGATTTATCTAATTCCCGCGTTAATATCTCTAGTGCCCCGCTATTGTATAAAGTTCTAATATTCCATGTTCCTAGGAACATGTCCCTGTGTTTGAGCCTTTGGCATGGGTTCTTTTAAGTAGTCCCTGCCCGGAGAACCGAATGGGGGACTATTTGACCTGCGGAAAATTTTACCCCAGTTGAACCCATGTCCGCATTTCTTGACGGTTGTATTTTTACGGTGAAAGATCGTCACTCTTTCGACCAAGGTACTTTTTTCGTCTGGCTTATCACCTTCGACCCGTCCGGCAAAGGTAATCCTAACGGCAGCAATGCTACCGCCGGCATAGCTCTCAGGATCATTTAAGCACGCAAGCCACTCCACCACGACAAGGTAAAGATACCATGGAGGTGATGTTCAACTCTGTCTACATCAATTTGTGTAATTGTTATGGTTTAGGCAGCGTAAGCCATGTATGCGTCAAAATAGGGACTCTTTTCACGTATTTCACCACAAAGGGTATTTTTAGGGGTGAGTGGTTGAGTAATACAACTCTCTTATAGCCTATCTTCATTCCCGGAATCTCCTGAGTATTTTTCAAAAAGCTCCATCTCAATCGGATGAACGGTATGGCAGAGCACGCTTGCCCGGGAATCTACTTATCCCGATCATCTTAATATAAAAAAACTCAAAGCGCGACAGGCCTAGAAGGCTTTTGGCTGACCAGCCAGCTGGAGGCCTCACATCCACATGTGTTAATCATAGAGGTAGACGATCATCTAGCCAGTGTAGGGTGACATGTGTTCAGCATGTCGGATCCTCTAGCCATTATAGCTGGTATTCTCAAACCTGGAGTCGCTACTTATTGTAGCTACCCAAATGCCTCACGATACTGGGTGGGCAGCGCACAGTAGGCCAGATACGAAATCTAGCTGGAAAATAGTATTTTACTAACTCTCGCCAATTCATCTTCCTTCACTCTAAAATTATTGCCAGATGCCTGTTCTTCACTTATCGGCAAAGGAGGGTAGAATTCTAAAATGTATGTAGACAATATAAACATCGGAATTTGCCGATAGTGAAGAACTCATCTGGTCCGCATCCCAGTTGTGTACCAAGCTGTAGAAATAAATACGTTTTGCATTAAAGTTCAGTGAATTATTTTTATTCTATATGGATACTTTACCTCAAGGTTTGTACTTTCCATTGATATATTTAACATGTTTCTATACAACCAGATATTGTGTTAAATACACGCGGAATTATACCTTCGAAACACTAAACAATTTACACAATCGTTTTACTTTAAATTGAGCTGCGAAAAAGAAACAGTTCTGAACAGTAGTACAAATTTTTGTTATAATATAGAGTGACTTAAGGAATTCAATTCCCGCACAATAACATGTATGCAAATTATTGCGTTTTTTGTAATTAGCTTTTTTATTAGAGCAGACGGCCGTCAGCTGAGGCCTATCTTCGCGCACAGAGAATTGTTTGATTTAATATATGAAGAAAAGATATCGATAGAGGCAATAAGTGATCCTCTATTAATAAATTATACATAGGTGATGTTCGGAGAATGTTTTAAAAACATTTTTGAAGACATTTTTTAAAAGCGACTTTCTAAAACATAGGAAGTTGTGAGAGAGAAAAAAAAATGGATTTATACTGAAATATTCTGATTGACTAAAATTAAATGTAAACTTTCCCGTTATTAAGCATTTTGAACACTGATAGTCGTTGGAAATCTTGTTCCATCTGCTTATGGAATTGTAAGACCCAAAATATCTTTCGAAGAGGCTGGAATAAAAAAAGTCTTATTTCTGCTAAAATGTCTGTCTTGGGAAAGGTAGCATAAAAAATGTGCTTCCCTAGGAGCATTATAGGATGGATAAAATATCACAACCTCTCTTTTTGACACCTAGTTTCATGTTAATATATCGACATATTGATATTTTATTGTCAAAAAGACAATGCTTCGTCCGACATAGATGATAGGAGAGTTGAGTGGGGTGATTTGTAATGTTTATTATTATTTTGAAGCTATTTTTTGTGGGTTTTGAGTAATGTTTTTAAAACATCAGCAGTATCCCATTTACCATATGACCAAAGTGATATTTCTGTTGCAAGAGCAAGTTCATCGCGAGAGAATTCCTGCTTAAGTGAACATTTCTTTTATTCCAGCCTTTCGAAGTTATTTGGGCCTTCCATTTCCATGAGCAGATGGAACAGAATTTTCCAACGACTGTCATTGTTCTAAATATAATTCTTCATAACGGGAAAGTTAACATCCACTCCTAGCCAATCACAATATTTCTTTTTTTTTCTCGCGCACAAATTCGTACGTTTGAGAAAATCGCTTTTCAAAAAATATTGATTTTTAATATAATTAAAAATATTCTGCTAACATCCCCCTACCCCTAATTTGTTTATTAAATGATAACTTATTGCCTCTATCTAACATTTCTATCCATATTAAATCAAACAATTATTCTCTGCGCGCAACGGTAGGCCTCAGTTGCTGGCTACCTCCCGTAATGAGAAAGCTAATTAAAAAAACACAATTGTTTGCACACATGTTATTTTGAAGGAATTAAAGTCCATAAATCACTCTATATTATAACTAAAATTTGCACTACTATTCAGAAGTGTTTTCTTTGTAGCTGAATTTAAAATAAGATGATTGTGTAAATTTTTTAGTGCATGGAAGGTATGATTCCACATGTATTTAACATAATATCGGGTTATATAGAAAAACATTAAATATGTAAATAAAATTACAAACCTTGAGATGAAGTATGCATATAGAATAAGAAGAATAGCTCACTGAACTTCAACACACAACGCTAAAAACACAACTGGAATAGACCAGATGAGTTCTTAACCATCGGCGTATTTGTTATGGTTTAGGCAGCGTAAGCCATTTAAGGGTCCAAAGAGCTACTTTTTTCACGTTTACCACTACAAAGGGCGATTTTTAAGGGCGTAGGAGTTGAGTATCACAACTCTCTTATAGCCTATGTTCATCCCGGGTATCTCCTGAACATTTTGCAAAAAAACCCATCTCAATCGGATCAACAGTATGGCCGCGCATAAAGTACGAACAAACAAACAATAAACATACAAACAAACATTAATTTTTATATATAAGATAACACTAATAGTGAAGAGTATTTTATTATATGGTCCAAAAACATGGATGTTGAAGCAAAAACACAGAAATATATCATTAGTCACAGAAATGGACTGTTAAGAAGATCGGAAATAATATCAAAATTAGACAAAATAAAAAATAATACAATAAGAGAAATTATAAATGTAGAAAAGGATATTGCTTATGAGATTGAAACAATCGAACTAAGATGATACGGACATATAATGAGAAGAAAGCAAACAGAAACAAAGAAGTATTAAAATGGATACCTCCTGGAATTGAATTCAGCCACTTCCTCAAAATTTCCCTCATTTTATTAGCTGTCCATTTCCATTATATAATATATTTCTGTATGTGACCATATCCCCACGATTATTGCATTTTAAATTTAAGGGATCCAAACATATTGTTGTAGACCATCCTGGTTCAATCAAAGGTTTTGGTAAGAGAGATGTCATATTATCGATCAGATTTATGTGCATGATTACTCTGGAAAAAGGGAAAATCATAGATATGTTACTGCAGGGAATCTTGGTATCGATGTAAACTGAAAGGAACAAATGAAATGAGGTAGGTAATTTATTAAAAAATGGGAGGGAAAATTAGTCTTGTATCTTATAAAATTGAAATTTCACAAAATGATATTGTTGTCGACAATGATGCTGAAGAAGTATAAATGATGTGCGAAGATTTTCATACATGTTGAATACATCAATTTCGATGTACACTTAGCAACAACAAGAATGGGCCGACTCTTGATCTCGAATATTTTAAGTACTTACGAGCTATTCACACTAGTAAACAAATTGCACAATAGAGGCACAATGCGTTGTCCTTCTTCCTTTGAAGATCACTCTTTCAAGCATAATTTGCCAGCGAACGTTCAGTTTCCCTTAATGGCTTGATTCGTATGCAAGAGATCACAGGTTCGATTACCGATGAGGTTATTTGTTTTAATTGTTAAGATGCATTCTATTTCATTCAGTCTGTCCATTCTTAAAGAAAAAAATTATTAACTATTTGGAAGTGTTACTATTATTATTATTATTATTATTATTATTATTATTATTATTATTATTATTATTATTATTATTATTATTATTATTATTTATTTTTATTTATTTATTTATTTATAAACAGGTTTACAATGTAATAAAACATCTTCCTGTGCCCAAAGCTTTTTAAATTTTTATCTTCTTTCTCCATTTTTCTCTATCTTCACACTCCGATTCTTCCAGATCTAGCTACCTCATACCTCTTCTTACATCATCCATCCTTTTAAATCTGGATGGATCTCTCTTTCCTTTCCCGGGTGGAATTCATTCCAAAGCTTGTCTGGGTAATCTTTCTCTGGTATCCTACTTGTATCACCATACCATTCTAGTTGCCTGTATCTCACAAAATATAATATTGAATTTTGGACATTCATTTGTTGTCTGATGATTGTATTTCTGACTTTTTTCCAATTTAGAATGTCTGGTTGAGCGTCTAAAACAATCTATTTCAGTAGACATAAACTTGAAACTCAAATTTTTATTCAACTACCAAGTTTCTGCACCGTATGTTGAGCGTGCATCGAATTATGGATTTATAAATTCGTAATTTGGTATCTATTCTTATCCCATAAAACTCCGTTTAACATTGTTATTACCGATCTGCCTTTTTTAATTCTATATTTTATGTAATTTTCTTGGGTACATTTTTAGTTAATTTTGATCCCAGGTAATTACATTCTTCACATCCTTTGATATATCCTATTATTATTATTATTATTATTATTATTATTATTATTATTATTATTATTATTATTATTATTATTATTATTATTATTATTATTATTATTATTATTATTGAATGCAGGCTATCGCGGCCGGTAATTATAATGTTAAAATATTCCGGGCTATGTGGCAGTGGTCTATAACTGGTGTTTCTTACAGACGTTTCTCCCTCAACTGCGGAGGGCATCTTCAGTGGCGAATGTTTCTAGGTGGTGTTCCCTTGTCGCAGACTCCATTTTATTGTTGTCCATCATCTATGGACTATTATTATGGACTTCACATATATAAACTAATTCTTTTATTTGAAGGTTGAACTTTTTCCTCACTAATACGTAATAAATAAATAAACACACACATAAATATGTGAAGCTATATTATATTTTATTACATAAATGTATTACATTATTATCAAAACGTGGTATTGCACACGCAATTAAATTTATACCGGTAGCTAAATAGTGTTATAGAGTTTACGAAGGTAGGAATATTACTTAATATATTTTAAAATGGACGTAGATTTCATGGCAGGAATTAAATGTTTTAGGATGTATTTTGTGAAAATACAAACGAATAAAAAAAATTGTAGAGGGTTTAGAACCCTGGTGCTCATATATAGTTCATATTTTTGTAATTTGTTTAACGATCTACGCTACTCAAACGCCGGATACTAGTAGCTTAATCCTGGCTCTCTTCTCTACTGTTACACTATGAACGAGAGTTAAACTTTATTTGAAATGTCGCAATTTTAGTATTAATGCATTTGTCGAACACTCGTAAATATCTACAAACATGTCTCCTTCGCAGTTAACAATGTAAGACGATTAAACCAAATACAGCATATTTAAAACATATAGGCCCCTAACAATGCGTTACCTCGTGAGCCAGAGCTTTAGCTTTGAAAGCATGCGCAGTTGGGCCAAAACAGGGACTCTGCTTTTTGAAGCAATTCATTATTTTTGTTGTTATGTGTACATAACAAGATATTTAATTACGCAACCTAAGACATGTTTAATGCAATTTATCCCATGCTGACCACATGTCACCCTTACACTGGCTAGATAATCGTCTACCTCTGTGATTAAAACATGTGGATGTGAGGTCAGCAGCCGGCGTGTCAGCCAAGGGCTTTCTAGGCCTGTCGCGCTTGTCGTTTTTATTATCCCATTACTAAGTGATATTTCTGATATTTATCCCCGGAAAATTACCATCGTGAAATTATGTTAATGTAATGTGAAATTTACGAGTGGAAATGTTTTTACGTTTGTAGGCCTAACCGTCGGCCATTTTGAATTTCCAGATAAGATGTATTTAAACACATTTAAAATGCAACGAACCTAAATGCTACCTACTTACTCACTGGCACTATGGAACCCGTAGATTAATGCCCGCACGAACATAAGCTCTCCATACATCCCTGTCCTGAGCTAATGTTTTCCAATCACTCACTGTATAATCTGCTCCCCTCAAATCATAGTTAATGTTATTTTCCCAACTCAATCTTGGTCTACCAACTAGGCGTTTTCCCCTCTGGTTTTCTTACAAGAAGATTCCATGCACGTCTTTCATTCCCATTCGTGCCACATTTCCTGCCCACGCAGTCTACGAGACTTAACTGTTATTATTATGTTTGGCTTTCTATAAAAACCATGTAGTTTACTGTTATGTAGTCTTCTCCATTCACCTGTCTCTTCAACTTTCTTTGCTCCAAATGTTTTCCTAAGAAATGTATTCTCAAATACTCGCAATCTCCTTTCCTCGCTTAAAGTAAGAGTGTATGTTTCACACCCATATAATATAACTGGTAGAATAATAATTTTATAGATTTTAAGGTTAAAGTTTTTGAAAGGAGTTGGGACGTCAAAAGTCTCTGCAATGCATAATAGCACGCATTTCCAGAATTCATCCTATGTTTAATTTATTTGTGCATCTCATTCCTATTTGTGATTGGTGTTCCTAGGTATTTTTTTTTTCAGCCACTTCCTCAAAATTTTCCTTATTTGTCATTAGCTGCCCATTTCCATTATATAATGTATTTTTATGTGTGACCATACATTTAGTTTTATTGATATTTACTTTCAGTCCCAATTTCTTTGTGTTACTCAATAGTGTGAGCGTGTTGGCCTTTAGTATCTCTTCGCTATCGCCCAGTAGTACTACAGCGTCAGTATAAACTAAGAGCTTATTAATACCATTGAGTTGGAGGCCTTCCTCATCCTCTGAAGATTTGATGGCATGCTACAGTACAAAATTAAGTAGTAGAGGAGATAGTGCATCTCATTGCTTCAAACCATTGTGGTTTTAAATAGTATCCGAAAACTGTTTGCCCACACGCATCCCTAACGTAACTGAATCCCATTAAACGGCCTTTTTCTTTTTCTTTCTTTTTTTAACGCGGTTAAATATGTACGCTTACCAAAAAAAGATTGGGCCAACTCTTGATCTCGAATATATTAAGTGCTAACGCGAGATTGACAAAAGTAAAATAATTACACAATAGAGTTACAATAGGTTTCTCTTCTTCCTTTGAAGAGCATCCTTTCAAGCTCGGCAAGATAGTAATCGCTTAGCTCAGTGCTTTGTGACTTGATTCATGTGCAAGAGGTCATGAGGTTAAATATTTTTCATTATGCATGAGGTTAATTTTTTAATTTTTTTAAAATGCTTTCTATTTTATTTTATCTTTCTACTCTTAAACAAAAACGAAGTATTATTATTATTGTTATTATTACTATTACTATTTTTATTACTAGTACTCAGAGCGGACTTGTTCACCATCTCTACCACTTGGCGAATTTCGGAACTCAATTAGAAATCAATAATTAAAGTGCAACAATATATTATAAGATGCAAATTAACATCAGTGCAATGAATATTAATATCATGTGTTTTAATAATAAATCCTTATTTATCAAAGGTATTTATTTCGACTATGAAACTTTAGAACCTTTTGCTCTACCACGAGTTTCCAGGGAATCATACCTGTGGTCCTAAATCAAACTAAAATTTGTATACTATGGTGAACTTCGCAGTCGGAGGAGACCCCTCCAATTTCTATTACTATTATTATTAATATTACTACTATTATTATTTATTAATAATATTACTATTATTTATTATTATCATTATTATTATTATTATTATTATTATTATTATTTTTATTATTGCTCACTATCACTATGGGCTATTATTAGGTAGGTTGGACGTGATATATAAAAAACTAAATTTTATTGAAGGCTGAAACTTTTTCCTCACTAATACATAATAAATAAATAAACACATGAAGCTATATTATATTTTATTACATAAATGTATAGCATTATTATTAAAAGGTGGTACTGAAAACACATATAAATTTATACCGATAGCTAAATAGTGTTATACTCCGCAGAGTTTACGAAGGCGGGAATATTACTTTCATCCATCCATAGTAATTCTGCTCGAGGGCAGGTCTTTCACTGCAATCATAGCATTTCCATGCTATGCTTTGAAGCTTTACTAGGGAATTGTAGGTGTGGTAGCTTCCGTTGCTTTCCACACCGGTGAAGGATGATGATGATAAGGATGATGGTGATGATGATGGCCATATGATTTCGGAGACAGTTTGGGCCTTCATATTTTCCTGACATTTGACTTACAGGTGAGGAAAAACCCCGATAAAAACGTCAACCAGAAAAACTGTCCCAACCGGGGATCGAACCCGGGCCCGCTGCGTGACAAGGCAGCACGCTACCTTGAGACGACAGAGGTGGACTGAATAGTGCCTAATATAGTGTAAAATAGACGTAGGTTACGTGGCAGAAATTAAACATTAAAGGATGTATTTTACTAAAATACAAAGGAATAAGAAAAAACACTGTCCGGGGATTCGAACCTGGCCCTGATATATATCTAATATTCTTGTTATTGGTTAAAGATCTACGCTACACGAAGGTCGAATACTAGCTGTCTAAAACCAGGTTGTCTTGTTTACTTCTACATTATGAACGAGAGTTGAACTTTATTTGAAATGTCTCAATTTGAATAATATTGCATTTGTCGAACACTCGTAAATATCTAGAAACAGTCTGCTTCACTGCTCTTTAACTATTTAAGATAATTAAAACCAAATACAGCGTATTTAAAACATTTAACAATGCGTTACCTCGTGAACCACAGCTTGAGCTCTTCGAGCATGCGTAAAACAATGCGTTACCTCGTGAACCACACCTTGAGCTCTTCGAGCATGCGTAGTTAACAGAGATGTTTGTTGCTGAGTGTACATAATACATTGATGGAATTTAAAAAAATGTTAAAGACTATCCGACTCGTAAAGTATTGTAATTAATAATGTTTTATATTTTTAGAAACGATAATTTGCAAATTAAAATGTCTAGCATTCATTAATCACACTGACATAAAATGCAAACAATATTGCATTTTATTTATACTGGGTACAGTGTTACTACCAAACGTTGTTACATCCACCATCTGAGGGAGTAAAACTAGCATAATCCAAACTTTTACATTGTTCTACAAATAGCCATTTGAGAATTAATTTTAACGCTATGGCTACGGGATTAAGGAATTTATAGGAATGGTATTATATATATATAATATATATATATATAGAAATTTGCAGTACTGAAATATTTTTTCGTGTTTACTATTAAATAATTTTACACGGAAAAGACAAATGTTGTACTTGATTGCCTCATAAGCACAAAAGACCAGATTGACAGTAATTTGTGAACTAATTCATGGAACCGAAATTAATTGGCATTAAAAATATATAAAGCTGAAAATAATAATAGAAAATAATAGGCCTACTATAAAAACAGTGCGTTAATATAAGGTATTCGAATGCCTAAACTTTAATACTTCAATAACAAAGAAATTGGTCAAAAAATATTTATTTTTTAAGTAGGGCATGTGCAATTAAATTAATTCATGCATATGACAAACCTATTAACATATGCAATAACTGAATAAGATAACACTAAAAAGTACTAAACAAAATAACAATAACAAATAGATTTAGTCACAAAAATAATAACACGGAAAAAATAATTTGGGGAATTTACAGTGACAGCGATATTCTGCAATTAAATAGTAAAGAAAACGTTTAAATAAGATAAAAAGACACAATATGGAATTTTATAAAATAATGTTTGTTCCAAAATTATTATAGTACATGAAAGCAAAAAATTACAAACAGGAATGAGGTGCACGAAGAAAGTATACATGGCTCAATTCTGAAATGTGTACTGTTATGCATTACAGGGACTCTTGACGTCCAAACTTCTCTAAAAAAACTTAAACACAAAATATATAAAACATTATGTGACAGTTATACAACATGGATACGAAATACGGACTCTTAATTTAAGGGAGGAAAAAAGATTACGAATATTTAATATTAAAGTTCTTAGGGAAATTATATTATGATATTATTCATATAATTAAAAGAACCTCAAAATATTACTTCCTGAAATAAAACATTATCTTAGAGAAATGTTTGAACCAAAGAGAGATGAAGAGACAGGCGAATGGAGAAGACTGTTAAACAGTGAACTACATGATACCTACAGGAAAACAGATATTATAATAAAGTTAAGTTTCGTAGAATGCGATGAGCAGGAGATGTAGTTCAAAGGGGGAATGAAAGAGGGACATGGAAGCTTCTTGTAGGAAAGCCTGTGCGAAACCGTCCAGTAGGTAGGGTAAGAATCAGGTAGGAGAATAATATTAACCGTGATTTAATTGCTGGAAAACATTAGGTCAGGTTAGGAACGTATGGAGAGCTTATGTTCGCGCAGCCATGATATACGGGTTCGATAGTGCCAGTGAGTCAGTTATATGACAGCGAAATATGAACACTAGCGGAAAAATGTAATGGATGCGGCGAATTAAATTATTTTTTTAGACTATAGAAGAATAAAAATGAACTAATCATACGAGGAATGAGGGTATTGGATACGAATTAGGAATATAAGCTTAGTGAAAAAAATAAATAATACAGAACAAAGTAGTGTCCTAACTATATTAAAAATATATATATACTTTTATTGAATGCCCCAGGTGTTCATTTCGACATTTCTGGTGTTCTCTCCTGGCATTGGTGTAAATGTAACCGACTTCTGAAGTTGGGGCGATGATGATAGTTTTGCGCCAGGACGTCCTTAATCCTAAACTTAACCTATATTCCAGACCATGGGCAACCACAGGTATAATTCCCTTTAAGGAAAAATTCCTATGGTTTGACCTGGAATCGAACCCGGGACCTAATGAACAGTAGTCAGAAACCCCTCACCACTAGCCCATGAGGCTGGTCAAAATACAAAGTATTATATTTATTAAATTACAAAAATGATAAAGCAACAGGCTAATAAGCCGAAATGTGGTTCATAAATGTTAGAGATCGTAGCAAATTCAAGAACAACCTACAATGGTCCGGAAAACCAAAAAAAAAAAAAAAAAAAATGGAAAAATTCCTTAAGTCAATATTTTTATAAATGCATATATACATAATGTTATAATTGAATAGTTTAGTACAGTTAGAGCTTATTGGCCAGGTGCTAGTCCCTTTATGACCAGGTGCTAGTCCCTTTATGGCCAGGTGCTAGTCCCTTTATGACCAGGTGCTAGTCCCTTTATGACCAGGTGCTAGTCCCTTTATGACCAGGTGCTAGTCCCTTTATGACCAGGTGCTAGTCCCTTTATGACCAGGTGCTAGTCCCTTTATGACCAGGTGCTAGTCCCTTTATGACTCATGTGTAGCTTGCAGAGGCTGTATTACTGGCGTAGTAAGTAAATATAAGGTTAGTTGGAAATCAAGAATTCAGTTCCGTGGCATTTCGAACGCTGGGTCTTTAAGCAGATGAATTACATCATGTGGAAGAGATTTTGCAGTTTTTTTTTTAATATTTCGTAGTGATGATCAGTTACTTTCACTTCTGCACGTCATTGTGAAAGTTTTCTTTATCGCATCCTATAAGCTATAAGCTGTTTTTTTAATTATAATTCGTTTTTCCTTCACAGTAATTATATTTTGGACATTTATTAAGTATATAAAGAATACCGTATTTGCTCGCATAATTTACTAACTTTTTTATTTACTTCAGCCACTAAAAAACCAGAGAGCATAAAATATGCGGATTTTTAAAATTATCTCAATTATGGTAGGTAATTACAGTAATTAAGATTAGAGTAATTTTGTCATCTCTTATAAATTTATAACATATCACTGAAGGTAATCTTGATTTGTACAAATAATAATCAACCAATAATAAATCTATAAACGATAATAATTATTATACAAATGAAACAATAAACTACCGTAAATAGTCCATGTTGTGAGAATTAGCAATTGCACGTGCACGTAGTTGTATTATCGCCTCACTATGATGGTTGCCCGTTTATATAAAAGCGGGTGCCGCGCGACATTGCTTGAGGAATTATTATAGTGGCGGTAGTCGGCATCGTTGTATTTAATTATGTATAACAGCTGCGGGAAAACAAAGCGAGCCGCTAGACGTCCATCATTCCTTCCATAGTGTTCTGCCCTAGGGCAGGTCCTTTACTGCAATCATAGCATTACCTCCATCATAGTGAGGCGATATTAGCATGCCATGTGTAACTGCAATACTATAGGTCGCAACTGTTAAAAGTAAATTAAAAGTTAATTTTCTACAGCGGGATATTTACCAGTTTTCGGGCCACGTAATGCCGTAGTGTCAGGTCTTGCATTATTTAGCATGCCTTTTTGTTTCTTCCAATAACGCACATTGGTTTCGAGAACTCTGAATTCTCTCTCTGCTGCACGAATGCTGAAGTGTTCCGCGAAACTTTTCACTTTCAATTTATATGATGCTGTGTAGTTGTTATTTTTTTTCTTTCCCATTTTGAAATACAGTCTAAATGTAAGTGAACATTAGAAATGTAGAAAATCAACTAAAATACCGGTATTTACTTTTCTAAAACTTGTCTCATTTTTAAAGTAGCGGGACTGTGGGTTTCTTCGTGAAGCACGTAGTTCAATTGCTAGTAAATTACCTACGTTGGAATTTAACAATTAGCAATGAAATTCGGGGAAGAAAAATCCATACTGCACTGAAAAGAGAATGTAGGCCCTACCCAAAATGTGTGCAGAAAATACACGAGCAAAAATAAAGTTGAAAATAATCCCTTAAAATTAGAGTGCGCAAAACACGCGGGGGCGAAAATTACGCGGAGATACTGGCATATTATTTTGTTTATTATTTATATGTGTTCTAAACACGCCATTTTGGTTTAAAAATGCATTATGAATCCAATTATATGCATTGAGTTATTAAAAAATCAGCATTTCAGTTGATACTTTCAAGTGATATATATTGGCCTATTTGTTAAATTATAAATGTACTAATATTGAATTGAAATGATCCTATGTGTTATAAATAAAATGTAATAAGCAAAAATTGTCGGCAAAAATGTTGAAAACTATAATTTTTCGAGGTTTTCAGAGTTTCGCATCACTGTGCACCGGTTTGAAGTGTAATTAAAAACGACTGCAACATTTTTGTTTAATTGTGTTTACATGATCATACTTCAATAACAGAATTAATTTATATATAACCAATTAAAATGACTATGTAACTTATTAATAAATTATGAATATTTTTTAAAGGTATTGATAATTTTAAAAATTTAAACTGTAAAAATTAAAATTTAAAATATAAGAAAACAGGATTCAATTTGAAATTATCATCATCATCATCATAGTACATTCTCGAATTTTAGGCCATTTGTTGACCTGTTTCGGCCTCAAGAGAAACGCCATCCAGAAGTCTTTTGAGTGGACGTCCTGGTCTTCTTCTTCCTGCAGGTTGATATCTTAACATTTGTTTGGGTATTCTGTGATCTTCCATTCGATGAACATGTTGCATCCATCTTGACTTATAATCAGAAATTTTGTTTTCTAAAGATTCCATGTGTAATTCTTCTAAGATGTCTTCATTTTTTTGTGATCTAGTAGTGTGTATCCTGCAGTCCTCCGAAGATATCTCATTTCAGCAGATCTAAGTCTCTGTATATCCTTCTGTTTCAACGTCCATATTTCGCTACCATACAAAAGAGTTGGAAGAGCCAGTGTTTTATACACTTTCAGTCTTGAATGCTTTTGGACTAACTGTGGCTTGAAGATAGATTTTATTAACCGTAAAATTCTTAAAAATTTAGATATCTTTGCATTTACATCCTTTTCTTCTTCATATGAGATATTGCATCCTAGATATGTAGGCCTAAAATTATTCACCTGCTCCAAAATTTTATTGTCCAGTACAATTTTACTTCTGACAGGATCTACACCTTGAAATGCCATAATTTTATCTAAAGCAATAAATATGTTTAAGCTTCCAACAATGATTTCAGAAAAGTGGTAAATATAACTTCATTATCAAGTAATTTTCTTCTTGAGAGACCAATTACATATATATTGATGACTCAAACAATGAACAGCCGTACGAATCAGTGTTAAAAATCCACTTGCCGGATAGAAGCATGATCATTTCCCGTCACTTTATATATCTAATTATCAAGTGTTCTTGTTTGCAGAATTTTACAAATAATGTTCTGGCCAGTAATAACAACAATAACAACGATAATAATAATAATAATAATCCATCCATAGTAATTCTGCCAGAAGGCAGGTCCTTCACTGCAATCATAGCATTTTCATGCTATGCGTGCAGCTTTACTAGGGAATTGTGTAGGTGTGGTAGCTTCCCGTTGCTTTCCACACCGGTGAAGGATGATGATGATAATGATAATGGTAAGGATGATAATGATAAGGATGATGGCCATATGATTTCGGGGACCGTTTGGGCCTTAAAGTTTTCCTGACATTTGTCTTACAGGTGAGGAAAAACCCCGATAAAAACCTCACCAAGAAAAACTGCCCCGACCGGGGATCGAACCCGGGCCCGCTGCGTGACAAGGCAGCACGCTACCTCGAGACCACAGCGGTGGACATAATAATAATAATAATAATAATAATAATAATAATAATAATAATAATAATAATAATAATAATAATAAATAATAACAATAATAATAATAATAATTGTAGGTCAGAATCTAAATCTACTCTGTGATAAAGATAATTTCATAAAATATATTTTATCGTCATAAAATGTTTTAAGGGTAAGTGCTCAAACTAGCTGCCTTGATCTATAACGCATAATTTAACTTACTTACTTACTCACTGGCACTATCGAACCCGAAGGTTCATGGCCGCGCGGACATAAGCTCTCCATACATCCCTATCCTGAGCTAATGCTTTCCAATCATTCCCTGTATAATCTACTTCCCTCAAATCATAGTTAATGTTGTTCTCCCACCTCATTCTTGGCCTACCAACTGGGCGTTTTCCCTCTGGCTTTCCTACAAGAAGCTTCCATGCACGTCTTTCATTCCCCATACGTGCAACATGTCCTGCCCATTGCAGTCTACGAGACTTAACTGTTCTTATTATATCTGGCTTCCTATAAAGACCATGTAGTTCATTGTTATGTAGTCTTCTCCATTCACCTGTCTGTTCATCTCTCTTTGGTCCAAAAATTTTCCTAAGAACTTTATTCTCAAATACTCGTAATCTCCTTTCCTCCCTTAAAGTAAGAGTCCATGTTTCGCACCCATATAATATAACTGGTAGAATAATAGTTTTATATATTTTCAGCTTAACGTTTTTTGAAAGGAGTTGGGACATCAAGAGTCTCTGCAATGCATAATAGCACGCATTTCCAGAATTGAGCCTATGTTTAATTTCTTTGTGCGTCTCATTCCTATTTGTGATTATTGTTCCTAGGTATTTGAATTCAGCCACTTCCTCAAAGTTTCCCTCATTTGTCATTAGCTGTCCATTTCCATTATATACTGAATTTCTACGTGTGACCATATATTTAGTTTTAATTTAATAAATTAATAATTATTTGTACATTGTTACTGACATAAACTTGAGATCCTTTCATAAATCTAATTTATCGTGGTCAAATTCATTGAATTTCATTTAAATATCAAATTAAACTTTTCATTAAAATATTAAGTCAGAAAATTGCTATTCAAATTTAATTTGCTTTGTAGAATATTTGGTAAAAACTTGTTAACTAATATCAGGTAAAGAAATAATGAAGTCAGAAATGCATGTTTAATGACACTTAGGTCCACAGAAAAAAATGATAAAGTCTTTCATGATATAGTTTCAAAAAACATTTATGGAAATCTTAAATGTTTATATAACAGTACGGTTTGCATTGTCATTACTATAATTACTAAACGAAAAATTATTATTTCTAATAAACTAAAATTCAAATATAAATATTAAATTATGTTATACCTCCGCGGGAGGTTCGTAATTTTGGTAACAAATTAAAAAAATCTAAAGTTAATTAATACTTCACATTTACGTAAAATATATTACATTCATATTTTATCCAAAACTCTTGACTAAACTCTGTGCTAAAGTTTTGCTTTTGGAAGTAATGTGAAGTTTTGAAATGTTATGTCATACAATTTGCAATTAATTTATTAATTAATAATTAATGTATTTAAATACTCAAATAAGATTAATTTATATTAAATACACATTGCTAATTACAGTATTACTTAACGCATAACTTTATAACTGATGTAAGCCTACAAGCTTACCGAAAATAGACAAATAACTTGATGACATCATTTCTAATGCGCATATGATATTATTGTGTTACCTACGATCTTAATTAAGCTTTGATATTTCCAATTATTTTAAAATATTTTATTCAAATTTTCATAAGTAATGCCACGAGTGATTTCCAAATTATCTAGAGGATTTGGAAACTAAGACTGGCATTTGTTAGGACTATTTAACGAATGAAATTATGCTATATACTCACAAATCATTATTTAAATACAGTTACTTTTTAAAAATATTTATATATTTAATGTAAACGGCGATGTTTGAAAACAAATGAGAAATGTTTTGTTATGTTTCATTTGTTCATCACTGCAAATTGATCGTAATATTTATTGCCAAATAGGATTGCAATAATTGTAAGAATGCACCGTAGTGGAGAAAAATGATACGCATCGAACTGTATATTATAACCAACATTATAGGTTATTAATTCATTTTTTTGGGAACTAATCAGTAAAATAAATATTTAAAAACACAATTATTGAACACACAATTATCAAATGTGTAGGTCGAAGGAATCCTGTTAATTATTTGCTATATTCAACGTATTTGTTAGAGAGTCATTGACTGCAAAATAATGCTTTGACCTGTTCAGAATATTAAAAAGGTGGAACTTTCTTTATTTTGGTAATCAAAATTCGATAATTATCGAGGTGAAACAAGACTGTCATTGGTTGTAAAACAAAATTCATTCAAACGTAATTAGTTAGTGATTCCCGAGTTCAATTTTCAGTTAAATGATATGACAAAATCAATGTGAACTTATTGTGACCATAATCCACACATAGTAATTCTGCCCGAAGGCAGGTCCTTCACTGCAATTATAGCATTTTCATGTTATGCTTGCAGCTTTACTAGGGAATTGTGTAGGTGTGGTAGCTTCCCGTTGCTTTCCACACCGGTGAAGGATGATGATGATAATGATAATGGTAAGGATGATAATGATAAGGATGATGGCCATATGATTTCGGGGACCGTTTGGGCCTTAAAGTTTTCCTGACATTTGTCTTACAGGTGAGGAAAAACCCCGATAAAAACCTCACCCAGAAAAACTGCCCCGACCGGGGATCGAACCCGGGCCCGCTGCGTGACAAGGCAGCAGGCTACCTCGAGACCACAGCGGTGGACCTTGTGACCATAAAATTAATGTAAATTTAGGACTGAAGTTATAATTGTTGCTAAATTAAAATGATCCGATTATCCTACATCATTAAAATTAAAACAAGGATATAAGATCTTTATACATCCCTAACCAGAGCTAAAGTTTTCCAATCATTCCTTGCATAATTTACCTGCCTAAAATCATATTTAATTCTATCCTCTCACCTAATTCTAGGACTACCAACTGGACGCTTTTCTTCTGGCTTTCCTACAAGGAGTTTCCATGCCCCTCTTCCATTTCACATTCGTGCAATATGTCCTGCCCATCGCAATCTACGAGATTCGACTGTTCTTATTACAACTGGTTTCCCATTATAATCACATAGCTCAATGTTAGCAGACTTCTCCATTCACCTGTCTATTCGCTCTCATTGGTCCAAAAACTTTCCTAATAACTTTATTCTTAAAATACAAGTTATCGTTTCTCCTCACTTAAAGTAAGAGTCCATGTTTCGCTTCCATATAGTTTAACTAGATAAATAACAGTTTTGTGAAGCTTCTTTTTTTTAGTTTAACTTTATTTTTGTTGGAAATATGGGATGACAAGAGTTCGTGTAGTGATTAGCAGCTCGCATTTTACACTAGATGGGGAAACTTTTACTGTTATTTAATATAGGGTTTTTTTTGCATGGTCTCAATGTGTAAATATACCAATTTCAGTTTCTAGTTACGTACTGTTTCTTTAATATTCCTAATAACAATCATCTGTGAAAAGTTTCTGTCTTAAATTGTGTATAAGAATTTGAAGCAAATTCACTTAATAGATTTTGAGAATATGTATACCTTAATAAGCACTAATTTTAGCATTAGTGTTTCTTGACCATATCTATACACATTAATTTTTCTATGTCATACGCACGCGTACATACGCTTATGAGAGGAAGAAACGCTAAAGATTATTCTGAAAAAAATGTATTTAAACAAGTTGAAAAATGATGAAACGCGGTAAGAATACCAAATTAAAATTGCTAATAGATTTGACGAATTGAAATCTTTGAGACGATAATGTGGCAAACGAAGAATAAACTGATATAAATAAACAATGGGAGGCTGTAAGAGATACTATTAAATTGTCAGCATCAGAAAGCATTGGTTATTTCAAAAAGAGGCAAAACAAGAAATGGTTTGTTGAGGAATGTGCCGACATTGTAAAGAAAATAAAGCTAGCAAAAATGAAATGGTTACACGAGCCAAATGAGGTAAATTTAGAGCAATTGGGTAGTATTACACGGGGAACTACGAGGTTACTAAAGATTAATAAGAGTGAATATTTGAGAGAGAAGATTAATGTTCTTGAAATGAATGTAAAAAATAGGAACATTACAGAATTACATCAGGGATTTAGGAAAACAGAAGAAAGGGTTTCAAGCTAGAACAAACATAATTAGGAATGAAAATGGGGATACAATTGCAGATTCCAGGATTATACGAAATAGTGGGAAAGTTAATTTAATCAGCAATTAAATGTACAGCCTTTGAAATAATTTTTGGCGCACAGGTAATTTTCAAGTCCCAGAACGAAGCCACTTCGCTTGACCAGAGGTCTGTTGTTTGGTTCACAAGTATACAACTATTTGAGAAACTAAAATCCGTACTATTTCCTTGTGTGTCGTGAAATGGAAAATAATTTCGCATATATAAGTAGTGCGGTATATGATGTAAACAAAACAAAGCAAAAAATATAACAAAACAAAGAAAATTAATTGAGATAAGGACGAGAGAGAGAAAAAAAGCATGACAGCGGGATCGAACATGCGACCTCCTGCATGGGAAATAGAAGCTTCCTCCACTAGACAACAATCGTTTCCTGCTAGAAACTATCTGTATGAAGCGATGCAATACTCCAGGACTTATTGTATAATGAAATCATACATTAACTTGTCTTAATTTAAATTAATCAGACGCATTTTACATTAGTAGTGGAAATAAACAATCTTGTTATGCCTTTTGTCTTTAACAAAGTAACGAGATTTTAAAATCGTTATTCATGTTATATATATATATGAGCAGTTTCCTTTAATTAATTAATTTCCCTATATATACAAATGTATTTATATAACGTAGCCTGGTAACGTGTAGGCATTATAAAAAATAACGTCGTCATTAAAAAACCCTGGCTAGGATCGAACCTGGGCCTGCGTCGTCGCAAGAATGTATCTTACCGACTGCTCTACTGAAGCGAACGATACAAATGCTGCATCAGAAGTAAGTGCTAATTTACTATTGAATGGTTTAAGAAACTATTACTAGCTTTCAGTCATCTGATAACTCTCTTAACTAAGAATTGCAATTAATACATTTATTTGTTGAAATTCTATCAATAACGATTGGTATAAATCTATGATTGGCCCCTTATGCCGCCGGATTTGACCTCAAAGGAGACAGCACATGTAACAACTTACTAGTGTGAATCGCTCTTCAAAACTTTTAACTTTCCACCATCAAGAGTTGCGCTATATTTTTTTTCAAAGGCTGTACATACAGAACATGTTATTGAAGAAGATCATTTACAGACATCAGAAATGATAATTGCAGGAACAAGTGCAATAGAGGTTAACATGGCGATAGAAAAATTGAAGCTGAATAAAGCATCAGGTTCAGATGAGATCCCAGCAGAACTGATAAAATCAGGAGGAGAAAAATTGATGGACAAGATACGCCAGTTGCTTAATATGATTTGGGAAAAGAAGCTCTTCCAGATGAATGGAAAGAATCGATTATCGAACCATTTTATAAGAAAGGAGATAAAACTGATTGCAATAATGATTGGGGCATCTTATTACTTTCAGCTTCGTACAAAATTCTAACAATAGGCTATACTCCTTAAATTGATGACATTCTAGGAGATCATCAATGTGGATTTAGATGAAACAGGTCCACAACAGATCAGATTGTTAGTATATGACAGATTTTAGAAAATAAATGGGAATATAATGGTACTGTACATCAACTATACGTAGACTTCAAAAAAGCATACGATTCAATTAAAGGGAGAAAATGACATAGTATCCTGTTGGAGTTCGGAATTCCAAAAAAAAGTTAGTTATACGAATGAGTCTACATGGCACAAAGAGTAGGTTGCGTGTAGGCAAACAATTTCGGACACCATTGAAATCTACAATGGGTTGAAGCAAGGAGTTCCACTACCTCCTCTACTATTTAATGTTGTGCTAGAGCATGCCATCATACCTCCATAGGATGAAGAAGGCCTACAACTCAATGGTATTAATAAGCTGTTAGTTTATGCTGATGACGTTGTACTATTGGCCGATTGCGAGGAGATACTAAAGGACAACACGCACGCACTATTGAGTAACACTAAGAAATTAGGATATATATCAATAAAATTAAATATATGATTACACGTAGAAATACATTATGTAATGAAAATGGACAGCTAATGACAAATGAGGGAAATTTTGGGGAAGTGGCTGAATTCAAATGCCTAGGAAAAATAATCACAAATAGGAATGATATGAACAAATAAAATTAAAAATAGACTCAATTTTGGAAAAGCGTGCTATTAGAGACTTTTGATGTCCCAACTCCTTTAAAAAAACGTTAAACTGAAAATATATAAAACTATTATTCTACCAGTTACATTACATGGATGCGAAACGTGGACTCTTACTTTAAGGGAGAAAACGAAATTACGAGTGTTTGAGAATAAAGTTCTGAGGAAAATTTTTGGACCAAAGAGGAATGAACCGACAGGTGAATGGAGAAGATTAGAAAACAGTGAACTACATGGTCTTTATAGGAAGCCAGATATAATAAGAAAAGTTAAGTCCCGTAGACTGCGATGGGCAGGACATCTGACACGAATGGAGAATGAAAGACGTGCGTGGAGGCATCTTGTAGGAAAATCAAAGGGAAAAAGCCCAGTTGGTAGATCAAGAATGATGTGGGAGAATAACATTAACTATGATTTGAGGAAAGTAGATTATACAGGGGGTGATTGGAAAACATTAGCTCATGATAGGGATGTATGTAGTGTTTATGTGCGCGCGGCCATGAACCTACGGGTTCGTTAGTGCCAGTGAGTTAGGTTATGCGTACAAATAGGTCCACAGCTGGGGTTTCGGTGTAACTACGTTGCCTCTTACGCATTGTGTCCAAGTTCGATCAGCGGTCGGGACGAATTTCCTAAGTGAAGTTTTTGAAGGCTTTTCCTCACCTGTTACGCTTTAAGGCCCAAATGTTCCCCGAACATCATCTGGCCAGAATGGTAATCCATATCGTACTCACCTTGATTTGTATGAATGAGTGAATGGTGTGTCTTGTTTTAAATGATCGATTTGTTTTCTGAGGTGGCCTTGGAATTGAGCTGTTCACTCATCCTTGGAGGCCAATGTGACTTTGTGTGGTCAAAGAGTATGTGGCTGAGTCTAGGTTTACAAAACTTCTCTACCGACAGGTCGTTTTTGTCCCTGTAAGGCCCTGGTGGCGTGGGGAATGTAAAAATTCCTATGGGAGCGAAGATTAAACTACAGGTTAGAGATGGAGAGAGATAGGAAGATAAGAATTATGTAGAAAGGAAGTCAATTTGGCAAATGTCGATTTTACTATATTGTATTTGTTTATGTTATTGATTGTCCAAATTAAAATTCCTGACAGCAATATTTTATTCGTAAAGTTCTGTTTTATTTTCCTCGCGCAAACATCACAAAACGACTCCGCAATATTATAATAAAGGTATATTTTCATTTACTTGGACTCTTATTTTAAGGGTTTAATAAAGTTCCTTAGCAAAACAATTTTTGGACCAAAGGAGAGATGAACACGACAGGTGAATGGAGAAGACTAACATAACAGTGAACTATATGACTATTATATGTAAAGTAGATGCATAATAAGAAACAGTTAAGTCTCCGTACGCACTTCGATGGGCAGGACATGTGGTACGATTTGGGGAATGAAAGATCGTGCCCTGGCAGCCCTTATCTGTTGGAAACACCAGAGGGAAAACGCCCCACAGTCTGGTTAGACCAAGAATGAGGGGCGAGATAAACAGAAAATATGATTTGAGGGAAGTAAATTATACAGGGAATGATTGGAAAATATTAGCTCAGAATATGGTTGTATGGAGAGATTATGTCTGCGCGGCCATGATCCTACGGGTTCGATACTGTCATTGAGTATAATTTCATTATTTTAATGAAATAGAGAAAATACAACAATTTTGTTTAACGTGACTTTAATATTTTACTCTGTTTATTTTTTTTATTTATATAATAATGAAATTTAACTAACCCCATATTTTGCAATTTTTTGGACCGGTTTCGGAGCAATTACTCCAACTTAAATATTTTCTCGGCCGTTGTTCTGTAATTATTTTACTCTGAACCTACCTTAAATTTCTTCAACTCATGTTTTGAATATGTTCTCCGAAGCCAGAGCAAGTAAGTTTCACTGTTTTAAGGTGCTATATTTGGAAGGTGTTGTAGTTTTAAAATTACGGTATGATATATTTTTTTACTTACTCAGAAGGCCTGTTATTTCGTATTTTGTAGATATTAAAAACTTTGCGTTTTATTTTTTTTACACTTGGATATTGGTGATATAGGGCTTCAAAATCCAAAAATAAAATATAAAGTACTCCTTTAGATGCTTAAAATACATTTCCAGACAACATTAAGAACAATTTTAGGCTTCAAAAAAACTTCGTTCAACTGCTCATAGCAATAATTTATTTCTAATAATTTAATATCCGTAATATTTTAATTCTAGACGCTCATTAATTTCTATTAAAAATGAGTTAAATGGCCCAAACATTATTTCTGGTATGAGGACTTTTTGTCTACCTCTGTGAATAACACGTGGATGTGAGGCCAGAAGTCGGAAGGCTAAAGAGCCTTCTAGGCCTGTCGCAGCGTGGAATTGGAATGATGTGGTTTTAGTTTCTTATACAATACCGTATCTATGACTTGGGACCTATGACTTCATTTCGTTCAGAAAAAAATTATGTTCGAGATTTTTACGTCCTGAAAAATCTATGGTTTCCGACCTGGTTTGAAGTCGAAATGTCGGTCCAAGAGTAGCATATGATAGTCACTAAACCAGCAGTACGAGAATAAATGAAATTGAATTAAACATCACATTACGTGAAAATTTAAAGAAATTATTTCAGTCCTAATGATGCCTTCTCGGTATGCGCGTGGTTAGCGCCCGCGGCTGTCCCTACTGGGATCCCAAGTTCGAATTCTGGCGGTTCCGGAAGGGCATTGGTGGTGGGCCTTATCGGAATGTTTCAGAGTTTTCTTTTCGTTCAGCCGTTACCCGAAATCTATCCCAACAACAGTCTTCACTCCTCTTCGCTCCACTTACTTACTTACTCACTGGCACTATCGAACCCGTAGGTTCATGGCCGCGCGAACATAAGCTCTCCATACATCCCTATCATGAGCTAATTCTTTCCATTCATTCCCTGTATAATCTACTTCCCTCAAATCATAGTTAATGTTATTCTCCCACCTCATTCTTGGTCTACCAACTGGGCGTTTTCCCTCTGGCTTTCCTACAAGAAGCTTCCATGCAAGTCTTTCATTCCCCATACGTGCAACATGTCCTGCCCATCGCAGTCTACGAGACTTAACTGTTCTTATTATATCTGGCTTCCTATAAAGACCATGTAGCTCATTGTTATGAAGTCTTCTCCATTCGCCTGTCTCTTCATCTCTCTTCGGTCCAAAAAATTGTCCTAAGTACTTTATTCTCAAATACTTGTAATCTCCTTTCCTCCCTTAAAGTAAGAGTCCATGTTTCACATCCATATAATATAACTGGTAGAATAACAGTTTTAAATATTTTCAGTTTAACGTTTTTTGAAAGGAGTTGGGACATCAAGAGTCTCTGTAATGCATAATAGCACACATTTCCAGAATTGAGCCTATGTTTAATTTCTTCGTGCATCTCATTCCTATTTGTGATTATTGTTCCTAGATATTTGAATTCAGGCACTTCCTCAAAATTTCCCTCAAGTGTACATTAGCTGTCCATTTGCATATTATAATTTATTTCTATCATGTAATTTAATCTTCATTTATTCATTAATGTGGGACTGATTTTTTTACGATTTAGAAAAACCTACGAAAGTGTACCAAGAAAATTATTATTGCAAGCATTGAAAAAAGGAAATATTAATGAACAAATCACACATATAATAAGAAAGATCTACTTTAATAAGAAATATATAATGAAAATGGGCTCAGAACTAACAGAAGGGTTGATACCTGCAAAGGGGTTATTACAAGGGTGCACAATGTCACCGACATTATTTAAAATATACATAGATATTGTATTACAGGGATGGTCAAAGGAATGTAAACCTATGAGATTAAAATTAAATGAGAACAAATACAAACATAACTTGTTATTCGAAGATGATCAAGTGGTAGTCACTTCAGTATGTGAAAATGCAAACTATATGGGTAGGAAACTAAAAAAAAATGTTCAAGATGGGGTTTAGAAATTAATTATAATAGAACAGAATATATGGGCACAGATGTTCCTGGGAATTACAAATAAATGGTACAAAGATTCAAAAAGTGGGATACTTTAAGTATTTGGGATCAATAATTCAAAAAGGTGGACCATCTGAATTAGACATCGGAAAAAGAATAATAGACACAAACAAAGTTTTTGGCATATTAAATTCAATTTCATGGAGTAGATATATAGTCAAGAGGACTAAAATATTAATATATAACACACTTGTGAAGAGTATTTTATTATATGGTACAAAAATATGGATGTTGATTCAAAAACACAAAAATAAGTTATTAGTCACAGATATGGACTTCTTAAGAAGATCTACAAGAATAACAAAATTAGACAAAATAAAAAATTATACAATAAGAGAAATTATGAATGTAGAAAATGATATTGTACAAGAGATTGAAGAAATCTAACTAAGATGATATGGACATATAATGAGAAGGGACACAGAAACAAACAAAGAAGTATTAAAATGGATACCTTCTGGAATTGAATTCAGCCACTACCTCAATATTTCCCTCAATTGTCATTAACTTTCGATTTCCATTATATATTTCTCTGTGTGACCATATCACCACGATTATTGGATTTTAAATTTAAGGGATCCAAACATACTGTTGTACACCGTTCCGGTTCAGGTAAAGTTTTAGGTAGGAGGGATGTCATATTATCGATCAGACTTACGTTATTGCATGATCACTGGGGAAAAAGGAAAAACATAGATATGTTACTGCAGGGAATCTTGGTATGGTGAAAACTAAAAAGAGGAGATGTAAAAGAGATAGTTAATTTATTAAAATAATTCAATAGTAATTGGGACAAAAATTAGTCATCATCATCATCATAGTACATTCACGAATTGAGGTCATTTGTTGACCTGTTTCGGCCTCAAGAGAAACACCATCCAGAAGTATTTTGAGTGGACGTCCTGGTCTTCTTCTTCCTGCAGGTTGATATCTTAACATTAGTTTGGGTATTCTGTGATCTTCCATTCGATGAACATGTTGTATCCATCTTGACTTATAATCAGAAATTTTGTTTTCTAAAGATTCCATCTGTAATTCTTCTAAGATGTCTTCATTTTTTTTGTGATCTAGTAGTGTGTATCTTGCAGTCCTCCGAAGATATCTCATTTCAGCAGATCTAAGTCTCTGTATATCCTTCTGTTTCAACGTCCATTCTTCGCTACCATACAAAAGAGTTGGAAGAGCCAGTGTTTTATACACTTTCAGTCTTGAAATGCTTTTGGACTAACTGTGGCTTGAAGATAGAATTTATTAACCCTAAAATTCTTAAAAATTTAGATATTTTTGCATTTACATCCTTTTCTTCTTCATATGAGATATTGCATCCTAGATATGTAAAATTATTCATTTCTCAAGTCTCAACTCAAAAATTAGTCTTGTATCTTAAAAAGATTAAGTTTTTCAAAATGATATTTTTGTCGACAATGTTGCTGAAGTATAAATGTTGTGGAAGATTTTCATACACGTTGAAGACATTCAATTTTGATGTATACATAACAAGATATTTAATTACGCCACTCCAGAAATTTTTAATGCAATTTATTCCACTACTAAGTGATATTTCTGACATTTATCCGCGGAAAATTACAATCGTGAAAGTATGTTAATGCAATGAGAAACGTATCACCTGGAAATATATTTTTACGTTGTAACCGTCGGCCATTCTGAATTTCCACAGAAGAGGTATTTTTCTACCTATTTAAACACATTTAAAATGTAACAAAACTAAAAGCTACTTACTTACTGGCACTATCGAATCCGTAAGTTCATGGCCGCGCGGACATAAGCTTTCCAATCATTCCTATCCTGAGCTAATGTTTTCAAATCATTCCCTGTATAATCTACTTCCCTCAAATTTAATGTTATTCTCCCATCTCATTCTTGGTTTACCAACTGGGCGTATTCCCTCTGTTTTTCCTACAAGAAGCTTCCATGCAAGACTTCATTCCTCACTCGAGCCACATGACCTGTCCATCGTAGACTACGAGACTTAACTGATCTTATTATGTCTGGCTTCCTATAAAGACTGCTATGTAGTCTTCTCCATTCACCTGTGTGTTCATCTCTATTCGATCCAAATTATTTCCTCAGTAATTTATTCTCAAATTTTCGCAATCTCATTTCATCCTTTGAAATAAGAGTCAATGTTTCACATCCATATAATATAACTGGTAGATTAATAGTTTTATAAATTTCCAGTTTAAAGTTTCTTGAAAGGAGTTGGGACGTCAAAAGTCCCTGTAATGCATAATTGCACACATTTCCAGAGTTGGGTCTATGTTTAATTTCTTTGCGCGTCTCATTCCTATTTGTGATTATTGCTTCTAGGTATTTCAATTAAGCCACTTCCTCAAAATTTCCCTCATTTGTCATTAGCTGTCCATTTCCATTATATATTGTACTTCTATGTATGACCATATATTTAGTTGTATTGATATTTACTTCCAGTCCCAATTTCTTAGTGTTACTCAATAGTGTGTGCATGTTGGTCTTTAGTACCTCTTCGATATCGTCAAATTTTACTACATCATCAGCATAATCTTATAGTTTATTAATACCATTGAGTTGTAAGCCTTCTTAATCCTCTGAAAATTTGATGGCATGCTCTAGTACAATATTAAATAGTAGAGGAGATAGTGCATGTCTTTGCTTCAACACATTGTGGATTTAGAGAAGTATCCGAAATCTCTTTGCCTACACGCACTCCTAACCCAAGTGAATCCCATTAACGAGGTTAAATATGTATACTCAGAAACAAAAAGAATGGGCCGACTCGTGATCTCGAATATTTTAAGCTCTAACGCGAGATTCACACGAGTAAACTAATTGCGCAATAGACCTACAAAACGTTTCCATTCTTCCTTTGAAGAGCATTCTTTCAAGCACAGCAAGATAACAATCGCTTAGCTTAAATCACAGTGATTTGATTCGTATCCAAGAGATCATGAGGTTAATTTTTTTTAAATTATGCATAAGGTTATTTTTTTTATTGTTTCTATTTTATTCTTTCTACTCTTCAACAAAAATGAACTATTATTATTATTTATTATTATTATTATTATTATTATTATTATTATTATTATATAATATTATTTATTATTATTACTATCATTATTATTATTATTACTATTATTATTATTATTATTATTATTATTACTATTATTATTACATACTTACTTACTCACTGGCACTATCGAACCCGTAGGTTCATGGCCGCACGGACATAAGCTCTCCATACATCCCTATCCTGAGCTAATGCTTTCCAATCATCCCTGTATAATCTACTTCCCTCAAATCATAGTTAATGTTGTTCTCCCACCTCATTCTTGGTCTACCAACTGAGCGTTTTCCTTCTGGCTTTCCTACAAGAAGTTTCCATGCACGTCTTTCATTCCCCATACGCGCAACATGTCCTGCCCATCGCAGTCTACGGGACTTAACTGTTCTTATTATATCTGGCTTCCTATAAAGACCATGTAGTTCATTGTTATGTAGTCTTCTCCATTCACCTGTCTGTTCATCTCTCTTTGGTCCAAAAATTTTCCTAAGAACTTTATTCTCAAATACTCGTAATCTCCTTTCCTCCCTTAATGTAAGAGTCCATGTTTCGCACCCATATAATATAACTGGTAGAATAATTGTTTTATATATTTTCAGCTTAACGTTTTTTGAAAGGAGTTGGGACATCAAAAGTCTCTGCAATGCATAATAGCATGCATTCCCAGAATTGAGCCTATGTTTATTTCTTTGTGCATCTCATTCCTATTTGTGATTATTGTTTCCTAGGTATTTGAATTCAGCCATTCCTCAAAATTTCCCTCATTTGTCATTAGCTGTCCATTTCCATTATATAATGTATTTCTACGTGTGACCCATATATTTAGTTTTACTGATATTTACTTCCAGTCCTAATTTCTTAGTGTTACTCAATAGTGTGTGCGTGTTGGCCTTTAGTATCTCCTCGCTATCGGGGGGGGGGGGTGACTATTATTATTATTACTATTATTATTATTATTATTACTATTATTATTATTACTAGTAATAAGAGCGGACGTGTCCGTGCTGGTGAATTTCGGAACTAAATTAGAAATTAATAATTTATAGTGCAACAGTATATTATAAGATGCAAATTAACATCAGTGCAGTGAAATTTAATAGCATGTGTTTTTAATAATACATCGTTATTTATCAAAGGTATTTATTTCGAGTCCACCGCTGTGGTCTCGAGGTAGCGTGCTGCTTTGTCACGCAGTGGGCCCGGGTTCGATCCCCGGTCGGGACAGTTTTTCTGGGTGAGGTTTTTATCGGGGTTTTTCCTCACCTGTAAGACAAATGTCAGGAAAACTTTAAGGCCCAAACTGTCCCCGAAATCATATGAACATCATCATCCTTATCATTATCATCATCATCCTTCACCGATGTGGAAAGAAACCACACCTACAATTCCCTAGTAAAGCTGTAAAGCATAGCATGAAAATGCTATGATTGCTGTGAAAGACCTGCCCTCGGGCAGAATTACTATGAATGGATTTATTTCGACTATGAAAGATTACAACCTTTTGCTCTGCCACGAGTTTCCAGGGAGTCATACCTGTAGTCCTAAATCAATGTACAATTTGTACACCATGGTGAAATTCGCAGTCGGAGGAGACCCCTCCAATTTCTATTACCGGTACTATTACTATTATTAATAATATTGCTACTATTATTATATATTAATAATACTAATATTATATATTATTTTTGGGGCACGCCGTAGCGTAGTGGTTAAGGCAGTGCGCTACAAACCGGAAGGTCGAGGGTTCAAGTCCCGGTGGGGTCAGGATTTTTAAACTGACCCAAATCTTCTGGTGGCACCAATGCCCTGGGGTCAACTCAGCCTCTGACTGAAATGAGTACGAGATGCTTGTTCTGGGGGTAAAGGAGGCCGTCACGCAGGGCTGACAACCCGGCTGATACCAAGTGCCGATTGTCTAGAAAAGTGGTAGTCTTAACATCCTACTACCCCAAGGGCCTCCCGAGGCCTGTAGAGGGAACACTTTACTTCATATATTATTATTATTATTATTATTATTATTATTATTATTGTTCATATTATAGTAGTAGTAGTAGTAGTAGTAGTAGTATTTATTACTCTCACCATCTCTATGGGCTATTATAAGGTGGACGTGACATATACAAACTAAATATTTTATTGAAGGCTGAAACTTTTTCCTCACTAATAAGTAATAAATAAATAAACACATAAATATATGAAGCTACATTATCTTTTAATACATAAATTTGTAGCATTATTATTAAAACGTGATACTGAACACACAATGAAATTTATACTGGTAACTGAACAGTGTTGTAGAGTTTACGAAGGCAGGAATATTACTTAATAGCCTATAGTGTAAAATTGACGTATATTACGTGGCAGGAATTAAATGTTATAGGATGTATTTTGCGAAAATACAAATGAATAAAAAAAACATTATCGACGGATTCGAATCCTGGCTCTCATATATATCAATTTTTTTTGTAATTGGTTTAACGATCTACGTTACTCGAACTTCGAATACTAGCTGTCTACACCCTGGTTGTCTTGATTACTTCTACACTAAGAACGAGAGTTGAACTTTATTTGAAATGTCGCAATTTGAGTAATATTGCATTTGTAGAACTCTCGTAAATATCTAGAAACATGTCTCCCTCACTGTCGTTTAACTATTTAAGACAATTAAAACTAAATACAGCCTATTAAAAACATTTAACAATGCGTTACCTCGTGTACAGAAGCTATAGCTATTCGAGCATGCGCAGTGGGTAATAACAGGGACTCTGCTTTTTGAAGCGGCTCATTCTTTTTGTTGCTAAGTGCACATTATACATTGATGTAATTTAAAAAATTGTTGAAGTGTTGTTAAGTATTGTAATTAATAATGTTTTATTTTTTAAATATATTACGGTATTACATATATGTTTCAAAATTTGTACTACTGAAATTTTTTTTTCGTATTTTCTATGAAATTATTTTACATGGAAAAGGCAAGTTTTGTAATTGATTGCCTCATAAGCACAAAAGACAAGATCCACAGTAATTGATTGCCTCATAAGCACAAAAGACAAGATCCACAGTAATTGATTGCCTCATAAGCACAAAAGACAAGATCCACAGTAATTTGTGAACCGATATTAATTGGCATTTAAAGATAAAAACTGAAAATAATAATAGAAAACAATAGGCTTACTATAAGAACGGTTCGTTAATATAAGGTATTCGAATGCCTAAGCTTTAACACTTCAACAACAAAGAAATTGGCCAAAAAATTGTATTTATTTGAGCAGAGCACTTGGAATTCAATTAATTCATCGAAGTGACAAACCTATTAACATATGCAGTAACAGAATAAGGTAACACAGAATGTGGTAAACAAAATAATCTTAACAAATAGATTAAATCACAATAATAAAATAACACGAAAAAAAATAATTTGGGGAGGTTAGAGTGAGAGAATTATTCTCTTGCAATTAAAAAGAAAAGAAAATATTGTAAATGAAGAGAAAAATGCACAATATGGAATTTCATAAAATAATGTTCGTGCCAAAATTATTATAGTACATGAAAGAAAAATTACAAAGAGGAATGAGTGCACAAAGAAAGTAAACATTGCTCAATTATAAAATGCCATCTATTATGCATTACAGGGACTCTTGTCGTCCCAACTTCTCTACAAAAAAAAAGTTAATCATAAAATATATAAAACGGTTATTCATCCAGTTATATGATCCATCCGTAGTAATTCTGCCCGAGGGCAGGTCCTTCACTGCAATCATAGCATTTTTATGCTATGCTTGCGGCTTTACCAGGGAATTGTAGGTGTGGTAGCTTCCCGTTGTTTTACCACACCGGTGAAGGATGATGATGATAATGAAAAGGATGGGGATGATGATGATGGCCATATGATTTCGGGGACCGTTTGGGCCTTAAAGTTTTCCTGACATTTGTCTTACAGGTGAGGAAAACTCCTTATAAAAACCTCACCAGAAAAACTGCCCCGACCGGAGATCGAACCCGGGCCCGCTGCGTGACAAGGCAGCACGCTACCTAGTTATATGGTATGGATATGATATACGGACTCTTTAAGGAAGAAAAAAAGTTTACGAATATTTGAGATTAAAGTTCTTAGAGAAGTGTTTGGACCAAAAGAGAGGTGAACAGACACGCGAATGGAGAAGACTGGATAACAGTGAACTATATGACATTTATGGGAAACCAAATGCTATAAAAAGTCAAGTTTCGTAGACTGCGTTAAGCAGGATATGTAGTTCAATTGGGGAATTAATGAGGGACATGGAAGCTTCTTGTAGGAAAGCCAGTTGGAAAGTATCCAAGTAGGTAGGCCAACAATGAGGTAGGAGAATAATATAAACGTTATTTGATGCAAGGGAATGACTGGAAAACATTAGGTCAGGTTAGGAATGTAAGGAGAACTTATGTTCGCGCTGCCATGACCAACGGGTTCGATAGTGCCAGTGAGTTGGTTATGTTAAAGCTGAATAATTACAATAGCGGAGAAATATAATGGATGCGGCGAATTAAATTATTTTTTAGATCTACAGAAAAATAAAAAAGAACTAATAATAGGAGAATGAGCGTATTAATACGAATTAGTATTATAAGCTTAGTTAAAAAAACAAATAATACAGAAAAATTAGTGTCTTAACTATATTAAAAACAAAATGTATTTTTATTCAATGCCCTAGGTTGTCATTTCGACATTACTGGTTTTCTCTCCTGACATTGTCGAAAATGCAACCCACTTCTAAAGTTGAGGCGCCTAGAAGGCGGATGATATTATGGGGGGTGATTATGATAGTAGTGCGCCAGGAGAGTCCTTAATCCTAAACATAACCTATATTCCAGGCCATAGGCAACCACAGGAATAATTCCCTTTATTGAAAAATTCCTATGGTTTGACCTGGATTCGAATCCGGGACCTCATGAACAGTAGTCAGATACGCTGACCACTAGCCCATGAGGCTGGTAAATAAACAAAACATTATATTTAATAAATTACAAAAATGGTAAAGCAACAGGCAAATAAGCCGAAACGTGGTTCATAAATGTTAAAGACCGTAGCAAATTCAACAACCTCCTACACCGGACAGTATTTCGAAAGAACCAAAAAAAAAAAAAAAAAAAAAGGAAAAAAAATGCAAAAATTCCTAGAGTCAATATTTGTATAAATGCATATGAATAATGTTATAATTGAATAGTTTAGTACAGTTCGAGCTTATTGACCAGGTGCTACTCGCTTTTTGATTCTTGTGTTGCTTGCAGTGGCTGTATTACTAGCGCACTAAATAAATACAAGTTTAGTTGGAAATCAAGAATTTAATTCCATGGCATTTCGAACGCTGGGTCTTTAAGCAGATGAAATACATCATGTGGAAGAGATTTTGCTGGTTTCTTGGAAATTTTCGTAGTGACGATCAGTTACCTTCTCTTCTGCACGTAACTGTAAAGTTTTTTTATCGCATTTTAGAAACTGTGTCCACCGCTGTGGTCTCGAGGTAACGTGCTGCCTTGTCACGCAGCGGGCCCGGGTTCGATCCCCGGTCGGGTCAGTTTTTCTGGGTGAGGTTTTTATCGGGGGTTTTCCTCACCTGTATGACTAATGTCAGGAAAACTTTTAAGGCCCAAACGGTACCTGCTTTAGGGCAGAATTACTATGGATGGATTAATTATATAAAGACTACCGTATTTGCTCGCGTAATTTACTATTTTTTTTATTTATTTTGGCCACTGAAAAATTGGAGGGCGTAAAATGTGCGGATTTTAAAAATATAGCTTCTGCTCTGAGTTATCTCAATCATGGTAGGTAAATATAGTAATTGGTGCACGCCGTAGTGTAGTGGTTAAGGCGCTGCGCTACATGCCGGAAGGTCGAGGGTTCGAGTCCCGTTGTGGTCAGGATTTTTCAACTGACCCAAATCTTCTGGCGGCATTACGACCCTGCGGTCGACTAGGCCACTAACTGAAATGAGTACCAGAAGCTTGTTCTGGGGGTAAAGGCGGCCGTCACGCAGGGCTGACAACTCAGCTGACATCAAGTGCCAATTGTCCAGAAAAAGTAGGAGCCTTAAACTCCTACTACCGCAAGGGCCTCCAGAGGCCTGTAGTGGGATCACTTTACTTACTTACTTACTTACTTACTGGCACTATCGAACCCGTAGGTTCATGGCCGCGCGGACATACGCTCTCCATACATCCCTATCCTGAGCTAATGCTTTCCAATCATTCCCTGTATAATCTACTTCCTTCAAATCATAGTTAATGTTATTCTCCCAAGTGGGATCACTTTACCTTTAAATATAGTAATTAAGGTCCACCGCTGTGGTCTCGAGGTAACGTGCTGTCTTGTCACACAGCGGGCCCGGGTTCAATCCCCGGTCGGGACAGTTTTTCTGGGTGAGGTTTTTATCGGGGTTTTTCCTCACCTGTATGACTAATATCAGGAAAACCTTAAGGCCCAAACGTTCCCCGAAATCATATGGCCATCATCATCATCCTTATTTTTATCATCATTATCCTTCACCGATGTGGAAAGCAACAGGAAGCTACCACACCTACAATTCCCTAGTAAAGTTACAAGCATATCATGAGAAGCTATGATTGCAGTGAAGGACCTGCCTTCGGCAGAATTACTGTGCATGGACGGATAGTAATTAAGAATACAGTAATTATGTACCTCTTAAATTTATAGCATATCGCTGTAGTTAATCTAGAATTATACAAAAAATTAATCATGCAATAATAGATCTATAAATAATAATTATTATTATTATACAAATGAAACAATAAAATACCGTAAATCCTCTATGTTGTGAGAATTAGCAATTTCATGTGCATGTAGTTTTTTATCGCCTCATTATGATGGTTGCCCGTTTATATAAAAGCGGGGTGCCGCGCGACATTGCTTGAGGAATTATTATAGTGGCGGTAGTTGGCATCTTTGTATTTAATTATATATAGCAGCAGCGGGGAAAGAAAGCGAGCCGCTGAACAACTATCATAGTGAGGCGATAATAGCAAGCCACGTGTAACTGCGATACCGTAGTTCGCAACTCTTCAAAATAAATTAAAAGATGTTCATCTACAGCGGGTTATTTACTAGTTTTCGGGCCAAAAAATGCCCTAGTGTCAGTTCTTGCATTATTTATCGTATGTTTTTGTTTCTTCCAATAACGCACGATTGATTCGAGAACCCTGAATTCTCTTTCTGCTGCACGATTGCTGAAGTGTTCCGCGAAACTAATCACTTTCAGCACGATATACACTGCTCAAAACAATTAGAGGAACACTTGTAATAAATTGAATAAGTAATTGTTTTTTAAAGCTGTGATGCTGAAAGTTGGACAATATGTAAATTGAATTATTAATTTTATCATTGGATACAAATTTTAAAGATCCATGGCCTAAATACAGAGAAATTACCTCAAATAACAAATATAGAGACATTTTTTTTTAATTTGGAAGGCACTGGCCACTTCTAATTGGTAAGCTTCCTGATGTTGCTATAGTGACGAATGTTGATTATTGCCTTGTTTATTGAAGTCTCTGACAAAATGAGGCATTTAAATGAGTTTGAAGTGTATCATGCTCTACATCTTTTACGACAAGGTCAATCTCTGCGACAAGTGGCTAGAGAGCTTGGGGTTTCTCCTTCCGTGGTGTCCAGGTTACGCAACAGGCACAGAGAGACAGGTCAGTGTTGTAGAAGACGTGGCCAGGGCCGTAAATTTAAAACAAGCCCCCTGGATGACAGATACGTTGTTCTTTCTGCTCTTCGACAGCGTACAAAAACTGCAAAAGGCCTGCAGAATGACCTTCATATGGCTTCCGGAATCCGGGTTTCAGACCAAACCATAAGGAACAGATTAAGGAAAGAGAATATTCGTCCAAAAAGGCCCGTTAAAAAACCACCCTTAACAAAAGGGCATAAGGCTGCAAGACGTACGTATGCTGAAAACCATGGTGATTGGAACCTGAACCTGTGGGAGTCTGTGCTCTTCTCGGACGAATCCAGGTATCGTCTTACACGTTGTGATGGTCGATTGAGGGTGTGGGGACGGCCAGGAGAAAGATTTTCTGCAGAGGCTGTACAGGAAATTGATAGATTCGGAGGAGGTTCCATAATGGTGTGGGCCGGAGTTATGTACAACAATCGTACGGACCTTGTACTTGTTCCCCAGCAACTGAATGCTGTCCGGTGTATCGAACACGTTCTGGAAGAGCATGTAGTACCTGCTGCCATTGGAGTAGGCCCTGGATTTCTGTTTATGCAGGATAATGCCAGGGCACATTCTGCGGCTGTCACCAGGGATTTCCTGAGGAGGAATGAAATTGAGGTAATGGAGTGGCCAGCGGTCAGTCCAGACCTCAACCCTATTGAACACTTGTGGGATCTTCTAGACAGGAAGGTCGGGAACCGACATCAAGCTCCACAAACTCTGCAGCAACTTGGAGATGCTCTGAAGGAGGAATGGGAGAATATCCCGCAAGAGAAAATCCAGAATCTTATTGGGAGCATGCCACGAAGGTGCCAAAGTGTCATCGAATGTCGTGGAGGCCATACACGATACTAACTCTATATAACGAGTGTTTACCTTTGAAAAATAAGCACAAGATTCAATTGCTTACATAGCGGAATTATTTGAAAAGTTAATTGTCAGCGTTATTCATTTGTTTTTACTGACATGAGCAATAAATAAATAAATAAATAACCACAAATAATGTACTTTATTAATTTCATGTTTGTACCTTTATCCAATGAAAAAATATTTGCATATTTCATAGTGTTCCTCTAATTGTTTTGAGCAGTGTAGATGGAGCTGTGATTTTTTTTTATACTTCTTGAAATACATTATAAATGCAAGTGCACATTAGACGTGTTGAAAACCGACTGAAATACTGGTATTTACGTTTCTATAACATGTCCCATGTTGAAGTAGCGGGGCTTTGGGTTTGTTTGTGAAGCAGGCAGTTCAATTGCTAGTAAATGGCCTTGGTTGGAATTTAAGAATTAGCAATGGAATTCAGGGAACAAAAATCCCTACTACACTGAAAGGAGAAGGTAGTCCCTAACCAAAATGTTTGCGCAAAATACAAGAGCAAAAATAAAGTTCAAAATAATCCCGTAAAATTATAGTGAGTAAAATACGCGGGGAGGAAATTACTCGAGAAAATATGTATATTTAGTTTTTTATTATGTAGATGTGTTCTAAATACGCCATTTTGGTTTAAAAATGCATTATGAATCCAATTATATGCACTGAGTATAAAAAATCAGCATTTCAGTGTGATATTTTAAAACATGAAAATTCAAGCTATATATACTAGCCTATTTGTTAAATTATAAATCTTCCAATACTGAATTAAAATGGTCCTATGTATTATAAATAAAATGCAATAAGCGAAAATTTTCGGCAAAAATGTTGAAAAATATGATTTTGGCGAGGTTTTCAGAGTTTCGCATCACTGTGCACCGGTTTGAGGTTTAATTAAAAAACGACTGCAACATTTGTGGTAAATTGTGTTCAAATGAGCATACTTCAACAACAGAATTAATATATATATGTCCACCGCTGTGGTCTCGAGGTAGCGTGCTGCTTTGTCACGTAGCGGGCCCGGGTTCGATCCCCGGTCAGGGCAGTTTTTCTGGGTGAGGTTTTTATCGGGGTTTTTCCTCACCTGTGAGACAAATGTCAGGAAAACTTTAAGGCCCAAACGGTCCCCTAAATCATATGGCCATCATCATCATGATCATCCTTATCATTATCATCATCATCATCATCCTTCACCGGTGTGGAAAGCAACGGGAAGCTACCACACCTACACAATTCCCTAGTAAAGCTGCAAGCATAACATGAAAATGCTATGATTGCAGTGAAGGACCTGCCTTCGGGCAGAATTACTATGGATGGATATATATAACCAATGAAAACGACTATGTACCTTAATAATAAATTTTGAATATTTTTCTAAAGGTAGTCATAATTAAAAAAAATTAAATTGTAAAAAATAAATTTGATATCTAGGAATACAGGATTACCCACTTTGATATCTAGGATACAGGATTACAATTTGATATCTAGGAATACAGGAACAATTTGATATCTACGATACAGGATACAATTTGGAAGTAACTCAAGCTGTAAATATGTTTCAGCTTCCAACGCTGAATTCAGAAAATGTAACTTTATTATCAAGTAATTTTCTTCTTGAGAGACAAATTATATATATTCATGACTCAAAGACTGAGAAGCCGTACGAATCAGTATTAAAAATCTACTTGCCGCATACAAGCACAATCATTTCCCGTTACTTTTGAATTCTAATTATCAAGTTTTCTTGTATGCAGAATTTTACAAATAATTTTGGTGCCAATAATAATAATTTATAAGAATAATAATAATGAGATGATGATTGATGATTGAGATGATGATGATGATTGATGATGACGCATGGATTGATGATGATTATTATGATGATGATTATATGATGATGATTATGATGATTATGATTATTTTTTGATGATATGTTTATGATTATGATGATTATGTTTATGATTATTATGCTGATTATGATGTTTATAGATTATTATGATGATTATTATTAGTATGATGATTATTATACTATGATTAGTTTGATTAATATGATTGGTTGATTTGATCATTATGATTATTTATATAATGATTATTTATGACTATGATTATGATTATTATAATGATTATTATGACTATTATTATGATTATTATAATTCTTTATTATGATTATTAGGATTAGTATTATTATTATTATGATTAGTATGATGGAATTATTAGTTTTTTTATGATTAATTTTATATGATTATTATTATAGTATGATGATGATGTTTATGAGTATGATGATGATGGTGATTATGATGATGATGATGATGATGATTGATGATGATTATTATTATTATTATGATTATTATGATGATGATTATGAAGATGTATGATGATTGATGATGATTATGAAGATGATGATTGTGATGATTGTGATGGTGATGGTGATGATGATGGCTGATGATTATTATGATTATGATGGTTATTATTATATGATTATTATGATGAAATTATTTTTTTATGAATGGATTGTTTATTATTATTATTAGTATTATTATTATGATATTCTTATTCTTATTATGATTATTATTTTATTATGAGATTAGTATGATTATGATTAGGATTATTATTATGAGTATTTAGTAGTATGATTATTATTATTATTATGATCGTATTATTATGTATCTTATTATGATTAGTATTATTAGGTATTATTATATTATGATTATTAGTATTATTATTATTATTATTATTATTATGATTATGAAGATGATGATGGATTATGATGAAGTGATGATGGTGATGTTGGTTTGATGGTGAGATGATGGTGATGGTGATGATGATTGGTGTGATGGTGATGGTTGATGAATTTATTATGATGGTTATTTATATTATTATTATTTTTATGATGATGAGGATGATGATGATTATTATTTGTTGTGATGATTAATTATTATTATTATTATGATTATTATTATGATGATGATTATTATTATTATTATGATGATGCTGATTATTATTATGATGATGATTAGTATTATGATGAATATTATTATTATGATGATGATTGATTATTATTATATTATGATTATTATTATTATTATGATTATGATGATGATTATTATGATGATGATGATTATTATTATTATGATGATGATGATTATTATTATGATGATGATTATTATTATGATGATTATTATGATTATTATGATGATGATTATTATGATTATTATGATGATGATTATTATGATTATTATGATGATGACGACGATGATAATTATAATGATGACGACGATAATTATTATGACGACGATGATGACGATGATGGTGGTGGCGATGGTGACGACGATTATGATTAATATTATGATGATGATTATGATGATGATTTTGATGATTTTGATGATGATTATGATGATTTTGATGCATTGATGATGATGATGATGATTATGGATGATGATGATTATGATTATGTTGATTATAATGATGATTATTGATTATGATGATTATGAGTATTATGATGATTATGATTCTTATTATTGATTATGATGATGATGATTGAGTATGATCATGATGATGATTATTATTATTATGATTGATTATGATTATTATTATATTGATTATGATTGATACTTATATGATTATGATGAGCTATTTATATTATGATTGTATTATGATGATTGGTTATTATGATTATGATGATAATTATGATTATGAGTTGATTTATGATATTATTATTTATTAGTATTTTTATTATTATATTATGATTATTATTATTATTATTATGTTGATGATTATTATTATGTTGAAGAATATATTATTATTATTATGTTTGATGATTATTATTATGTTGATTGATGATTATTAGTATTATGTTGATGATGATTATTATGATGATGGTGATGATGATTATTATGATGATGACGATGATGACGATGATGACGACGACTACTACGACGACGATGATGATGATGGAAGAAGAGAGAATTCCAAAGAAGACCCTTAATTGGATAGCTAATGGAAGAAGTGGAAGAGGCAGTCCTAGAGAAACATTGGATGGATGTTAGTGAGGAGAAGTATGGAAGCTAAGAGATCTGAGGGAAGAGAAGAAATGCGTCTAGACAGGAAACCTCTGGAGACAAAATCACTTTGGGTTTTAAGGAGGAAAACACTGTATTGTGGAATATTCCTGATTAAAAAAATAATAATAATTGTAATTTAGTATCTAAATCTACTCTGTGATAAAAATAATTTCATAAATATATTTTATCGTCATAAAATGTTTTAAGGGTAAGTACACAAACTAGCATTACTCAAACTAGCAGCCTTGATCTATAACGCATCATTTAATAAATTAATAATTATTTTTACATTTTTACTGACATAAACTTGAAATTCCTTCATAAATCTAATTCATCGTGGTCAAATCCATTGGATATCATTTAAATATCAAATTCAACTTTTCAGTAAAATATTAAGTCAAAAAATCGATATTGAAATTTAATTTGCTTTGTAGAACATTTGGTAAAATTTGTGGTTAAATAATATTAGGAAAACAAATAATGAAGTCAGAAATGCAATTTATCATGTATAATGACACTTAGGTCCACAGAAAAAAATAATTATTTCATCATTTGGTTTCAAAAAACATTTATGGAAATTTTAAATGTTTATATAACAGCACGGCTTCCAGTGTCATTAACATAATTATTACTAAACGAAAAATTATTATCTTTTAATAAACGAAAATTCGAAGATAAAAATAAAATTAGGGGTTATACTTCCGCGGGAGGTTTGTAATTTTAGTAAAAATTAAAAAAAAACTAGAGTTAATTAATACTTCACATTTACGTAAAATATATTAGATTATTATTTCAACCAAAATTCTTGACCAAACTCTGTGAAAATTGTTGTTTTCGGAAGTTTAAAATGAAGTTTTTTGAATGTTACCTCTTGAAATTTGACCAATTATTTAATTAATAATTAAGTGTGTGTTTGTAAAATACTGAAATAAGATCAATTTCTATTGTTAATTATAGTATTACTGAATATCCATGCAGAACTTTAGAACTAAGGAAGCCTACAAGCCTTACCGAAAATAGAACAAAAGCGAAGGACCAGCGCAGGCAGAGCAAACATGGACACACGGTGAGGTCTTCATGATAGCTTCCTGAGAATGAAGTAAGAAGGAACAAGGGAGCTGGTTTTAGCACAAGAAGAGAGAAACACGTGGTCATTACGCTGTTACATGCAAATCGATCATTAAGATTAGAATAAGGGCCGCACTAAACCACAGTACGTCATCGGAAAAAGTATAATGATAAACAACGAGGAAAGCAAACCGACAATAAAGAGATGACATCATTTCAAATGCGCATATGATATTAATGTGTTACCTGTGCTCTTAACCAAAGTTTGATATTTCCAATTACTTTAAAATATTTGCATCAAATTTTCGTAAGTATTGCCAAGAGTGATTTACAAATTTTCTAGAGGATTTGTAAATCAAAGTGGCATTTCTTAGGACTATTTAACGAATAAAATTAAACTTTTTACTTACAAGTAATTATTTAAATATAGTTTTTTTAAATATTTATATATTTAATGTAAACGGCGATGTTTGAAAACAATGAAAAATGTTTGGTATGTTTCATTTGTTCATCACTGCAACTTGATCATACTATTTTATTGCCAAATTGGCTGGCAATATTGTGAGATTGTACCCAGTGGAGGAAAAATGGATCATATCCAAACTGTATAACATACCCAACATTATAGGTTATTAATTCATTTTTTGGGAACTAATCAGTACAAATAACTATTTAAAAACACCAATTATTGAACAACACAATTATCAAATGTGTGTAGGTCGAAAGAATCTGTTCATTATTTGTCATAGTCAAACGTAGTTGTTATGGAGTCAGTGTGACTCAAAAATATGATCTTCTGACATGTTCAGATTAATAAAAAGGAGGAGCTTTTCTTTATTTTGGAAATCAAAAATTCCGGTAATTATCGAGCGTGATTTGAAACATGACTCTGATTGGTTGTAAAAACAAAATTCATTGAAACGTGATTGGTCATTGAATACCTTTTTGAGTTCACTAGTGAGTTAAATGCACATGATTAAAATAAAATGTGAACTTATTGGTGGACCATTAAAATAATGTAAATTCAGGACTAAATTTATAATTGTTGATAAATTTATGATAATCCGAATGATCGTACTTCATCAAAGTTAAAACATCAATGTAAGATCTTTATACATCCCTAACCTGACCTAAAGTTTTTCAGTCATTCCTTGTATAATTTACCTGCCTCAAATCATGATTATTGTTATTCTCTCAACTCATTCTTGGACTACTAACTAAAGGCTTTTTCCTCTGTGATTTCCTTTAAAGTAGTTTCTAACCCCCCGGTCTTCCATTCCACATTTCGTTTGCAACTGGTCTGCCCATAGTAGTCTACGAGATTTAACTATTCTCTATAACAACTGGCTTTCCATTTAAATCACATAGCCGTCTGCTCCATTCACCTGTCGATTCGCTCTATTTGGTCCAAACAACTTTCCTAACAACTTTATTCTCAAGTACATTATTTTTTTTATTTCTCCTCACTTAAAGTAAGAGACCTTGTTTCGCTTCCATATAATTTAACAATAAAAGTTTTGTGAAGCCTCTTTTCAGTTTTTTATATGGGATGTCAAAAGTTCTTGTAATGAGTAACAGCATGCATTTTCAGAATCTGTTATCACACTAGAAGGGGAAACTTTTAATAAGAAAATAATAATAATAATAATAATACTTTATTTATTCTGGACAGAGTTAAGGCCATAAGGCCCTCTCTTCCACGCAACCAGCACAAATACCAAATAAATATTCGACAAATAAAGATATACACTATACTAATTATAAACAGTTAAAGATACAATAAAAAATGTGGCAATTGTAAATGTCATGTACAAACAACATTTTATAGGGAGGAATAACAATTAATGATACGATAAGAATACTAATAAATAATAATAATAATACTAAATATGATACCATTATACTGGAAACACCAATTAATATATATGTATATATATATATATATATATATCATATATAGATCTATATATATAATCTTACACTGGATAATAATTGAAGTCGAGTTTAGAGCAAATATAAATTTAGATTTCTTTTAAAAGATGCTTAATGCAGGGATTTTTGTTACGGTCCCATTGTGTAAATATAATTTCAGTTTCTAATAACATACTGTTATCGTTAATATGCCTAATAACAATCATCTGCGACAAGTTCCTGTGTTAAATTGTGTATAAGAAATTGAAGCAAATCCACTTAATACATTTTGAGAATATGTACACTTTATAAGCAGTATTTTTAGCATTAGTGTTTCTTGACCAAACTTAAACACATTAATTTTTCTAGGTCATACGTACAAATAGGTCCACCGCTGTGGTTTCGGAGTAACTCCGTTGCCTCTTATGCTGTGTATGCAGGTTCGATCCCCGATCGGTACAAATTGCCTGAGTGAAGGTTTTGAAAATGTTTCCTCACCTGAAAAGACATTAAGGCCCAAATGGTCCCCGAATATCATCTGGCCAAAACAGTAATCCTTATCGTATTCACCTTGATTTTTGTGAATGAGTGAATGGTGTGTGTCTTGATTTAAATTTTCGTGATGCCTCAGAGGTGGCATTGGAGGCCAATATGACTTTATGGCGTCAAAAATTGTGTGCGTGATCTAGAGTTACAAATTCCCTCGACAGGTCGTGTCCTTGGTGGCGTGGGGAATGTAACAATACCAATAAGCGGAAGATTGAACTAAGTTAGAGAGAGAGAGAGAGAGAGAGAGAGAGAGAGAGAGAGGAGAGAGAGAGGAAGATAGTGAGCAATCAATAAGAATTACGAGAAATAAAAAGTTGGAAATGTCGATTTCACTAATTTGTATTTATTTTCCTTAATGATTGTCCAAAATAAATTCCTGACAGAAATTCATTTAAAAAATTGTTTTATTTTCCTTCTAAAACACCACAGAAAGACACCATATTACTATAAATGTATATTTTAATTATATGAATGAAATAGAAAAATAGCAAAATTTTGTTTATCGTGTTTGTAACATTATATTCTGTATTTTTGTATTTCAACAATAATAAAATGTATCTCACTTCACATTTTGTCATCATTTTCGACGGGTTTCGGAAGCAATTACTCCAACTTGAGTGTTTTCTCGGCCGTTGTTCTGTTATTGTTTATTTTATCCTGTACCTACCTTACCTTTCTTCAACTTATCTTGTGAACATGTTCTCCCGAAGCCAGAGGAAGCAGCGTTTCACTGTTTTAAGGTGCATTATTTTAGGGGTTTGTCGTTAGTTTTAAAAAGATTGATATACTTATTTTCTTTTTATTTACTCAGAAGGGGAGGTCGTGTGATTTCAAATCCACAAATAAATGATAAAGTACTGTTTTTTTAGATACTTAAAACGCCATTCCAGCCAGCCATTAAGAACAATTTTAGGCATCAAAACCTTCGTTCAACTGCTCGTATTAATAATTTATTCCTAATAATGTAACATTCGTAATATTTTAATACTAGACGCTTTTAAACATTTTTCTTTTCTGTGTCGCTATTCAAAGATGGGTTAAATGACCAAAACCATTTGAGGCATGGAGTCTTTTTATCTACCTCTGTGAATAAAATGTGGATGTGAGGCAGCCGGCTACTAGGCTAAAGGGCCTTCTAGGCCTGTCGCAGCGTGGAATTGGAATCATGAGCTTTTAGTTTGTTATACAATACTGTATCTATGACTTGGGACCTGCCACCTCATTCCGTTCAGAAAAGCTACATTCGGGACTTTTACGTCCTGAAAAATCTACGGTTTCCTGCCTGGTTTGAACCCACCAATCTCGGACCAAGTGTAGCACATGAATATTCATTAAAACCAGCAGGGTACGAGAATAAATGAAATAGAATTAAAACATCACAGTTAAGTGAATTTTAAAGAAATTTATTCATTCCTACTGATGTTCTCCACGGTGATATATGCGTGGCTAGGGAGCGCGGGGGATCTCCGAATGTGGTACCACCCAAGTTCGATTCTTGACGGTTCCCGAAGGGCGATATGTGGAGGGCCGTATACTCGGGATTTTTTTCGGGGTTTTCCTTGGTTCTGCCGTTTCGTCTAACCGGAACTTCATCCCAACAACAGTCTTCACTTCCTCTTCCCTCCACTATCATGAAATTTAATTTAATCTCAATCATTTATTCTTTCTTATTCTTTCTTTCATTCATTTATTCATTTCACCTTAAACTTCACCTCATCTCCATTTGGAAAAGTAGTCTGGTCTTTGCTGCCCAGAATAGGTGATGTATGAGATGCACAAAAATATAAACATACGCTCAATTCTAGAAATGCGTGCTATTATGCATTACAGAGACTCTTGACGTCCAAACTTCCTTTCAAAAAACGTTTTTTTTATAAACTTGAAAAAATATTAATCCATTATCCTACAGGTTTAATATTATATGGAAGACAAAAATAGAAGGCACGGGGATTACGAGTATTTGAGAATAAAGTTTTTAGGGAAAAATGTTTGTACAAAAGATAGATGATGAACATACAGGTGAAATGGAGAAGACAAACAACCCAAACTGAACTACGAGGTGTTTATATGGAAACCGAAAGATATTAGGAACAGCTTAAGTCTTCGTAGACTGAGATTGGCAGGGGCATATGGAATATGAAGGGGAATATTAATTATATATATTAAAGACGTGAATGGAAGCTTCTTGTAGGGAAAACCAGAGCGGAAAACGTTCAGTTGTGTAGACACAACACTGAGGTGGGAGAATAAACCAAAATATAATTTGAGGGGAAAGGGAAAGTAGATTATATAGGGAATGATTGGAAAATATTAGTTCAGGATATGGATGTATGGAGAGCTTATGTCCGCGCGGCCATGACCATACGGATTCGATAATGCCAGTGAGTTAGTTAGTCTGGTCTAGCAAACCAGATGTTTTTCAAAGATGTTGTGGTGATTTAGGTGGGGCACATGTATTTCCTCACGATTCTGTGCGTGCGACAACGTAGGGCAGAAGAGGGCCAAAGTCCTTCCTCGGTGCCCCGAGACTAACCCTGAAATAGCGACATGAGTCTATGTGAATGCTTGATGTTTCGAAACCAGGAACACCATAACAGGCTACATGACTCCGTATAACACATTTCTTCTCATTCATTCTATGAAAGTAAAGTTGGGTACCGCCGGCATAGCTCTCGGGGTTATTTATGCACGTAAACCACTCCACAACATGGTAAAGAAACCGTGGAAGGACAAGTTTATTGACACTTACATAATTTATGGTAATAAATAATAGTTTAAAAAACTAAAACAACGCGCTTTATTAGAAAACCGAACTAAAAAATGAAAAATAATTTTAATTGTCAACACGCTTGGGATAAAATTAAAGTGGTCAACAAAAAAAAAACATCTCCAACACATATAGAATAAAACTAGTTATCTACAAAAAAAATAATTTTACCATCAAAAGCGTGGGGTGCTCTTTATCAATTAATATATTTGATAATAAACAGATATTGGTAAAAGTAAAGTCTCTAAGAAGAAAACGTAAAAACCATAAAAAGCACCCCACGTTGTTGATGGTAAAATTATTTTTTTTGTAGATAACTCTAGTTTTATTCTAGATGTCTTGGAGATGATTTTTTTTATGACCACTTTAATTGTATCCCAAGCGAGTTGGAAATTAAAATTATTTTTCATTTTTTAGTTCGGTTTTCTAATAAAGCGTGTTGTTTTATTTTTAAACTATTATTTATTTTTTATGTTTTAGTTTAATTGATTGTCATAAACCGGAATCCAATGAAAATTTAATTGCATACTATATTTTTAGTGTCTAGGCACGGGCCTCCTGAGGCCTGTAGTGGGAGAGCTTTACCTTTACCTTAGGCAGGAATATAATTATATATATATTTTTTAAATTATTATTATCTAACCTTATAACAATATCTTCTAAAAAATTCCTCTGGGCCATTTTAAACATTGACCTATGGATTACTGAAATTATTTACCACTACAGTCCACCACTCTACCAACTGAGCTACCAGAGGATATAATATTAATTTCTTACAACGATGGACTAAAAAGTTGGTAAGTCCGCAACCTATTATATATTATACATTATTTATGAACTTATTGTATTTTCATTGGTCTTTTACAAATATACAAAGCTTGAAATCGGTCCAATGTTTTTAGGTGGGTGAAAATCATGTTGAAAAATTCCGTAACATAGATAGATACAGGTCAAGCAAATATAAAGCGTGTCAAAATTCAACTTTCCTGGATGACGAATTAGAACTGTCATCAAAAGATGTAATAGTAATTATGTGATATCTTTAGACGCAGAGTGAAGTTTCTTTCAAATTATAAAATTGTCCTCAGAGATTATAATCGACAATCAGTTCTAATTTAAATGTAAAAAATACTTTTTAATTACACGCTTTATATTAGCAAGACTGTATATGTCTATGTAACGGACCTCTATCTATGTAACGGAATATTTGAACACGATTTTCACCCACTTAGAAACATTGGATCGACTTGAAACCTTGTATACATGTAAAGGACTCATGACAATACAATAATCTCATAAAGTGTTTCTAAAATCCTGGCCAGAATCATCAGAAAATCAAATAAATAAATAAATAAAAACCGGTATAATAGGTTGCGGACTTATCGACTTTTTAGTCAATCGTTGTAAGAGCTCAGTTGGTAGAGCGGTGGACTGTAGTGGTATATAATTTCAGTAATCCATAGGTCGCTGATTCAAATCCGGCCCGGAGGACTTTTTTTTAGAAGAGTGTTAAGCAATTAAATTTTCATGGAATTTTGGTTTGTGACAATAAATTAAACTAAAAATTAAAAAATAAATAGTAACTTAAAAAAGAATACAACACGCATCATTAGAAAACCAAGCTAAAAAATAAAAAGTAAACAACAATTTAAGAAAACTAAAACAACACGCAAAAAGATCATCTCCAACTCATCTAGAATAAAACTAGCGTTATCTACAAAAAAATAATTTTACCATCAAAAGCGTAGGGTGCTTTTTATGGTTTTTACCTTTTCGTCTTAAAGACTTTACTTTTACCAATACCTGTTTATTATCAATAATATTGATATAGAGCGCTCCACGCTTTTGATGGTAAAATTATTTTTTTGTACATAACTCTAGTTTTATTCTAGATGTGTTGGAGGTGATGTTTTTGCTTACCACTTTAATTTTATCCCAAGCGTGTTGGAAATTAAAATTATTTTTCATTTTTTAGTTCTGGTTTCTAATAAAGTGTGTTGTTGTAGTTTTCTTAAACTATTATTTATTAAAATTAAAATGTATCTTCGTCTAGCAATAAGTTGTTGAAAATTTTGCAAATAATAACTATTTATTTCAATACGTCCAGCAACTTAGTTCGAGACGAAAATGTATATGTTGTGTAATCTGAACTGAGTTCTAAACACATGTTTCTCCATTTTGAATTGTTTATTTAGGTGACAGTAATGTATGTATGTGTGTGTGTGTGTGTGTGTGTGTATGTGTGTGTGTGAAAGACCAATAATTGTTTAATTCTATTCAATTCTGGTTAATTGTTCTTATCAGACATAACAAGAAGAATTTGATATATACTCTTACATATCAGTTATATAATTTTGACCTTCACACACACAAAACAATTTAAAGCGTGTTATATTTTTTCCAGAGTATTTTATTTATAGCTGATAGTATATATATATTTTTTGTAATAAGTGCATGCAAATATAATGTACATGGTTGTAGGTCATCAGAATCCGAGTCCTAATAATTATTACAGTATATTATATTTATTATTACTATTATTATTACTATTTACTGATAACTTATTTTTAATTATGTTGGCATATAATTTAGATGCAGTTGGGAGTAAGGTAATGCCTCGGTAGTTATCACATTTGTTTTTCTGACCTTTTTTATGTATATTAATTACTAGACCGTTTCCCAATCCGTTGAATATTTACCATGCACTATTTACCATGCAATATTTACCCTGCAACAAATTATGGAAAAAGGAGAGAATTTAATCTCCCACTGTACATACTATTTATAGATTATGAAAAGGCATATGATAATTGTAACCGAGATAAACTTTTGCAGATACTGCATGAAGACATCTACACGCACATGTCAAAATACGAGCCATATCAAAGCTTATCTCAAAAATTCTAAAATCCAAAATTAAATTACCAGATGGAGAAATGACAAACAAACACAAACACAGGCAAAGGTGTGTTCGACAAGGATGTGGACTATCTCCACTCTTATTTAATCTATATATTAACAGAATAGTGCAAGAATGGAAACAAACAGTAAACAGTGGAATTTCAATAACTAGGAATAAAATAATTCAAACAATATTATATGCTGATGATCAATAATATTTATCAGATTCCGAAGATAGCTTACAAATAGCAGCATATCAATTCTATCAAAATTGCCAGCAAATATAATATGAAATTTCCACATCAAAATCCAAACAATGGGCAATGTGTGTGAAAAACAATACAACGGGTGAAAATTGAGATTGATGGAAAAATTATAGAACAAAGTGTCAGATTTCTCTTACTTAGGAAGTTGTATTTGCAGAGTATAAGAGTGACATTGATTCAAAAATTACAAAATATAATAAATGAATGGGGTAATACGAAGACATTTTGGTTAAACAGATGAGGACAGAGACAAAACTAGATTACTACCGTCACATCAAGAAGCTTCTCTAAAATACGGAAGTGGAAATTTGGATTTTAAATAAAAGAAACTCTCATAAACTTCAAGTAAGCCAAATGCGCTTTCTTACGATCATTGTTAGGAGTTAATCGACTGGATCACCAAGGAACACTACTTCCAGGAAAACTTGGAGTAAGCAAGTTTAAATGAAATATCCAAAAATACCAACAAGAATGGAAAAATCATCTGAGAAGAATGGCAAGAAAGAGCCTTCCAAAATTGGCATTCCATATACCCCACTGGACTAGGGACCAAGGAAGACCAAAACATCGGTGAAAGATCAAGACCATCTTCGCTAGTTTTACCGTACAGGCCACATGGCCTAAAACGAATTTGTTCCATGAGATGATATGATTTACTATTAATTATTATTACTATTATTATTATTACTATTATTATTATTATTACTATTATTACTATTATTACTATTATTACTATTATAATTTATTACTATTATTACTATTATTATTATTATTACTTTATTATTATTATTACTATTATTATTATTACTTTTATTATTATTATTATTATATTATTATTATTATTATTATTATTATTATTATTATTATTATTACTATTATTATTATTATTATTATATTATTATTATTATTATTATTATTATTATTATTATTATTATTATTATTATTATTATTATTTATTATTTTATTATTATTATTATTATTATTATTATTATTATTATTATTATTATATTATTATTATTATTATTGTTGGTTGTTGGGAAATTTTGGTGTAACCAGATGAAGATACAGGGGACAGAGAACGATGAGAACTTTAATTAAGGGAAATTTGTGAATGTTCGTTGCAAACTGGTAGCCTCTATGTCCGTAGTCATTTATGTATATTTTTATATTAATGTTAATTACTAAGATTGTTTTGAGAAAACCTCAATGATGAGGAAAATTCTCAAAATGTATGAATGATTGTTATTATTATTATTATTATTAACACCATAATATCTATAACACATAAACTTTATATATTTAATTATTTAAATGGGAGTATTTGTGTGATATCAGCTATAGCTAAGAGAGATATCTGGATTTGTATGTTTTACCCTAAATAACTTACCTCTGGTGACTTTATCGATCAGAATCAACGTTTAATTGCGAAAATGTCGACTTATTGATAAGTAATTTAAAAATACTTTACCCTTTTCGCATAATTTTGTTGATTTCTTTATTTCTCAACCTAAAAAAAAATATGGTGAAAGATTTATTTTGCAACGTATTTTTCCAGTCGATATTTCTTCTATCCCCTTTTCCAACATCTTATACGTCAACACTAGTTTAAAAATTGATTGTTAGTAGTATGTGCTTATGAGCTTTTAAAACACTCTTCACCATGTTTTGAGCGCATGAATATTTTAAATTTCGGTATAAGTGCAGACTTTCAAACTGTTTATTTTCCAAGCATGTGTTACATTAATATATGCATCTTTCAATCCTTATTATAAATGAAAAATATATCAACGTCACCTTATCTTGTGAGTCGTGTTAGGTCATGTAAAATATAACCTTAATTCTCTATCTGAAATAATCTGACAAATGAATACACAATAATGTTTTAAACTAATTTTTATTTACTTTAATTAGCATAAAAGCTACATAATGCAGAGAAATTAAGTTCAATTATGTGTTAGCAACATTAATGTATTTCAAACGTGCTTCTAAAATTATTTATTTCCAGTGTTAAGCATATGCACAGGAGGTAAACAAAACAATGCAAACACAACATTTTCTGGTCATTAGTATTCATAAGATTGGAAAACCTACAAATCTTTTCAGAAATTCTAACTTTTGTTTCAGATGTTTACTCTAAACCTAGTAGCTACTGTACTTATCAGCACAAGTATTTCTTCTCCTGTAGTTGTAACAATGGAACCAGATTTATGACGTCTGACCTGGGTGATTTTGGAAAAAGAAGAAAAATTTTTGGTGTCCGGTTACCAGGAACCACAGCTGAAACTGACACATTTTCAGCGAGCAAAATTCCTAAGGATGTGTTTACATGCTTATCCAAAGATTAAATGTTTTATGTAAAAGGGACAGTGGACAAAATCAGAAACTAAATGAAAAATTATGAAGCTACTACAGATAATGTGACTGCAGAATTAAATACAAATTTAATGGAACCAATGTCTACCAGAAGAGTGAGGAGAGAGGAGAGAGCTGCACAAATTATATATTAAATGGGTATCAGCAAATAGTAAAAGCAATGATAACAGACAGGAATGCAATAAAGTAAAAAGAGTGGTGTTATGAACGCAAGATCCTAACTGCAAATGATGGTAACATTTCAATATGGTATGATGTTGTGTCAAAATTTACAGTTTTCTATATTTCTAGTAAAAAAAGTCTGCAGAAACTTATAACTGAGAGTACTTATTGCTATAACACTGGTCAACATGATTTTTGTCTCATGAGTTTACCAGTAGTTGTACTTAATGCAGTTTTTTTATCGTGTTTACAAATAAGTATTCGGAATTTCTCCATCACCCACAGTTTTTTTATTTCAATTAATGGATTTAAATAATTATAAACCTAGATTTCTTTCCGGAAAATCTTGGCACAGTGAGCAATGAGCACGGGGAACACTTTCATCAGGAGATTTCAGCTATGGAAAAGATATATCAAGGTAAATGGAATCCTAATATGCTGACTGATTATTATTGGACCATCAGGAGGGATGCTCCACAGGCGAAATATAGGAGAAAATCGTAATTTCTTATTTTCTAGGCGAGTGCGAATGTTCGAACATTGTGTAGTTACGAATGTACAAAATATTAAAGTGTTTGAAAACATAAATTCCTGTCTCTCGGAAACGTTGCGTGATGGAGAATACCCGATATCATATTTTAATTCATGAGAAACAAATACTATCAGAATCACATATTTTTCTTTCTGAAACATAAAAAAAAATGTTTATTTTTTGTTGCTCAGTGTAATTGAATATGGTGGAGGGTTAATAAGGGTTCAAGCAGCAATATCCTGATGTTCTCTAGGTGTTATATTTATAATGAGTGCCAAAGAGATTGCTAAGGTTTATGAGGGCGATCTATTGAACTATATGCACTCAATAGTACATTTTCCCCTCAGATAATGCTAAATTTCAATACTTCAAAGTTCTTAATGATACCACTTGTTGTGCTAAAGACTAGTTTGAGGAGCATGAAGGAGAAGTCAAACGTCTTCAATGTCAGTTCAATCTCCAGCTCTGAATATTATTGAGACAATGTGCTGTGAATATATAAATACAGTAAGGGTAAGATTTGCGCCCCCTTTTTAAGGAGATGCAAGAAATTCTCCACGACGAATGACACAAGAACCAAAAGTGATTAATTCATAAATTGTATGAGTCGATTCCAAGAAGAATTGCAGCTTTTTTAAAGACTGGTTGTAGTTCTACACGATATTACCGAAAATTTGGAGGCGTTTGCATTATTTTCTACATCCTGTATGTATAATTGTAAAATAGCACTCAATCAACTTAGAAGAGGTACAAGCAGTTGCAATTTTTGAAGATTTCTTGGAACCTGTCATGCAACTTAAGTTTCGCCAAACGGGTACAAGCAATCCTCACTCCTGAAATAAATAAAATAAGATTTTATTGAGTTTATATTTTTGTAGTATTTAATTAGATTTACTCTTTCAATAAATAAATTCTTTATTTTATAAGGAATAAAATATGTAATAAGAAACTGCTCTCTCGTATCCGAAAGTTTACGTTATTCCATAAATTTCCTTTTGTAGTATTATTTAATAACACTTAGAGCACACATCCATAAGATATAAACTGATTTTATTTAATCGAAACCATTAATTATTTTTCAAACTTGTTTTGATTACAATATTGTATTCTAAAATTAAAAAAAAAAGACAGCTCATATAATATTGGTCCTAAATATTTTAGTTATATCAATTAAAACTTCAACAATAAATTAACTAAAAAAATATGTACTTATATTCTATATAGTTCTATTGTTTACCATTGCTTTACAACATATGAATATGAATATGAATTGATGGCCAATACAAGAAACGGAAAATGTGATTTTCTGCTGTGATGAACGGAAGCAACCTGCAACTTGTATGCTGAATATTATGAAACGCACAGGATATTATCAGTGAAAATCTTTAATAGTCTCTTGCAGCACTTTTACGGGAACGTGGTCTATCAATTATTAACTCTGTTTTTGATTTACTCCTTACAACTTTTTTTTTTAGGTATACATTATGAGTTTATAATACACAATTTGGTACTTACGTTGATCACAGAATGTGCTATCCATTTTCTCTTTCACATGTTTCATACCTTCTCAGGAAGTTTTCATTCGCAGTGCATTAGTTCTTCTGTAACGAACCTAATTATCGTTTGTGTACTTCCTTTAGTTAATTTAGTGTATAGGGATTAGCTATGCAAATATAATTTTTTAGCATTCCTCATAAATAAAAATCTGGGTATTCTGCTGTCGAGAAATTCCTCCTTATAACTTTGTCCTAAAATACTTCGGTCATGATTTTGTGTACACTTTGCGCTGTCGCGTAGTCCTGTTAGAAATATAGCGAGAAACTCTTCGGATACGTTATTTCATCACATAGATTTCCCAAATCGTAAGTGATATATCTGACATTATTTATTGTTTCTTGAAATAATTTCGTTCCAATAATTATGAAAGCAATGATGGTACACAACACCCCTACATTTGATTCGTACAATGGGGCTCCATGCATTTCAGTTATGTCTCATTACCAGTATCTGTCATTCAATGATGAAGAATGGCCATGTGTGACAAAATACATATTTTATCAAGTTCTTTATCATATATAGTACTTTTTTAACATTCAGTTAACAAAATGACACTTGCGATTATATTAATAAGGTTGTAATTAATGGAATTAATCAATTGCATATGGTTGTATTTTTGAAATAACTTATTTTGCCACTCCTTCGATGATTTTGGTTGTAAACAAACCTGTCTCCCGTTGCTTCTGGTTCTCCTTGGAGAAATGAATGGACTAAAACAAAGTTTATAAAGCTAATACCCATACACTAAACGAACTAAATGAAAAATACGCAGAGTAATTAGACCCATTACAGTAGAAGAACCAGTGCATGTGAATGTAAATTTCTTGTGTAGGTGAGAAACAAACTTAAAATCAAATGGACATAATATACGTCTTCTGTGGAAATAAAAATTAACAAAATATGTATAACATATTGTATATCTTAGTTTTAACAAATAACACATTATAGCACGCAAACATGTTTAGTGGCAAGCGCGTGCTTTCCAGCCCGGAAAGCTGGGGAGTGTACTCTGTGACCTCAGGAATCAGACAAATTGTATATACAGGTTGTTCGGAAATCCCATAACAAATTTCAAGGGCTTGAAGAAGGGACTGAGAAGATAACGTTTTCGATAGGAACCCTTGTTCGTGCCGTTTTCGTTCTGCAAGTACAAGTTCAAATGAAATGTTTAAGGACACCCAGTATTTATTTTTGTAAACTTTTTTTTTTCTTGTTGCTTCAAAAATCCAGAAGGTCTATGTTATCGATGTGTAATATTATTTTGTCAATTTTAGTCATTTAAACCCATAAAAATTGTTTTTTTTAAATGGCGTCTCTGTGTTCTGCTATTGTGCACTTTTTTTCTTTTTTTTTTTTTTTTTGCATTTTCCCGTAACATTTATTTTTCTATATTTTGGTAAACTTTTCTCTGAAACTATGAAAGATAGGAAAATAATTTTTGGTATGGACATGCAGTTTAAAAAGTTCTATAATAATAAGGTAAATGTATCTTTGTGCTACTAATAGCGTTTGAAATAAAATAAAGCATACAACATTTTTAACAACAAAAAAAAATTGTTTTTGAAATGTTTTAAATAAAACACAATACATATCTGAACACAAGCAAACCTTATTATTATTAAATGAACTATGGAAAGAGCATACTAAATTTTGGAAACAATTGAATAAGTAGTTGTAGAGAATATTGTACCAGGACAATACTTTTAAGAAGTTTGATTTTTTATATTTATTTCATTTTTATTTAAATTATTCATGAAGAAATATGTCTGAAACGTTAATCGGTGTGCTACTGTGTTCAGGAAGACTTGTTTAATTTGTGACATAATTTCCATACACATAACTTTAGAATAAGCTGAAAAAAACATGTTTGCAAATTTTTAAATCAAATTGCAAATAAATTAGTACCGGGTTCCCTTAAACCCCTCGCATCTGCTGAGTGCATTAAGTTCATATGTACTGTATGCAACCAGGTTGACTAGATTAACAGTGCTTAGGTTAGGGCATTATTCACACCACGATCTCAGTACATTTTCGACCCTGAGCCTCATTCATTTGTATAACATTGCTGAATACACAAATAGAGAATACACCGGCATGGTGTTATTAAATTTTGTTCTGGTTCACCAATTGATAAATATTTTGTTTTTTTCATGTTCAAATTTAAACCCCATTTTTCATATTCTTATATTACTTTTCTAGTCATATATTCTAAATCTTCATAATCTTGTGCAATTAACAATTGATCATCTGCGAAATGTAAGTTGTATAAAGTTTTGTTGTTTGAAATAGGAATTCCCATGCTTGAACATTTTCTCCTCCAATTCTTTAATATTTCATGTACATATATTTAAACAGAGTCGGTGATAGATAACAACCTTAACCATGTGACAATTTACTGCCAATTTTAATTTTAGATATGCAATTGTCATATAAATTTTATATAGCTTTAATTATTATAGTCTTAATTCCCATACGTCTTAAAGCAATCCATAGTTTCTCTATAGGACATTGTCGTATGCTTTCTCATGATCTACAAATAGTAGGTGCAAAGATTTTGTCCATATTGCATTTTTTTTTCTATTACCTGAGTAATGCAAAATAAATTGTCGGTTGTGGAACGACCTGCTCTAAATCCTGATTGTTCCTCTAATTCCATATCACTACATTTTTTTCAAATAATATTTTAGTATACGTCCACAGAGTCAACTCATAGCACTTGTTACTGTTATACCTCTATAATTTTCACATTGGTTTTTTTTCCTTTTTTATGGATTGTCGAAATGTATCCTAGTTTCCATTCTTCAGGAACTTTTTCACCATTCATAAATTTTGTAAATAATATTCTCAGTCAAACAATAAGATGAAAAAAATTAATTCACCAGTCGGTCCCCTTAATGCGAATTTTTTGTACCTGCACCAGGAAACGGTACGTCCTATTCAGAACGTTATCTGCTTAGTCCCCTCTACAAGCCTTACAGTTTGTAATGTGAATTTCCGAACTCCCTGTAGACAAACTTGACGATGAGCGATGCATGCAACATTTTCAGCAATTATATTTAGATATACATAATATATTGTTTCAAGGTTTTAAACTTTTGGATTCGTTCAGTTTATAAAATGGTGAAGTCTGAGCACAACAAAAATATTAACATACTTAGTGATGACAATAAGTAAGTCTTCGAATATACTCAAATATCTGAGTACCACGTAGGTGCCTAATTTAACCCATAGTCATGATATTAATGAATGCAAGTAAAGGCCGGTTTACCACGATACGTCTTGTACGTTTGGTCGATCAAACTAACGGAATACGAAACATATGTTTTGTACAATGTTTTCACAGTAACTTTTCCCCTCCATTTTCTACCTAAATTCCAATCCAGACTCGAGTTGTAGTACATTGTCAGAGATTTTTTTCTTATTAAAAGTGAGAAAGGCGTAATTAATTTAATTTTGGAGGAAGCCCAGTTTCTTTCTTATAGTTTTTTTCCTCGTAAGGATTCACCTACAGGGAGGAAAAGTGATTAAGGTGAAGAAGATAATATGGTCAAGGGAGTGGCTTCTGAAAAAAAAGTCTGTATTCCCATATCCTGTTACTTAAGGAACTGAGAGGCGAACCATATGACTGGCGCAATTATTTTGCGAATGGACACCTCAGCCTACAGTAAAATGCTGGATTTGGTAACACCATACATACAGAAACAAGTCAACTGCATGAGAAAAGTCATTTAAACGGAGTAAAAAACATACGTTTTGTCGCAAAATGATACTTCTCCCGTCACTTACCAAAACATGGAATTCCCTTCCGCCCTATGTCAGAGACTGTCAAACTATAATATCCTTCAAAAATAAACAAAAGAATTATTTAATAACAAACTAACTTATAAACCTCACAGATAGTATTCTTTTAGCAATATTAATATATTTAATTATTTATGAAAATAATATTAAGAATAACAAATATTTTTTATTTTTTTTTTGTTTTAAATAATATTGTATATTCGTAAAATTAGTTTTCTATATCTCATTATTTTCCTGTTTTTTATATACACTAGACAGGGACAATTTAATATGTCTTGTTTGTATACATTTTATTGTTAGTTTTAGTCTTAATTTTAACTAATATTAACTGGTTGTATTATAGATCGTAATACGTATATTAGATATTATCTTTTGATCAAATTTTTACTTAGTGTTTAATATTAGAGTTAATTAAGATTGTTATATTCTGATGTAATATATGTTTGTCCTGGTGAGTGGAAGAGAAGGCCACATGGCCTTAACTCCACCAGGCTAAATAAATCTAATCTAATCTAATCTTCAATGTGACCTTAGATTTCATTCCCACTCGACAAGACGTATGTTTTTGCTGTTCACGTGCCACATTTTATCGGATATGATTAATCCTGTCCTATATAACGTAAAATAAGACGTAGCGTGTAAACCGGTCTTTTAATCTTAATTTGTGATTTTGAAGAATTATTTATTGATAAGTCTATGACTTTGATGTCACTCGAGATATGTTGTATATTATAATACTTTACAGTCTATTGTACAGTCATTGCCACAATTTTAATTTAGGCTATTTAGGAAGAACGTTTTTTTAATTCTACTATAAAATACATAATGGGTTCTGAATTTATAAAAATATGTATATTTATTAATACACACTTTACTTTTAAAACGGGAACACTTTTAAAACTTAAAAATCAACAACATTATTCACACAAATAGATCACATACGGACATGTGGCACGAATGGGGAATGAAAGACGTGCATGGAAGCTTCTTGTAGGAAAACCAGAGGGAAAACGCCTAGTTGGTAGACCAAGAATGAGATGGGTGAATAATATTAACTATGATTTGAGGGAAGTAGATTATACAGGGAATGAGTGGAAAACATTAGCTCTGGATAGTGATGTATGGAGAGTTTATGTCCGCTCGGACATGAACCTACGGGTTCGATAGTGCCAGTGAGTTAGTTAGTTAGTTGGTTAGTTATTAAACACAAACTCACACACACACCCACCCAAATGTATGTGTATATATATATATATATATAATAATATATATATATATATATATATATATGATTAAGAAAGTTTTCTTGGATTTTCCGCGTCATGGATTCAAGTTCGGCCTCTGGCTACTGATTCCGACGTTTCGGCATGATCGCACGTGCCATTATCATGGAATGGTAAGTTCGAGTCACAGGTTTAATTATATAAGACTTAAACCTGTGACTCGAACTTATCATTTCTTGATAATGGCATGTAGGATCATGCCGAAACTTCGGAATCAGTGGCCAGAGGCCGAACGTGAATCCATGACGCGGAAAACCCAAGAAAAATTTCTTAATCATACTTATATCCGCGAAAATCTGCAATATAATATATATACAGGGCGATTCACGAATTGTGTTTGCTATTGTTATGTGAAAATCATATATTTTATCGTGAGATTGATACTTGAAATATTAATCGCATAATGTTGTGTGTATGCGGAGATACATAGGAAAGTTTTCTGTACATTTGTAGAAAAGATACAACATTGACCACTGTTATTTTAAATGACAACCTCCTATTTTATTTTAGACGGAATGAAAGATATATTTATTGGCTTTACAATGCAATTTGAATAATTGGTTATTCCATATTAGAACAATACCTACAGGATGTTGATTTGGCAGGAGCAGACACAGACCGCTTTACACATGGGCTGTGTACCAATGTATAGACTTCCTGTTTCAAAATACCTTACAATATTACTACAGGAACAGGTGTCCAATCACCAAGTAGATGTTCTAAAGTGCCACCGTTATTGTTTACGCATTCTCGAAAAGGTTTCCAAAAGAACTTTACGAGAACTAGTTGGTGAACTGAAATAGACTGGCTGCTTCCCTGATTTGATGTTGCATATCGTCACGAGTGGTTGGTTCCGTGGGATAGACGCGTTGTTTTTCATATACCCATAAGAATTAATACAATAGGGTTAGATCGGGTGATCTTGGTGACCAGTCATGAGGACCTCTACTACCAATCCATTTATTAGGGAAAGTCCTGTTAAGCACACGAACCGCCACATTACTGGAATGGGCCGGCTGATCATCTTGCTGGAACCACGTCGTGTGCCGGGCATGTGAATCAATTTCTTCCAGTTGTTGAGAAATGGCGTCGGAGAAAAAGTGCATAGCTTCGTCCTGTTACATTTCCGCCCAAGAAATACGGCCCTATTATTTAGTTACCTAGAATCCCGTACCACACATTCACTGACCACCTTTGTATATAAGCAACATGTAGCACCCAGTGAGGATTTTTCGCTGACCTGTAATGCATGTTATTGCGGTTTACGTCACCACTATTGGTAAAAGTAGCTTCATCTGAAATCAGTATGAATGGTAACAGATCTTCGATACCAGGTGTTTGAATCCACTCACAAAACTGCAATCTACGTTTGAAATCAGGTCCATGCAGTTCTTGGGCTAAGGATATGTGATATGGGTGGAACACATATTTATGTAATATGCTCCACACAGACGACTGACTGATGCCCACCACTGCAGCAATGTCACGGGTACTTACAGCCCCAACACAAACACTACATTTGCTGCACTAGTAGTAACTGCACGTCTTACGTAAGGTTTCCTGTCGATTATTCCATTTATGAAATTTTGTTCTGTCCTTCGAAACATCACTGGTACAGGATGCCGTCTGTCAGGATAGCGCAGCGCATACACTCTGCTCTCTTCTTCTTCTCCTTCTTCTTCTTCTTCTTCATTATTGTGATATTCGCCCAAAACAAGTAGCATGTCGACTTTCTCAATTCTTGTGTAGCTAATTTATCACTAAATCAAACATGTATGCATACAGGAAGAAGATACAGTAGATGCGTACAGCTTGTAAACAACCACATGATAACGCTCAGAAAGATGCGCCGAAGACCAGACGAGCCACTTCTGTACTTCGAGGGGTGTTGTGTTAGTCTTTACCCAGTAGTGCGCTCGGTTTCGCGATAAACCACGGACAGGACACTTGCAACGTCTCCGACCAAGTATCCTCACCTATGACTCACTTCTGCTCTCCTTCTCCTCTCTCGCCGTTCTGAAACTACTGTACTGGTGTACCGTCTTCGTGACTGATTGTACTGTACAGTGTTTCCTTCTGCTAAACAAACACGTTCAATCAGCAAACTAATATGAACAACTTAACAGAAAGACATTGTACCGATGTACTGTACGTGTTTGTATGATACGCTGTTTTACTTTTGTTATTTGTTTACATTGTCTTATGTCTCCTCCTACTTCCCTTAATACGACTCGCAAATAAAACTTCAAAGAATACAGGATCTAAAACGTATTTCACAAGGTTAACGGTTATACCAAGTCGCCGAGACCTTGAATGAAAGACGCAACATTCGGACGGGGCGCTAATACTAGCCGGTAGCGGTAGCAGGCGTCAACTTTCACACATCTGTAACACGTTAACCAATAGAGACAGAAACCTCATTCCAACGGTAATGAATTTATTTTTCAAGGACACTTCGAACGAAAGAAAGAAATGTGTCATGATCTATTTAAAATAACGAAGTTCGACGCCATAGCTTAAAGACGAATAAACATATAAATGTGCTGAGCATCTCCGCATAGAGGCACATAAACCATTCACATGTTTCCATAATTCGTTTCACACTAATGTCCATAGTTCTCGTGTAATGAGACGAAACACGTTCGTGAATCACCCTGTGTATATATATATATATATATATATACCCACACATAAAATCTAGAGTTAGTTTATTACACACAATTTAGTCCAACGCTGTGGTCTTGGGGTAGCGTCGCTGCCTTGTACGCAACGGGCACGGGTTCGATCACAGGTCGTGACATGTTTCCTTAGTAAGTTTTTTCGGGGTTTATCCTCACCTGTAAGACACATGTTAGGAAACTTTAAAGCCCAAACGGTCCCCAAACAAAATCTGGCCATCATAATCATCATTATCATGTTCGCCATATTTAGTATGAATGTGTGTGTGACTGGTGTGTTTCGTTTCAATGTTGTGTTGTCTCGAGGAGGGCTTGACAATGAGCTAATAACTCATTTGGGGAGGCCCTCCGTGTCTTTATGTATTCAAAAGAGTATGTATGTGATCCATAGTTAAAATCCCTCTCCCGACAGGTCGTTTAGCATTAATATTCGGGTGGCGTGTGGCACGTAAATGTATCTATAAGGCGAGAGGTTAAACTGTGTTATTGGAATGGAACATACTATCTAATTTTAATTATTATTTATTATATTAATTTAATAATTTAATGTAACTTTACGCAGAATATAAGGTATGTAGATAATGAATTAGCTTACTACATATGACAACCTTATTGTTTCCATTGAAATACAATTAATTTGAATAGATAACAATTGACTTACCAGGATTAAATGCCTTTAAATTGCAGGGGCAGTGTAGCGATGCTTTGCAACTCTCCAAGGACTGTGTACGGTTTTGCATAATTCAGCACAGGAATCGTTGACATTTTCAGAGTACTCAGCATTTTCTGCAAAATGTACTGTATTTTTAAAAACATTCTCTTTTTCAAAATATTTCTATATGCATCTTGAAATTACAATTATAAAATAATCGTCTTATTATTTATTGAATTTGTTTTAAAAAAACTAAATTTGATTAAGCCAATCCTTCTAAAAAATGAACTAACTCCAATACAAAAAACACCGTTGTAAAGAATGTATTATAATTCATAAACTTTATTTTATGAATTGATATTTAAATTTAAAAATATAAAACTAACATAAAGTTTCTTCAAAAATACGTAGGAAATGAATCATTATACAAATTCACCCAAAACTGTGTCCCAATGGTTAATATTTTCAGCATGAAGTTGACAGATAAAGATTAAATCAAGTGATATTCAGAATTATCATCCCTTATGTTGTTCCTTGATGTTTTTGCTACAGTAGTGCACTGTCGTCACATCTTCCATCATCATGAATCCCCTTAAGAAGTAAGATGAAATGTAATAAATAGTTTAGGTTTAGATGTCTATTATTTAGCATTTGTATTCCTATAATTGAATAATAACAGACTAAATTAAAGTAAAATATTTTGAATGTATATTAAGATTGTACGGAACATGTTTGTACTAGCCACTGGAACACTGTTTGTTTACATATCGGCTAATGGTACTGTTAATTATAATAAATAATAAAACAATTGAAGACACTTCCTACACGTTTTCACTTATGTAACTTCGGCCTAACTTAAGAACATGTATTCCTTATATTCTCATACAAACAAAGTGGAGTAACTCATATTCAGGAAGAACCAAATAAGAATATTTCTCTTAGGGTGTCTGTTTGCGATACATTTAACTTTATCGTATGTTATAAAAAATCACCTTTACTTTTCTCAACTAAAAAAAACTATATCAAACAGTTAAATGTTAAAATAATATTGTTTACGTTTAGTTCAGTCATTTTATTGATAAAAAATTAGTAATTGGTAAAATGAAATACAGAATTATTTAAGTGCATTATTGACGAATCTACGTAAAAAACTATAATTATAGCATTATCATATAATATAATTTAACGGTGAAGAATAATATTTATAAATAAGATACAAAAGTCATACCTGTACTATCTTCAATTTCAGCTGCACTCGAATTGTTCGAATTCATCTTCGTAAAATTCTCGATTTCTTCGTTAACACCATTTCCAAAATTAGTATCTCGAACCTTCCTCTCAGCAGTGTTACATTTTCTTACTGACACAGTACCGTTTTCAGAAATATTATCTGTTTTCACATCAGGTGGTAAAATTTTAGAATAATCCTCATTTATTTTTGAACTAGTACTCATTACAGAGAAATCCTCAATGCCTTCAACAGATATGTTGTATTTAAAATCCTCAGGTGTTTCTGAAAGGGTAATGTTTCGAGTGAAATCATCTACTGTTCCTTCAGAATAATTATCCATTTTTAATGGAACAGTGCTGAAGTCAGAAAAAATCACTGCATCTGCTGGAGTATACAAGTTATCAGAAACATTGTGTGTTATTAAAGGAGGAGTGCCGTTTCCAGATAAATCCATAACCATTGATTCGGTAGACGAGGAATCATGAATATTCTCTGTTGTTGATGAAACAGTACTGTTTTCAGATGAATCTATTACCATTGCTTCAGTAGGTATGTCATGGAATAGATCCGTTTCTGTTGTCAATGAAACAGTACTGTTTTCAGATGAATATATTACCATTGCTTCAGTAGGTGTGTCATGAAACAAATCCGTTTCTGTTGTTAATGAAGCAGTACTGTTTTCAGACGAATCTATTACCATTGAACCAGTACTGTTTTCAGATGAATCTATTACCATTGAACCAGTACTGTTTTCAGATGAATCTATTACCATTGCTTCAGTAGGTGTGTCATGAAATGTTGTTAATGAAACAGTATTGTTTTCAGACGAATCTATTACCATTGCTTCAGTAGGTGTGTCATGAAATAAATCCTTCTCTGTTGTTGATGAAACAGTAGTGTTTTCAGATGAATCTATTTCCATTGCTTCAGTAGGTGTGTCATGAAAAAGATCCTCTGTTGTTTTAGGAACAGGGTTCTTTTCACGTAAATAATTTGCATGTGATTCAGTAAATATGTTACCATAAAATGACTCGGATATTGACGATCCAGTGCTGCTTTGTGATAAATCCGCTATTATCGGTCCAGTAGAAATGTTATCAGAAGGGTACTCAGTTATTCTTGGAACAGTGCTATTTTCAGAAAAGTTCATTACCTCTTCTTCAATGGACGTGTTATCAGAAGTACTCTTTATTGTTAATGGAACAGTGATATTTATAGAAAAACCCATTACCATTGATTCAGTACTCATATTTTCAAAACTCTTATCTGTTATTGAAGAAGCAGTACTGATTTCAGATGAATCCATTATCATTCCTTCAGTATACACGTTATCAGAAGTATCCTCTGTTATTGTTGGAGCAGTACTTATTTCAGATAAATCCATTACCTCACATTCAGTAGTCATTATATCAGAAATATTCTCTGTTATTATTGGAACAATACTGATGTCAGATATATTCTCTGCAGAAGTTATATCGGAAATATTCCCTACTTTTTCTTCAGGAGACATCCTATTAGATATACTTTTTGCTGATTTTGCTTCTGGAGAGATACTTCTAAAAACATGGGGTCTTATTTTTAAATATAAATTATCTCTTATTTTCGGAACAGTACTGATTTTAGGTAAATCCACTACCTCGCCTTCAGTGGATATTTCATCAGAAATATTCTCTGTTATTGATGGAACAGTGCTGATTTCAGGTAAATCCATTACCTCAACTTCAGTGGATATTTCTTCAGTAATATTCTCTGTTATTGTTGGAACAGTACTTATTTCAGGTAAATCCACTACCTGACCTTCAGTGGATATGTTATCAGGAAAATTACCTGTTTTTATTGGAACAATGTTAATTTCAGATAAATCATGTAGAGATGTTATATCGGTAATATTCCCTATTTTTTCTTCGTGAGGCATCTTCTTAGAATTATTTTTTACTGTTTTTTCTTCTGAAGAGATTTTTCTAGAAAACTGCTGTCTTCTTTTTAAATCTGAATTCTCTGTTATTGTTGGAACAGTACTAATATCAGGTACATCCACTACATCACATTCAGTGGATGATTTGTGTAAAATAGTCTGTGTTATTTTTGGAACAGTACTGATTTTAGATAAATCTACTACCTCGCCTTGCAGGGGATATTTCAATCAGACCCCCCTAATATCATCTGTTATTGATGCGAACAGTGCTGATTTCAAGGTAAATCCACTACCTCAACTTCAGTGGATATTTACTTCAGTAATATTCGCCCTGTTATTGTTGGAACAGTACTTATTGCAGGTAAATCACTCACTACTCACTCGACCTTCAGTGGATATGTTATCAGAGAAAATTACCTGGTTTTTTATTGGAACAAATGTTAATTTTCAGATAAATCATGTAATAGGGAGATGTTATATCGGTAATATTCCCTATTTTTCTGTCACGTGAGGCATCTTCTTAGAATTAATTCTTTTACTGTTTTTTCTTTTCTGAAGAAGATTTTTCTAGAAAACTGCCCTGTCTTCTTCATTAAATATGAATTATCTGCTTATTTTGTCTTGGAAACATTACTACTATCAGGTACATCTCCACTACATCACATTCAGTGGACCGATTTGTCGAAAAAAATAGTCCGGTCGTTATTGTTGGAACAGTACTGATTTCAGGTAAACTTTTCTTTTTCACATTATCACCCCTTCAGTGGAGAATGTTATCAGAAATTATTCTCTGATTTTTTTGGAAACAGTACTGCTTTAAGATGAATCTACTAACTCAACTTTCAGTGCATTTATTTATCACCAGACCATATTCCTCTGTTATTGTCTTGAATAGTACTGATGGTTCAGGAGACATCACACTAACTCATTTCTCAGTCCATTTTATCATAAATATGCATCTGTTATTTTTGGAACAGTGCTGCATATTCAGGTAAATCCACTACCTCACCATCAATGGACATTTTATCAGAAATAGTCTCTGTTTGTTGTTGGAAAAGAGTAACTGATTTCAGAGGAATCCACTACCTCACCTTCAGTGGATATTTTATCAGAAATATTCTCTTGCCCTCTTTGTGGAATAGTATTGAATTCAGTTAAATCCAATACATCGCCTTCATTGTTACACTTTTATCTGACATATATTCTGTTATTTTTGGAAACAGTACTTAATTCATTCTAAAATCCCACTGCCTGGCCTTTCAATGCACGTTGTATCTGAAATCTTCTCTGTTATAGTTGGTAGAAGTACAGAATTCATGAAATATTACACTTACCTCACCTTCATTGTACATTTCATCGGAAATATTCATTGTTATTGGGGAAAAAGTACTGGCTTCAGATAATTCCAATGCCCTTCAACCTGTCTAGTGAGAGTATGTAAGAAGAAAGATTCTCTGCTATTATTGGAACTAGTGCTGATTTCAGATAATTCCTCTATAAAAGTGAAATCGGAAATATTCCCTATTTTTTCTTCAGGTGACATCTTCATAGAAATATTTTCTCCTATTTTAGTTTCTGTAGACATATTTTTAGTAAAATATCTTATTTTTAATTATCTCCATCATCTTCATCATCCAATATGTCAGTTTTTATGTAATTGGCACACAATCGTCTCCTTGTATTTACTGTTCTTCTATTATTCTCCGTTATTGTTTCCTTCGTCTTGATAGTTAAAGTCTTCAGTTGCTAACTTTTTGTCTGTCTTAATATCCGTGCGTTTCGCTTTACAATTTCATCCAATGTTAAATTCAGGGGAGAATTCGAGATACATGGCTCATATTTCTCCGTGAAACTTTCATTTCCTTCATAACCCTCAAGAATACGAGTACCACGTTTATGGATGTTTTGTCCGCCTCCGAACGAATCACAATTTCACATGTGAAATAATGGTAAAAAAAATTGTAAATTATACTATATTTACCGGGAAATATTATAATTTTCATTTCACATTCTTTTCCCCTTCTATTTTATAACTTGTACTGAACTTTATTTTTGCAATTAATGATTAGACTTAGCCAACGTTACCCCCCTTCGTTTCAATCACTCACAAAAATGTAATTTTAAAATTCATGTTTATATTTTAAGCAATTATTGAATTGTTTATTGACTTAATAATAATAATAATAAATATGTACTTTTAATTGTGCGAAAAAATTAATTGTTACTTTATGGAAAGGAAATATTATTTCTTATTGTTCCTTTAATTGAAAACCGAAAGGTAGTACTCGGATCTCAGATAATCCATATTCATTATTATGTTGGCCATTGTTCTTCTGTAGTAATATTTAATTACCCCCCACCACAAATTGTTGTCGCGCATAACTTAATTCAAACCCCTCGACGCGAGAACGGATCACGAACTCTGCTCAATGACCACGTGTTCAAGACTTGAGTTTTCTTTTAGGTAACTTATCTACGTCACTAGACGCATGTTATTTTAAATTTTCTCCACTTCCGTATTAAGACATGCATAATGTTTGTCTCCCTGAAAAAAATATCATCCACTGCGAGAACTTCGGTCCAGAGGACGAGCAGAGGTAAGAAACAAACCACGACATATAAATATTCCAGGATGCATCCGATAGAGTAAAGTATAAACTCAACTATATTTTATTCAGGTGAATGGAGAAAATTTAATAATAGTGCGGTACATGATATGTATAGGAAGCCAGATATAATAAGAAGAGTTAAGTCTCGTAGACTGCGATGGGCAGAACTTGTGGCACGTATGGAGGATGAAAGAGGTGCATGGAAGCTTCTTGTAAGAAAATCAGAGGGAAAACGCCCAGTTGGCAGACCAATAATTAGGTGGGAGAATAATATAATTCCTGATTTGAGGGAAGTAGTTTATACAGGGGATGATTGGAAAACATTAGCCCAGGATAGCGATCTGTGAAGAGTTTATGTCCGCGCGGCCATGAGCCTACGTGTTCGATAGAGCCAGTGAGTTATTTAGTTAGTTAGTTAGTTACTTAGTTATAATTTTTTCAATCGTCCATCACTATGGTCTCGTGTTAGAGTCTTTACCTCGACACAGCATCCTCGGGTTTGGTCTCCGGTCAGATCAACCTATGGGTGAGGATTTTTTTCATAAGCTCCAGGACAGATATAGGGAAATGTTGAAGTCCAAGTAGTTCCCAATCACCATATGACCATCAAAATTTAGTAGTAGTAGTAGTAGGACTTTATTAGACTAAAAGTAAAATATTTACAATATTATTTACAAATATGGGTCGCACGGGCAGTAAGCCGCAAGTGCTGTTGACAGTCCGTTACAATAAAGTAATAATTGGTAATAGTATAAAGAAAAACAAAAAGAAAACAATAATATTACAATTACATAGTAATACAATAACATTATACATTAATTAGGTTACATTATGTCAATTTGGTATTCATACACAGGCAATTTTATTAATAAAAATCCAATTTTCAGAAAGTTTTTTAAAGTGAAGAAAAAATATTTATTGTGGTTTGAAGGAAACACTAAGTTATATCTAAATATGTAGTTCAAAACTTAATTATAAAATAAACATAATTTATAAAAATAAATAATCTTTATTACACCCAAATACAAGCCAATTTGTTATTCATACACTAAAGAAAACACTGCAGTGTATTTGCTTGTCTAACTCGCTTAAACATTAATGCAACATGAATACACTCAGTTGTGCATTTGTTTACATCTGCCTACTGTACACTGGCAGCCTGTCGCCTCCAAAATGGGTAAATGTAAAGAACTCAGTTCTGATCTCAAGGATACAATTGTAAATCTTGCACTTAAGGGATATTCTTTGAGAAAAATAGGGCGACTGATAGGCAAATGCCATGCAACAGTACAGTGTATACTAAATAAATTCAAGTATAAAGGTTCAGTAGAAAATGTTCCGAGAAAACCTACACAAAAGAAGTTAAGTGAAAAGGAGGAGAGAACCATTGTGAGACAAGTGAAATTCAACCCCAGAATTAGTGCTCCAAAATTGCGGTCTACCCTAGAAGTTTCTACTGAGACAGTTCTGAACGTGTTAAGCAGAAATTGCTATCATGGAAGAATGACTAGAAAAAGGCCGTATGTAAGTAAGAAGAACTGTGTTGTAAGACTACAGTTTTCAAAAGAACATGTAAATAAGGGGCAGGCATTTTGGAATAATGTTCTCTGGTCTGATGAGACTAAAATCAACCTGTTCAGTTCAGATGGCGTTCATAGAGTCTAGAGAAAAGCCAATGAGGATAATGACCAATACAACAGCTACAGTAAAACATGGGGGTGGGTCTATAATGTTGTGGGGGTGTATGTCGGCAAAAGGTGTTGGCAATATACATTTCATTGACAATGTTATCGACAAATTTGTGTATAACGACATTCTTCGTAAGAACGTTAAACAAAGTGCAGCAAAATTGGATATGCTCCCTACGTACATGTTCCAACAAGATAACGACCCCAAACTTACGGCGGACTTAAATAAGACTTGGTTGATATGGAACGTGCCAAAGCAATTGAAAACCCCTCCTCAATCTGCTGACTTAAATCCTATAGACATTTATGGGCGTTTTTGAAACCTAGGGTCCACAGCAGAAATCCTTCGTCCAAAGAAGAATTGAAGAAGGTGGTTACTGAAGAATGGTGCAAAATCAGTCCTCAGATATGTGATAGGCTTGTTAGATCCATGCAGCGTAGATGTCAAGCTGTTATTAAAGCTAAAGGTTACCCTACAAAGTATTAAGGACAGTTCTTCTTTTTTTCTTCATTTTTTATTTTTTCCCCCATTCTGACTGTATGAATAGAAAAGTGACTATAAAATTTACAACTTTTAAAGTTTTTTAATATACTGTACGTTAAATTTTTATAGAATTTGTTGATTTGTATATATTATGTAAAGAAGTGTACCTGAAAATGTTTAATTAATGGCAAAGTATAATTGCAATATTCTGAGAATTAAAATTGTGCTATTTCAATTATAAAATCAAAGTGTATGAATAACAAATTGACATACTGTATGTATAATTATTAAGAATTAATGGTATTGCATTCCGATAACATTTATTTATTCATGAATGAGTGTTTTTCTTATTTTCCGCGTTTTGTCCAGAAATTTACCCACGTTTATCCAATTGTCTGGATTTACCATTAACTCGTAGCATGGCAATCTTTCACGATTTGAATTTAGAAATCTTTCCGATAATAACTGACGTCTCCAATATTCTAAATAATTTAATTTCCCTAATATATGCATCTCGTCTTCAAAGCTCCCGCACATTGGACATATTCGCATATCGTGATTGTCTCTAATTTTTAGAAATTTCCATGCCCCTAGCCCAGCGGTTCTCATTACGCGGCCCGCAGGCCGCATGCGGCTCTTGAAGATATTTATTAAGGCTCTTGGAATAATTTTACCTTCATTACATTACATTCAAATTTTACATTCTAAGTATAATATAATATTATCTTTATTGAAATTCTACAAAACTTTGGATATCCCTGTATCATTCCGAGCAGTACAGTACCGCAGGTGTTCAACAATGCAATGCAATGTCCTGGCTAGTGATATTGGTTTTGAATATGTGTTTTAAAACCGTTTAAACTTCTACATTGTCGTCCGAATCTTTCACAATGAAATATTATACAATTTAGTTTCTATGAACAAGCGACTGGATACTGTGTGTTACCTAATCAGTCGAAGTGAAGTGAAGTGAAGTGAATTTCAGTGTTTAATAATGGTTGGTGTTTTTTCGAAAGGGAAAAAGAGAAAACTCGAAGATGAAGGAAGAGTTTTTCAAGATACTTGGGAGCATGAATTTTTCTTCATACCTGCTAAAAAGGAAGGCAGTGCGATGTGTTTTATTATGTCGAGACGTAGTTCAAGGTTATAAACGATTTAATCTTAATAGGCATTATAAAACGGTGCATTCAAATGTAGAGTGCAAATATCCTAAAGATTCTAAATTGAGAGCAGAAGAACAAAAACATTAAAAATGTCAATACTGTCTGAACGGAAAATGATGTTGGATACCGTAAGTGAAAATAAATTGATAACAAAAGCATCATATGAAGTAGCAGAAATTTTAGCACGCGAAATGAAACCGTTTGCCGATGTAGAGATTTTTAAGGAGTGTTTTCTAGTCGTTAGTGACACATTACTTTCTAAATTCCCAAATGCAAAACAGATCAAAAGTATCATACAAAAGTTACAACTTTCCGATTCTACTTGTGTTCGGAGAGTTAACGAAATGTCTGTAGACATGCTCCTTTGTACTCTCAATGAAATTCGTGAATGTGACTATTTCAGCCTTGCTCTGGATTCGTCCACAGATATTAGTTCCACCTCTCAGTTGCTTTTATTTGTTAAATATCGTAATAAGATAGGGATTATAAAGGAAGAATTTTTAACTAAAATACCTTTGACAGGTCAGATACGGGGAATAGATTTTTTTGAAGCAGTTAAATATTTTTTTGACAAATACAAAATTGACCTAAACAAACTTTTATCAGTGTGCACTTACGGTTGTCCCTCAATGGTAGGTTTTCATACAGGATTCATTTCTCCGTTATAAAAACATTTAAATAGAGACCACTTATTAACATACCATTGCATTTTACATCAAGAAAATCTTGCTGCTAAATTTGACGAAACTTTCAGATCTGTGATGAAGAAAGTAATTAACATTGTTAATTTCATTAGATCACGTGGACTAAATCATAGGCAATTCATAGAATTTCTCAAAGTGATTAATTCACAGTATGATGATGTTATTTATCAGAGTGAGGTCAGGTGAATGAGTAAAGGAAGAGTTTTGGAACGATTTTTTAATCTTCGCCATGAAATAAAACTCTTTTTAAGTGAACGAGATACAGAATACCCTGAACTAGACTCTTCTTCATGGTGGTTAAAAGTTGGCTTCCTGGCTGACATAAAAGGAATGCTGAATGATGACCAAATTAAAATAATTACTTACTCACTGGCACTATCAAACCCGTAGGTTCATGGCCGCGCGGACATAAGCTCACCATACATCCCTATCCTGAGCTAATCCTTTCCAGTCATTCCCTGTATAATCTACTTCCCTCAAATCATAGTTAATATTATTCTCCCACCTCATTCTTGGTCTACCAACTGGGCGTTTTCCCTCTGGCTTTCCTACAAGAAGCTTCCATGCAAGTCTTTCATTCCCCATACGTGCAACATGTCCTGCCCATCGCAGTCTACGAGACTTAACTGTTCTTATTATATCTGGCTTCCTATAAAACCACGTAGTTCATTGTTATGTAGTCTTCTCCATTCACCTGTCTGTTCATCTCTCTTTGGTCCAAAAATGTTCCTAAGTACTTCATTCTCAAATACCTGTAATCTCCTTTCCTCCCTTAAAGTAAGAGTCCATGTTTCGCACCCATATAATATAACTGGTAGAATAATAGTTTTCTATATTTTCAGTTTAACGTTTTTTGAAAGGAGTTGGGACATCAAGAGTCTCTGCAATGCAAAATAGCACGCATTACCAGAATTGAGCCTATGTTTAATTTCTTTGTGCATGTCATTCCTATTTGTGATTATTGTTCCTAGGTATTTGAATTCACCACTTTCCCAAAATTTCCCTCATTTGTCATTAGCTGTCCATTTCCATTATATAATGTGACCATATATTTAGTTTTATTGATCCCTGTGTTTGAGCCTTTGGCATGCGTTCCCTGAAGTAGTCCCCGCCCGGAGAACCGAATGGGGGACTATTTGACCTCCGGATTATTTTACCCCAGTTGAACCCATGTCCGCATTTCTTGACAGTTGTATTTTTACGGTAAATGATAGTCACTCTTTCGACCAAAGTACTTGTTTCGTCTGGCTTATCACATTCGACCAGTCCGGCATGGGTAACCCTATCGGCAGATCTCTCAGGATCATTTAAGCACGCAAGCCACTCCACCACGACAAGGTAACGATAACATGGAGGGGTCCAAATTAAAATGCAAGGAACAAATAAAGTTATTACTCAGCTCACAAGTGCAATTTCTTCTTTAGAAGAAAAATTAAAAAATGTATACAGAAGAACTTATTAATAATGATTTCACTAGTTTCCCATGTTTCCAACATCTTATTGAAGAATATTCAGAGGAAGATATAAACTTGCAACGCTTCATAGAATTGCTCACTGTACTACACCATGATTTCAGCACGACATTTAATGACTTTAGAAAGTTTCGAAACCGATTTCGATTACTTGAAAATCCCTGGTCAATAACGACAACAGATGTAACAGGGTTGTCAAATTTTGGTCCTGAGATTAGAAATCTAAAAAAATGAACTTATTGATCTCCCGCAGGATTCAGAACTGGAAGGTATTTTTCAAGAGAAACGAAAAACGAATTCAATTTTAGAGTTTTGGAATACAGTTCCAGAAAAACAGTTCGAAAACTTGGTGTCGTGTGCATATAAAATTCTGTGCCTTTTTGGATCAACGTATGTTTGTGAAATGACTTTCAATAACATAAAGTTCATCATGGGTAAACATAGATCTCGTCTCACCAATGTGAACTTGGAAAACCTGCTGCGGATATGTGTGGCAAATCAACCAGCTCGTATTGACAAAATTGTGCAGGAGAGTAGCAGAGTTCCACCATCAACTTCACAGCAGTAATCTACACAACTGTAAGTTGCCTTAAAATTATGTACAGTACCGTAATAATAATAATAATAATAATAATAATAATAATAATAATAATAATAATAATAATAATAATAATAATAATAAAATAATAATAATAATAAAATAATAAACAGTTAAATATTAACAAAAATTAAATGACAGTAATCAGTAATTGTGTTCTGTCCATAAATGTAAAAAAAAAGCTGCGTGTTACCAAGACTGAGAACGCTGAAATTTGGTGCGGCTCTCGAACAGATATGATTTCTTATATTTGTCTCTCTTGTAATTTCTAGAGTGTATCACTGGTCTAACCACTTGCGCCACGGAATCGTCAATATCAATGAATAATTAATAAATTAGAATTATTATATAATAAATAAACTATGATATTTTACTTAATAATAAAGTTTTTCATGCTATGAATTAATTCTTAATTTGTGCTATTGAATGTTATAAATAATGAAAATCTCCCAAATATATTATTTTATGTAGATGCAGTTTTAATATACTGAGTAGTTTGGTTTGTATTATGTGACATGGCTACTGTATCAACTAATTAAACATAACAAAGACATTCGGTTAATGTGGACCGTCCACGAGGCGGTTAAAGTGGGCCTGGGTCCACTGTGCACGAATATGTTTATTTTATCAATGAGGATGCTATCTTCAAAAACCATGCACTTAATTATTTTAAAATTATATCCTTGTAATTTTACTAAACTCAATGTCCGTTGCTGTCTGCAGTTGAATGACGTGTGAATGTTATAATCAACAATAATTTTTCTAAACATTAAACAAATATCAAAGCTTTTTAATTAAGATGAGCCATAAATACTTTCAGATTAATTTGTGCCTGTCTGTATAAATTAATAGTGTACATAATCTTAAAAATAGTATACAAACTAGGACGGACTCTGGGGTTCACTTTTCCCGAATACGGAGGTTAAAGTGGACCTGTCTTTTAATGAAAAAATTTATAAATTGTATGATAATCACTGTAATTTAACAAAATTGAAATCGCTTAATTAAAAGAAGAAAAACAACAAATTCAAAATAGGGGTCCACATTACTCGAAGTTCCTCTCTCTCTCTCTCTCTCTCTCCATATATATATTACAAAAGTAGAATAAAAATTAATTCTGATATTTGGGTAAAAAAGATACTATGTTCTAAGAGGACAAAATATTTTTGTGCAGAACTGTTTTAGTGTATTACTAAATAATGGCAATTTATTATTCTCATTTTCACAGAGCACATAGGAAAGTTTAAAAGGAACACCCTTCCCTGTAGTATTTCCCAATAAAAAATACACAACACGCCTTACAATGTTGTCAATTTCCATCTATAATATGATTTATTTAATCCCGTCTCTTTTAACTTGTGAATAAATAGACAAAGCATCAAACAATAAAATAAAACGTTGTCTCATGTTATATATTCTATGAACTGTGTGAAAATCATAATATTCGCCATTATTATATGTATAAAGTACTCTAATAATCAATTCATCTACGAAATATACTTTTCTGAGAAAACCATAGATTTGTAATCCAAAACAAGAATTTTTATTATAGCCTATTTACAGCAAGGAATCCATATTCATAATTCTGGCGCACGTTTTATTTGTGGTATTCGCAAATTGGACCATGTTATACCGTCCCTAACAATTATCGTGGCTTCGTCTAAGAGATCGTAGGACTGCCCATTCCCTATCCCTTCTCTATAAAATACTTCACACATAATTGACTAATTATTTATCACGCCGCTTCATTGTACTATCCGACACACGTAACATTGACACTCGATCCCATCAGCACATTGTCCTTTATATCCCTCATTATCACACTGTGTATTATTAATTTTTACAGTTTCGCTTGCCAAAACATGGAATTCCCTTTCGCCCTGTGTCAGAGACTGTCATACTGTAATATCGTTCAAAAACAAACTTAAGAATTACTTAATATCAAACCTACTTATACACCTCACTGTTTGTTTTCTTTTAACAGTTAATACATTAAATTATTTTTGAAAATAATATTAAGACTAACAAATGTTTTAATTTGTTTAAATATTGTATAATCGTAAAATTAATTTTCTATATCACATTATTTTTATCTGTTTTTATATACATTAGACAGGGACAGTCTACCAATAATTTAATTTATTTTGCTTGAATACATTTTATTATTTGTTTTAGTCTTAATCTTAACTATCAGTAGCATGGTTATTTTATAGATCATAATATATTAGATATTATCTTATTGATCAAATCTTCATTTAGTACATTAGAGTTAATTGTGATTGTTATATTCTGACGTAATATATGTTTGTCCTGGTGAAGGGAAGATGGCCTTAACTCCACCAGGCTAAATAAATAAAATGAATAAATAAATACTCTCCCCGTGGCTCAAGCTGTTAGACGCTCGCCTCTCACGGCTGGGGTCTGGAGATCAAATCTCAGTCACTCCATGTAAGTCTACTGGTGGACGAAACGGAGCATGGGCAGGTTTTTCTTGAGGATTCTCCCGTTTTTCCCTGCCAAAAATTGCATTCCACCATTTCATCCATTTCGTTTCATTTCGTTCGTGGTCGGCCGGCACCCATGTCGTTCACAGACCTTAATAAATATAGGGGCTTTATCTCATCTCATTCCTCGATCCGACCCTAAGTTGGACATGAGTTGAGGATGTATGTGTGGTGTGTGTGTGTGTGTATAAGACTTGTTCTCTGCACTTCCATCTCTTGTCAGGTCATTTTGGCGATGGAACATAAATTACTATTCAAGCAAAATTTTAGTAATGATAAATTGGCACTTGTATCCTTTTCCATGTTAAGTCCTCAATTGCTCTGTATCTAGAGTTTTTTAACTACTCTCTGGGAAATAAATATAATTTACCTAAAAATCCGAGGTATACAAATTATTATCAAGTCCAACCCTTGTAAGACCAGTTTTATGAGAATACCTTATTTTTTTCCAGTCTTTGATTTATTAAATTTGTTTTATACCTGTCTTAATTTTTCTAATTTAATCGAGTGCTATATACAGAATGGAACACTACCTACATACTTCCACACCTTGTTCAGGGATGTTGTCTGAATGTCGATAAATCTCCTGTGTCAAATGTATTGGTTACACATTGTAGCATGCTCATTTCCATGCAAGACCATTATGATTGTTTGTTTTTCAGGTGATAAATTGATTAATTTTAAGTTTTGTTTTCAATCTGTGAAAATCTGTCCTAACACTATCCAAAGGACATGCTAACATATCAAAACTCATCATCATCATCCAGGGATTAAGCCTGTTGGCTCGTTCCGGTTTCATGAAAGCTAGAATTGTTAAAATTGTTCAGACCATCTTCTGCGTGGGCGTCCAACATTTCTCCTTCCGTGCGGTTTAAAATTTAGCAGTTATTTTGGAAATCTTCTTTCTGGCATTCTATCAATATGTTCTTTCCAGTCGTTCCTATATTTAATTATTCGGTCTGTAAGTTTAAAAATATTTAGTTCATTTCTTATATCTTCATTCCTTGTCTTATCCAGCAGAGTATATCCTGCTATATTTCTTAAAAATCTCAACTCAGCTGCTTCCAATCTTTGTTCTTGTCTTTTAGTGACCGTCCGACATTCTGATTCTAATGCCTCTTGCATTCCAAGTGCCAATTTTCATTATTTCAGATATACCTAAATATTTAGTCCTATTTCTTGCTTTAGTTGTCTTCATATGGTCAGTCCGGTTGCTTTCATGAGAACATTTAGTAATGTAGATTGTCTCCTGAAGGTGTTACTGGCACCTCGCAGGGTGAGACGATTGAAGGGGCTGCCTTCTTAAGGTTGCATTCATGAGAACATTTAGTAATGTAGATTGTCCCCTGAAGGTGTTACTGGCACCTCGCAGGGTGAGACGATTGAAGGCGCTGCCTTCTTAAGGTTGCTTCATGAGAAACATTTAGTAATGTAGATTGTCCCCTGAAGGTGTTACTGGCACATCGCAGGGTGAGACGATTGAAGGGGCTGCCTTCTTAAGTTGCTTTCATGAGAACATTAGTAATGTAGATTGTCCCCTGAAGGTGTTACTGGCACCTCGCAGGGGTGAGACGATTGAAGGCGCTGCCTTCTTAAGGTTGCTTCATGAGAACATTAGTTAATGTAGATTGTCCTCCTGAAGGTTGCTTTATTAGGCATCCTTGTAGATTGTCCCCTGAAGGTGTTACTGGCACCTCGCAGGGTGAGACGATTTGAAGGCGCTGCCCTTCTTAAGGTTGCTTTCATGAGAACATTTAGTAATGTAGATTGTCCCCTGAAGGTGTTACTGGCACCTCGCAGGGTGAGACGATTGAAGGCGCTGCCTTCTTAAGGTTGCTTTCATGAGAACATTTAGTAATGTAGATTGTCCCCTGAAGGTGTTACTGGCACCTCGCAGGGTGAGACGATTGAAGGGGCTGCCTTCTTAAGGTTGCTTTCATGAGAACATTTAGTAATGTAGATTGTCCCCTGAAGGTGTTACTGGCACCTCGCAGGGTGAGACGATTGAAGGGGCTGCCTTCTTAAGGTTGCTTTCATGAGAACATTTAGTAATGTAGATTGTCCCCTGAAGGTGTTACTGGCACCTCGCAGGGTGAGACGATTGAAGGCGCTGCCTTCTTAAGGTTGCTTTCATGAGAACATTTAGTAATGTAGATTGTCCCCTGAAGGTGTTACTGGCACCTCGCAGGGTTGAGACGATTGAAGGGGCTGCCTTCTTAAGGTTGCTTTCATGAGAACATTTAGTAATGTAGATTGTCCCCTGAAGGTGTTACTGGCACCTCGCAGGGTGAGACGACGTTGAAGGGGCTGCCTTCTTAAGGTTGCTTTCATGAGAACATTTAGTAATGTAGATTGTCCCCTGAAGGTGTTACTGGCACCTCGCAGGGTGAGACGATTGAAGGCGCTGCCTTCTTAAGGTTGCTTTCATGAGAACATTTAGTAATGTAGATTGTCCCCTGAAGGTGTTACTGGCACCTCGCAGGGTGAGACGATTGAAGGGGCTGCCTTCTTAAGGTTCATCGTCATAACCTCTCATTATATGAGCCTTAGTGGGAGGGTTGTCTCTTCTGCACTTCTCAGACCGTTGAGGGCTTTCTCCTTGTTACCCCGGAGTTGGGTCATTATATTTCGCCCTAAGGAGAGGGGTGCCTCTTCCGCCAATTACAACATTTGAAAGCTTGTTCCATCAAACTCATTATTATATATCAAGTCACCGGTGGCTATGGGTTTCTAATATCAAAATATTCAACCAACAATTCCTTAAGGGAAGTTCTATAAAAAATATGCTAAATTGATTATTTTATATATCAGAAACCTTGGAATTTTAAATGAAGAATATTAACTGGTTCCAATAATAAACTTTTTTCAGAAATGCTAAAAGTGTTTTAGAATTGCTCATAATTATTATAGTAAACAATGGGGATTTTTGAGCATTTGTGTTCAATTTTTGTGATAGCGCCCACAGAAATCTACATATTTATATGTTTCTATTTTCTATCTCTTCGAACTCATATGTACAATAAAATCTACAATCTTTGAAACATCTACATTGAAAATATTTCTGATTTAATGGATTGAAAAAGTATTTTTTTCGTAAAAAGACTATTTTTAATCAATTGCTACGCTTAGGGCTTAATTAGGCGTATAGGAGACATTGTTCATTTGAGACTGAACAACAGATAGAAAAAAGAATAATTTAGGAATATTAATATTTATGAGATTATACAGGGAATGATTGGAAAGCATTGGCTCAGGATAGGGATGTATGGAGAGCTTATGTCCGTGCGGCCATGAACCTACGGGTTCGATAGTGCCAGTGAGTAAGTAAGTAAGTAAGTATATTAATATTTATGGGCACTATCACAAAAATTGGACTACATTGCTCAGAAATGGTCTTTTTGAGATTATAATTATGAAATATGGTAAATGTTTAATAGCAATTCTGAAAATACAGATACTCTCTCATGAATATTACCTTTTTCTAAAAAAATGTTGTTTGCAATATTTTCTGACAAGGAATTCATCTACTGTACAAAGTAGAGACCATCAGATTCTGTGGTCATGAGCCATCTTTGAGCGAGGTTTATTTTTTCAAGACGCGACGCTACTGGTCTCTGGTTTTTTATTCGAAGAATTCGCAGAGACCAACTTCCATACCTTCAATGTTACCACTATTTTCGAAATTTCACGCAGGTAATGGATCATTATTTGAAACAGATTCTTGATTAATTATATCAGGGTTTTATGCTGAGTGTGGCAGCAGTTCAATTCCTCCCAACTACTTCATACTTCTTGCAGTATGGGATTCGGTCGCGTTTATTTTATTTGAATTTATTTTTTCTTGTATTTTTTAATTTTACCTGATGGAATTAAGACCGTAAGGTCGTATCTTCCTCTTTTCCACGGTTAAATTATACTCGTCCATATGATAACAATTATGGCAAGTAACTTTAAAATCTAATAATAAAATCCGTGTTGACACACTTATATTTGCTGATGATCAGGCTATAATGGCTTCTTCAGAGAATGACTTTCAAAGAGCAATTTTTAAATTAAATAATATTGCACAAGATTACAACCTATAAATTTCTTCAACAAAAACTAAAGTAATGGTCCAGTGTGGCACAGAAATGGGAAGAACAAAAATAGTACTAATGACAAAACGCTAGAACAAGTAAAAGATTTCAATTATCTAGGTGTATCGTTAGGTTGTAATAGAGAAAAAGACATACATAATGCATTACAAATATTTCAATATTTATGTGGAACCTTTAAATGAACACTGGCAAAGAAAGTAAGAAAAGAAACACGTTTAAAATGTTATGAAGTATTGGCTGTACCTGCTCAGAAATACGGACTCTGAATAAATAGTCAATTAAAATAATATAAACAACAGAAATGAAATATTTACGATTTGTGGCAGGATATACTTTAATGGATAAAAAACGAAGTGAAGATATTCGTAAAGAACTACAAGTATTCAATTTGACAGATAAAATAGAAGAGCATAGGGGAAAATTGGAATGAACATGTCTGCAGAATAGATACCAACAGATTGCCTTGGAAAAGTCTGAGCTATCAACCAAGAGGAGGAAAATGAGATCAGGGACGCCCACGAAATATATGGACAAACAGCTATAATATTTGGAGACGGAATGAACCAAAAAGGTTCAATCCTTACAAGAAGAACAACAACAATTATGAATTATCTACATGCTCACTAATGATGCATAATAGATATAGAATAGAATAGATTCAGAATAGATTTATTTAACCTGGTGGAGTTAAGGCCATGTGGCCTTCTGTTCCACTCACCAAGACAAATATATGTTACATATAAATACAAAAAAATACAATAATAGTCGTACTAAACAATTGATTATCTATAAAATTCAATAATAATGAAAATAATGTCTAATAATACAATACAATTAAATACAATTAAGATTAAATGAATGATAGAATGAATACAGAAAGGAATAACAGCTCGAATCTACGATACATAATAAGAAAATAAAGAAAAAAATACAAAGGCTGAAATATAATCTACACAATATAAAGTTGACAAGGAAAAAAGAAAAAGCAGAGTAAATAACGTCATAGTAATAATAATACTAATCTAATAATAATAATAATAATAATAATAATAATAATAATAATAATAATAAAATAGTAATAATATTAATAGTAATTAATAATAGTATAATAATAAGATAATGACAATAATAATAACCATAATCAGTTCAAGTAATTGGCATGGTAAGAAAAGTTTAAAATATAAAGGAATAACAAAAGAATACATAGAATACGGTTATATATTATATTGTTTCAGGAAATATGAAGTGAGTTTTGTTTTAAACGGGTTTCGAGTAGGGCAGTCCTTGATGTACGAGGGGAGGGAATTCCAGAGTCGGGTGGCTGAAACAAGGAAGGGTGAAGAATAGTGAGATTATGGATGTAGAGGAACAGCAGGAACCATCGACCCTCAAAATTTCACGAAGAAGCTCCATTTGTTGAAAATAAATATCTGCATGGATTTCACTCCCGTTTGGAAGAAACTCTCAGTGAATCACCCCTTCAAAGTTCCACCAGACAGACAATATTACACTAAAAACCGAAATTACTTATGAGACAACATAATTTTATTCTATATATTAGGGGACGTATATTCCTCAGCCAAAATGTCAACGCGAAAGAGTTACTAGTTCATGTGATATGAAATAATGAAAATCACATATAATTCTTCTTCTTCTTCCTTCCAAGTATTAGGCCAAGGCCTGTTACGATCCTATAGAAAATTTTCCCTCCAGCGTTTCATAGGACGGCCCAGTGATCTTCGTCCTCTTGGTATATAATTATAAACAGCTTTGGGGATCCGATTTGAACTCATTCTTTCAAGATGGTGTTTCCAATTTAGTTGGTACTGTTTAATATATTCCAAAATTGGCGTAGTCTTCAATTCTTTTAAGATATCGGTGTTCCTTTTCAGATCCCATCTGGTGTAACCCGCTGTTCTGTGCATGAATCTCATTTCACAAGCCGTTATTCTGCTTACATGTTGTTTTTTTAGTGTCCATGCTTCACTACCATAGGTCAACACTGGTCTAGCCAAAGTGTTATATAAACATAATCTGGTGTTTTTTTGTACAAGGGATGGTTTCATAACTTGATTAATAATTCCTAAACTTTTATTATAACTAGTAACTTTTTCAGGGATATCCTTTTCATCCCAGATAGAGAGATAATATCCAAGATATTTAAATTGATTAGATCTCTCTAAAATGTTATTCTGGAGACAGATTTTACTTTGTATGGGGTCCTTCCCATGAAATGCCATAATTTTAGTTTTGTTAATTGATATTTCCATATTAAATTTGGTACCTATTTTTTGTAAATTATAAATTGATCGTTGCAAATCATTTTCGGAAAGTGCCAGGAGAGCTAAATCGTCTGCAAAAAGAATAGCATCGAGTTTGAGGTTCCTATTGATGGGTACATATCCTCGATGTGTTTTCCTCCATTCATTTATTAATTTATTCATGTATATAAAGAAAAGCACCGGTGAAAGTCCACATCCCTGTCTTACTCCAGTGTTGATCTTTTCCCAAGAAGATAATTTGCCATCTTGTTTAACAGAGATTTCATTATCTTTATAGATGTTGAAGATATTAGTAATATATTGTTGTGGAACGTTATCATCAGCTAAAATTTGTAGTAATATATTTCTGTCTACTTTGTCAAAAGCCTTTATGAAGTCAACGAAGGCGATATGAGTTTCTATATTGAATTCCTTGTGCTTTTCTAATAGTAGTTTTAGAGTAAAGAATCCATCTGTACAAGATCTACCCTTTCTGAATTTATAACACCAAAATCTGCATCCCTTTAACCTTGGTAGTTTGTCGGTAGAAATATGTTTACCCTGGATTGGTTATGATTATACATATATTGGGTTATGTTGATACAATAGTATCAGGATTATAGTGTCATCAAATTAACATTGTGGCTAACTTTATAGCTAACTAAATAAATAACAAATATTTATACGGCTTATAAACCATGCGGCTTTAATGCCTCATTCATCAAGTGCCTATCCTCAGCCAACTAAATTTAATTCATATCACCGTTAGCCAGTGATAAATAAATTATTATTATTATTTTGTTATTATTTTATTATTATTATTATTATTATTATTATTATTATATTATTCCCTAAGTTCTATCGAGATAGAATTTTCTCAATACTATTTTTAAAGCATTTTTACTATTATACATTTTAGCTACTTGACCTGCCCATTAACAAAATGGTTGAATTAATAACTCTAAGAACATTAGGAGGATGATATATGCCCAAACTATGTAGTCCCTTGTTATGAAGCTTACTCAATTCTCAGTCCCAGTGGAACCGAATATTCGCTTTAGGATCCTTTTTTTCCGAACACTTTTAGCTTGTTCATTTCCCTCAATGTAGGAGACGATGTTTATCACACAGACGGTACTACTAGCTAACTAACTAATTCACTGACACTATAGAACCTAGAGGTCATTGATGCGCGAACATAAACTCTCCATAGGACCTTATATCAAGGATGTTTGACTAAAAACAGTTAAATGAAGCTCACTAAATATTTCCTTAGACAATGTAGTATATATTCATGTTCTAGGTCTATTTTTATTATTCCCTTATATTTCGAACTTTCATTGCCAAGTCAATTATTTAATCAGCTTATTATATTATTATTATTATTATGTTATTATTGTTATTATTGTTATTATTGTTATTATTGTTATTATTGTTATTATTATTATTATATAATACAATAACAGATCGAAAAGGAAACGAAAATATACGAACTAAATATATTAAAACTATTAGATATAATTACACAATACAGAAATAAATAGATGGACCACATCAATAGAATTCCGAAACATATTCTTCATTACAAACCACTAGGACGAAAAAATGTTGGAAGATCCAGTAAAAGATGGAAAGACCAATTCTAACATGAGATCGGAACAGACCAGCAGGTCTAATCCTTGATGCTATTGCTGCTGCTGATGATGATTATTATTATTTCTATAATTTTAATGTTTCTGTTCGTTCCTTGTTTTCTGTACTCCTATTACATATTAAGCCTATTAATCAAGCTGCAGATAAATAATAATGATTTTTAATATCTGCATTATTTAAACCTGGTGAAGTGGTAGAGAATACCTTATGGTCTTAGCTCCATCAGGCAAATAAATAATAATAATAATAATAATAATAATAATAATAATATTTTTTAACATCATCATCATCATCCAGGGATTAACCCTGTTGGCTCTTTCCGGTTTCATGAAAGCTAGAATTGTTAAAATTGTTCAGACCATCTTCCGTGCGGTTTATAATTTAGCAATAATTTTGGAAATCTTCCTTCTGACATTCTTATTTATATTATTATATTTACTATTTTTTATTATTATTAATACTTTTATTTATCGTTATAATTGAAAGGCGTTATGCATCAACCGGTTATGCACCATTATGTAAGTTTCGAGAAAAATACGTTTAAAGTTTAAGTCAATCTTCACTATTTATTGACAATATTAGATATTGCAAGATATTTTCCTTGTTTGACAGTTATGCATCAATAGTCTAAGAGTGGAAACATTTGACGCTCAGCTGCATGATAAAAAAAACGATTATCGTTTCCGCAAAACATTTCTTCCACTTACTTGTGTTTTGCACTCTTTTAACTTTACTATCTAACCTCTCTTGGTTAACTCTTGTTTTTTCGACCCCGACGCTATTAGGGCATCCGAGGGCTAGGGAGTCCTTCCTTTTTTCCATTTCTTCTTTCCTTTATTTTCTTTTCTTCTCCAGAAAAGCCTGACCAGAGGCTATAAGATGGCAGCCCCATCACTGGTCTTGCCTTCCTTTGGCCAGCAACCAATCGAAGGGACTATTATTATGCTTTCAAGTCTTATACGAGAATTTCCCATAAGGGAAAATTTTCTATAGGATCGTAACAGGCCTTGGCCTAATACTTGGAAGGAAGAAGAAGAAGAATAACTGGTTTCATAACCGTTTGTTGTAAAACAAACTCTGATAGGACTTATGCCGTTTACATTTTTCTTTACTAGTAAGGTTATATTTACTGATTAGGCGCTAAAAGTGTGCGTAACGTACTTCATGAGCCAGTACAACTGCTAGCATCAAAGTCTTAATTTTTAATGGCGCTTAGCCGGTTGATGCATAACATCGTCCAATTATTGTTATTGCGTAAGTAGATATTTTGACCAGTTTCTCGTTCTAACACTTTTTGAAGATAAAAACGTTGAAACGCGACAGGCCTAGAAGGCCCTACGCTGCTGACCTCACATCCACATTTGTTAATCACAGAGGTTGACGGTCATCTAGCCAGTGCAAGGGTGACATGTGGTCAGCATGTCGGGTCCCCCAGCCGTTATAGCTGGTCTTCTCAACACTTATTGTAACTACCCAAATGCCTCACGATGCAGGGTGGGCGCCGGTCCTATACTGGCCGCAATTCAGTGAGAAAATCCCTACCCCCACGGGGACTCGAACCAGCGCAAGTCCCACCAAGGCTTCCTTGCCTTAACCACTCGGCTACGGCACGGGACCTTTTTAACCCATTCGCTTCAGGTTTCAATGCTCAATAAATTTCCTTAGAAATCGGATTTAAGTTACCGAAAATTATATTGTCTATTTTCAGACATTAAAAACGAGCAAAAGATAACGGTACTCGAGATCACAATAAGGGTTAAGGCCAAAACACATTCGTCTGTTATTCATAAATGTTAAGGAAATATTACCCTGCCAAGGGATGTACAAAATATTACAAACTATATAACGGCAGAGTTAAGCGAGGGTACCTTGTCTTGTGAGTTGAAGGTCATTTAACTGCCGGTGAGTCTATCTCGTCTTTTGAGGCGGATGGGTTAAGATAAACTGTCAATGAAATATATTTTATTCGATCTGTATTATAAATAAAATAAACGTCATCCTGAGCTAATGTTTTCCAGTCATCCCCTGTATAATTCACCTTTCTCATATAATGGTTAATTTTATTTCTCATCTCATTCTTGGCCTACCTACTGGACCCTTACCCTCTGGCTTTCCTGCAACAATTTAAGAGCCACTTTTTCATTTACCTCTCGTGCCACATGTCCTGCCCATTGCAGTCTACGAGACGTTAACTGTTCTTATTACATCTGTTTTCCATGTAGATCAGGTAGTTAACTGATACGTACTATGCAGTTTTCTCCATTCACCTGTCTGTTCAAATCTCTAACTCACTGGCACTATCGAAACCGAAGGTTCATGGCCACCTGGACATAAGCTCTCAATAAATCCGTTTCCTGAGCAAAACTTTTCTATACATTCCCTCACTTAAATCAGTGTTATTTTCCGGTCTCATTTCGGTTCATAAAATTTCCTAAGAATTTTATTATTTCTCCTTCTTCAAAGTAAGAGTCTATGTTTCGCAACCATAGAAATAGCTAGAGGATTAAGAGTTTCGTATTTTTAGTTTAACGGCACCAACCAAAGGATATTACGGGCAATAATATTGTTTTATGCATTGAAGAGGTATGTACACTGAAAATAGATTGCATTAACGATTCTACTTGCGTAGCGCAGAAGCAGAAGTGCAACGGGTGACATAAGAACTCACAAACATACGACAGTTTCCTGTTTTAAGTCCGCATTTCGTTTCCTCGTGTGTATGACGTTAATCTGTTGACAAACACATCTGTTCTATCTATTGAATATTTTCACTTGTTCATAAGAAGTATTTTTGTCTGTAGTTCCCATGTAATAACTAACTAACTCACTGGCACTATCGAACCCGTAGGTTTATCTCCGCGCGGACATAAGCTCTCCATTCATCCCTATCACAAGCTATTTTTTCCAATAATTCCCTGTATAATCTATTTCCCTCAAATCATAGTTGTTATTCTTCCACCTCGTTCTTGGTCTACCAACTTGGCGTTTTCCCTCTGGTTTTACTACAAGAGCTTTGATTTAGTATTTATTCCCCATTCGTGGCACATAACCTGCCCATCGCAGTCTACGAGACATAACTGTCATTATATCTGGCTTCCTATAAAGACCATGTAGTTCATTGCTAAGCAGTCTTCTCCATTCACCTGTCTGTTCATCTCTCTTTGGTCCAAACATTTCCCTTCTTCTTTTCTTAATAATAATTTGTAGGATTTTCATCCTGTTTATTTCCAAAATCACTCCTCGGAGGAAGACGTATTGGATGTGCATTCACTGTCTATCCACCTCTTGGCTGGTCTTCCTCTTGTTCTTCTCCCGTCCATTGGTCTATCTTCTTTAGCTCTTTTCCAAGTCGGTTTTCTTCCATTCTTTCTATATGACCCTTCCAATATTTTCGTCTATCTATAATAAATTTGGTTATGTCTTGAATATGACATGTGTCCCTAATCTGTGTTGTGTATTTCCCTAAGAACTTTATTCTCAAATACTCGTAATCTCCTTTCCTCCCTTAGTTCCCATGTAATAACCTGCAATATTTTTATCACGGCAAACGCCTGGTGGTCTAGTGGTTACCGGACTCATATTTGATTCCGGGGTTCGGGTTAAAACCCAGTCGGGATCGATGGATTTTGAAGGGCGTAAAATCCTTAGCATGGCTTCCTTCGGAAGGGAAGTAAAGCTGTGAGTAATTTTACTGCACGTAAAAAATGAAGCCGGAATTAAGGCTTATGTGCAAATTTTGTCGATCCATTTACGTTCGGGTATGATTTTTCCCGCTAATGTTACAAAATAAATAAAATAGGCCTACTAACTGGATAATGGAGTATTTCCATGCACTTTTCTGTGGTAATATCTATACCATTTTTGCAGGGTTAATTAAATTCTGGATTTATTGCTACTTTATCAACTATATCCTATAAACAAAATTGTTAAATAATTGATTTTTCTCGGCAACTAAATGCATTCTATGTCATTAATAGTTTATTTTTTCTGACCTTTCTATTTTGTACATTTTATATATCAGTCGTTAACTCTATATAGAATCAAATGTTTTGTAAATAATAATTATATTGTAGACGTACCATGTATATTTATGTTTATTGTAATTTACATGAAAGAATAATTTTTGTGATTTTTAACTTGGTTGAGTGATTGACAAGGCCTTAAGGCCTCAACTCCGCCAGATAAAATCATTTTTTTTTTTTCAAAAATAGTTAAAACATAGATTTTGGCACGTTATAGACAAACTGTATCACCCTAATAAATCTTACTTACTTACTTATTTACTCACTGGCACTATCGAACCCGTAGGTTCATGGCCGCGCGGACATAAGCTCTCCATACATTCCTATCCTGAGCTAATGCTTTCCAATCATTCCCTGTATAATCTACTTCCCTCAAATCATAGTTAATGTTGTTCTCCCACCTCATTCTTGGTCTACCAACTGGGCGTTTTCCTTCTGGCTTTCCTAGAAGAAGTTTCCATGCACGTCTTTCATTCCCCATACGTGCAAACATGTCCTGCCCATCGCAGTCTACGAGACTTAACTGTTCTTATTATATCTGGCTTCCTATAAAGACCATGTAGTTCATTGTTATGTAGTCTTCTCCATTCATCTGTCTGTTCATCTCTCTTTGGTCCAAAAATTTTCCTAAGAGCTTATTCTCAAATACTCGTAATCTCCTTTCCTCCCTTAAAGTAAGAGTCCATGTTTCGCACCCATATAATATAACTGTAGAATAATAGTTTTATATATTTTCAGCTTAACGTTTTTTTGAAGGAGTTGGGACATCAAGAGTCTCTGCAATGCATAATAGCACGCATTTCCAGAATTGAGCCTATGTTTAATTTCTTTGTGCATCTCATTCCTATTGTGATTATTGTTCCTAGGTATTTGAATTCAGCCACTTCCTCAAAATTTCCCTCATTTGTCATTAGCTGTCCATTTCCATTATATACTGAATTTCTACGTGTGACCATATATTTAATAAATCTTTGTAGTACGTATTGTATGTATTGTGTTACCAAATAGGCAGAGAATATCAGATTAGGTTATAGCATTTAAGAACATGTATATACAAACCATAATCTCAAACTAATTAGGTGTAATTTCAAACGTAGTATTTAGTATTAAGATATGAATTGGGGCATTCTGAATTAAGCCAATTGAAATAATAATAATAATAATAATAATAATAATAATAATAATAATTATAATTATAATTTTTATTATCATTTTTAGTGTTTTATTATTATTATTATTATTATTATTATTATTATTATTATTATTATTATTATTATTATTATTATATTATATTAGATTTCCATCTGCTAAATCAAAAGCTTGTTAAAAGCCACTCATTAACTAATCCCGATTATGTTTCGTAATTTTTAAATATTCGTAATATTCAAGAGCGAAACTGAACAGAAATATACTGTAGCAACGCACAATGCATCTCTTGTTTCAAATCATCTCAGTTCAGAAATTATTCGAATTTTATTCTGGGCATCATTCAAACATACTTATATATTAATATAATAATCTTGTTAGGTAAATAAATTTCAATCGCAATTTTTTAAAAAGTCTAACCTCCTAATCGTGTCATAAGCTTATCTGAAATCTTCAACACTACAAATGTTCATGATAAAATTCCTTTGAGGTTTTGTCAGATAATATACATTATAATATGAAATTGTATCTTGTTTAGCGGTCTTCAAAACTGTTAAATAAAAAAACATTGTAGGCCTTTTGCAACCAGTCCCATCCTGATCAGAAGAATGTTTTACATATTTAAAAGTTGAGGAGACTACAAAACAATGTAAAATTTTATAATTTGTATGTGTTCTGGAATCTATAAATAACTGGTAAATTTACTGAATGGTATTCCCTTTTATTTTCTAACATTTTAAAGATATAAAATATTTGATCATACGTTGATTAATGTCGTCTAAGTTGATTTGGTTATCTCAATTTTATCTGAATGTGGTGTTAATGTCGTTAAAAGAATTATGTATAGAATTGTATATCCTGATGTTAAAAGAGAAACTCCAAAGAAATTATTACAATCGGGTTAGTTACTTTTTTAATGAATTGAAACAATGATACATTATTTCCTTTCTTGTGGCAATTTCTCCTTATTCCAGAATACGAGAATGAGCTTACGAATCTCATTACACAATTTGTAATTCCTTTCTCTAAATAACTCAGACGTGATTTTATATACGCCAGGACTTTTTTCTTCCCTCAGTAAGATTTTTTTTATTATTACAGGTTTTATATTATCAGATTTTGCTCTCAGTATTTTGATTTATATTAAACATTATATCGATAAAGGTTTATTAATTTACTAAAGAATTGTTTTCATGTACGGTATTTAGGATGCTAGGCCCAGAGTTTATCTGTGGCAATGGTATCGTCGTTCTATACAAATATTCTTTGTAGCTTTTTCTGAATTCATTAGTCCTCTATATATGTCCATAAAACTTCTGTTTTTGGTTTTCTCTTCAAAATTCTTTACATTAGTTTTAAAAAAGTTATATTTCTTACTAATATTATCAAAGTTTCATAAAATTTCGAGAAGTTTAATCATTTGAGTTTTGTGACAAGTATATTTTTTCTTCCTTTTATGCTCTAATACAACACATTCCCGATAAAACCATGGCTGATTTCTCATTAATTATAAATGATTTTTTTTTGATACTCTGATACTATAACACTTTGCTATTTTTTTTCAAATATCATGCACTATTTTAAAAAGTCATAACACTTCACCAAATTCAGAGTAAAAAAAATAACCTATATGAACGGCATGCAATTTGAATAAAGTAAAGCGTATTTATTTTTAATCAGTTAATTAAATTTATACACATATTTATTTATTTCATCGCTACTTTTCCTTAGTTTAACCGTATCCATTAAATGTACTTTTACATCCCCCAGGTTTCACGGGACTTGCAGATCCTATTATGAAATAGACTAATAATAATAATAATAATAATAATAATAATAATAATAATAATAATAATAATAATAATGATAATGATAATGATAAAATAATAATAATAATATAATTTGATAGTAATAAAAATAACAATGATATAATAATAATAATAATATAATAATAATAATAATAAGTTTCTTTTAAACTAGCTTAATTAAGGCCGTACGTTTTTATCTTCCAATAAATGATAATATATTTTTTTAAATAATTAAAGGAGCAATTTTTCTTGCTAATTCAGAGTTTGATAAGACAAATTAGTAGTAACAAACCACAAATTATTAATAGTCGCTAATTATAAGAGGAATTAAAAAAATTAGCATTGCGTTACATTTTTACTTTTTCCTCAGTTAAATCTCTCCGTTTGTAGGTACTTTTATCCTCCCCACGTCACACAGGCCTTATTGGGGACACAACCTGTCAGAAGTTGATTTTAAATTCTGGAAGACACACATACTTATTCGATCTCATACGGACATGGAGTGCCTCCCTAGACAAGTGACCCGCTCAATGCCATGGTCATCACCGAAAAACACGAACATTTGAGGCAAGACACACTATTCACTACACTTTTATATTAAACAAGGAGAATATGATATTAATGATTGAGATGGCCATATGGTATTCGGGAACTATTTTGACCTTTAAAGTTTCCTACATTTGTCTCATAGGTGAGGAAAAACGCCGAAAAAACTTCATCCAGGAAGCTTGCCGCGACCGAGAATCGAACCTGGGCTAACTGTATCTAAGGCAACGACAATACCACAAGAGCAGAAAGGTATATTATCAAGACACATCTAATTAAAAAGAAATAAGTTCAGAATTTTAATAAAATCTCGCATTCCTTAGACATTTCAACGATAACTTATTGATTACTTATTTCTTTACTTGAAAATATGTTTGTGTATGTTCTATCCATAACGCTTGGTGAAATATTGTTGACTACTTAACTCATGCCCCAAATGGGAGTCAATGACCAATCACATTTCAATGATTATTTATATACAACCAATCACAGTCGTGTTTCGCCTCGAATTTATCAACGAATGTTTATCATATTAAAGAAAGCACCTCGTTTTTAACATTCTGAGTAGGCCATAGTATTATTTTACAATGACTGACTCTCTAAGAAATACGGCTACCAGATTGTATGTAGAGTGCATGAATTTTAACAGATAGCGCATGCGGGAGATAATATTAAACATTTGTAGCAATTGATTATACCACAAAAAAATAAACCACAGTCTGCATTTTCTTAAACGAATTATTTTCCAGGAAATGACGTTGCAGAAAAATATAATTGACATATTTACATCATAGGACATCAGAAATTAATTAAAATCTATAATGTAGGTTATAAATTTCTCCACTAGGGTGCATTCTTACAATATTGCGATCCTTTGGCAATAAATAATATGATCTGGTTGCAGTGATGAACAAAAGAAGCAAATTAAGCGTACCAATCGTTTCTCATTTGTTTTCAAACATCGCCGTTTACATTAACTATATAAAAATTTTAAAATAACTATAGTTAAATAATGATTTGTGAGTAAACAGCTTAATTTTATTCGTTAAATAGTCCTAACAAATGCCACTCTTGATTTCCAAATTCTCTAGATAAATTTATCGATAATTTGGAAATCACTCGTGGCATTACTTATGATAAATAACTTTAATTTTTAATATTCATCACTTTTTTTTATTCACGCCGTTGAGGTTATAATCATTATAATTATAAAACTTTTATACCTTTTTTATATAAACCATCGTCTTCAGATTTCAATAATTCATTTATAATCTTCGTAAAGCTTTTCGAAGTCTTAGCTTCATCTTCATGACTTTTCTTGTTATTGAATTTATTTATAAATTTTCTATTTTGGTTGCTAGGCATATTTTCATTCAATAATTTTTTATTTTCTGCCTCCTTGATGATTTCCATTTCTTCCAAAATATTAATGTTTTGTTTGTTGTTTTTTTGTGTATTATTGTTGGTGTTTCTTCTATTTTGCCAAATTGATGGTTGGTTTTTTAAATGTATTCAGCGAAACTTGATTTTCCTTCATTTTTAATAAAATCTGATGTGTTCATTAAATCTTATTTTATAACTTCATGTTCTGCCTGTATAAAGTGTTCCACAATCGTTACATTTGAGTTAATACACACCTTATACACCTATTTTCATATTTATTATTTTCTTCTATTTTATTAGGTTATTTTAATTTATTTCTAGTTTTGTAAGCTATTTTTATGTTTTTGCCAAATTATTTGATGTATTTTCCAATTTTTATTGTTTCATTACCTGTGTAAGTAAATGTGATCCAATTTCATCTTTTTCAAGTTTTGTTAATTTTGTTAAATTGTATTTTATTCTTCGTTTTTTAACTAATTTTTTGATTATTTGTGAATTGCATTCATTTTTTATAGCTAAATGTTTTCTGTAGTTCATTTATTTTTGGTATATTTTTATTTAAGGGAAGTTTTATCATTCTACTTATGAAGCTTATAAAGGTACTCATGTTTTGTTGTTATGGATGACTTGATTTGTTGTGTAATGGTATGGTATTTGTAGTTGGTTTTCTATATATGCTTATGTCCAAATTATTGTAGTTAATTTTTTTTGTTGTAATTTTAGATCCAGGTAGTTTATTGAATTTTGTTTTCTTCTGATTCTTTGGTACATTTTATTTTATGGTGGATTTCGTTTAGTTCATCCATTATTTCTTTATCTATGCTGTTTTCATTTTAATGTATTAATAGTAAGTCATCCACATATCTCACCAGTAATTAATATTGAATTTTTCTTTAAGTTTTTCAAAATGTTCTTCTAGTTTTCTTTAAAATATTTCTGAGCTAATACCTGAAGTTGGACTACCCATTGGTATTCCGTCATCTTGGGTATACATTTCATTATTGAATTTGAAATAATTGTCTTGTTATATTGTTTTAGTCATTTTGTTTAGTTGTTCAGTATAATTTTTATTTATGTAATTATCTTGTAGTTTTTCTTCTATAACTTTATTGTCTCAGAAATTGGAATATTAATATAGAGATTTTTTATGTCTAATGCCATTTTTGTATTTTATTAATTTTTATTTTACGGGTGTTTTCTCCTAGTCCGTATGAAATTTTTAGTAGATTTTTTTAGGACATCCATTATTTCTCTTTGAAATTTGTTTGTGGGGTCTTCATTGATTTTTCTAAAGTTGTTTTCTTGTATGAATTGTTTTGTTTTTTTTTTGTATTCTTCTTTGTTTATTAATACTATAGCGTTGCCTTTATCTGCTTTAGTGTGTATTATGTTTTCTGTTTTGAGTTTTTGAGATTTGTTACGTTTTTTTGTCTTCTTTATTTAATGATGGTATAAAAATAATAATAATATTATTGTTATTATGTTATTATTATTAATATTAATGATTTTTAATAACTTTGGCTGTATCATATTTGGCATTGAGTTTGTTTATATTTATTTCGCTTTCTACTATCATATTTTGTATATTTTTATTTTTTTTATTTGTAGGAAAATGAAATTTATATCCATATTGAAGTAGTTGAATTTAATTTTTGTTTAATGTTTTTGTGGTTAGATTAACAACCTTCTGTTCATCTTGATTATTAGTGAAATGTTCAGTTTTCTTGATATCTGTTTTTAATTTGTCTAATATTTTGTCTTGTTTTATATTTGTTGTTTATTATTTCTGAAATTTTATTTTGTACTTGATTTTCGATTATTTGCCAACCTTTACCAAATATGATTACTGCTTCTTGCTTGTAATAATATAATGCATTGTTAATATTTTGTTTCTTTTTGTAAATACATTTTATTTCGTTTTGTATCCAATATTTTTCTTCAAATATTCTTGATTTATTTCTGTATAATTTATTATTATTTTTTGGCGTATTTGGGTGTTACTTTATATTTAATACATTCCTTGTAAAAATATATATATTTGCCGCAGTTTTATACAGAGTTAATTTCCATCCATAGTAATTCTGCCCGAAGGCAGGTCCTTCACGGCAATCATAGTATTTTCATGCTATGCTTGCAGCTTTACTAGGGAATTGTGTAGGTGTGGTAGCTTCCCGTTGTTTTCCACACCGGCGAAGGATGATGATGATAATGGTAAGGATGATAATGATAAGGATGATGGCCATATGATTTCGGGGACCGTTTGGGCCTTACAGTTTTCCTGACATTTGTCTTACAGGTGAGGAAAAACCCCGATAAAAACCTCACCCAGAAAAACTGCCCCGACCGGGGATCGAACCCGGGTCCGCTGCGTGACATGGCAGCACGCTACCTCGAGATCACAGCGGTGGACAGAGTTAATTTAAGGTTGAAATATTTAAAATATGATTTGCCTGACTAGCTAAAACACTGTACAAAACTACGGCAAATGTATTTTTAACAAGGAATGTATCAAATATAAAGTAACACCTAAATACGCCAAATTCAAAATAAACAATAATAATTTTACAACAAAAAATCTAGAAGATTTGCAGAAAAATATTGGATACAAATCGAAATAAAATTTCTTTACAAAAATAAACAAAATATTAACATTAATTAAATAAAAATAAAACTTAGTTTTATTTGATTTTCATATCTATTAAGATATAATTCAGTGACAGCTGTTTCGGTACACTGTAGTTTCTTCAGGCAAAATATTAGCAATCCATTATATTATTTCAATCAAGAATCAGCAATCATATTTAGTAAAGGTTGGCAAATAATCGGAAATCATATACATAATAAAATTTCAGAAATAATAGACAACAAATATAAAACAAGACACAAAAAATTAGACGAATTAAAAAAGAATATCAAGAAACCTGAATATTTCACTAATAATAAAGATGAACAGAAGGTTATTAATCTAACCACAAAACATTCAACAAAAATGAAATTCCACTACTTCAATATGGATATAAATTCAATTTTCCTACCAATGACAAAAACGAAATAATACAAATATGATAGTAGAAAGCGAAATAGCTGTAAACAAACTCAATATAACAGATAAAACTCATGCCAAATATGATACGACCAAAGTTATTAAAAATCATTAATAATAATGATATACCATCATTAAATAAAGAAGACAAAACTTAAGAAACCTCAAAAACCTTAAAGAAAACTCAAAACAGAAAACATAATACATACAAAGGAGATAAAGGCAACGCTACAGTATTAATAAACAAAGAAGAATATATAGAAAAAAACAAAACAATCCATGCAAGAAAACAACTTTAGATAAATCAATGAAGACCCCACAAACAAATTTCAAAGAGAAAATGTCATAAAAATCTACCGCCATCGTAGAAGAACACCAAATATGTAATAAAGAAGACTATAAAATAAATAGAATTAACAACTATAAATTAATTAATAATCATGCTACAGCACCAACTATAAAAGCTATGCCAAAAATCCACAAACAAAAAGTACCTATAAGACCAATTATAAATTTCATAAATGCACCAAACTATAAATTATCAAAATCTATTACACAAAAGAAGAAATAACTCTACAAAATAAATATACAATTAAAATTCATATGAACTAGCACAAAACATCCATAAAATAAAAATTAGTAATAAAAAATTTACATCATTTGACATAAAAAATATCTATACTTATATTCCAATTTCTGAAACAATAAAGTTAATAGAACAAAAACTACAAGATAGTAACATAAATAAAAATTATACTGAACAACTAAACAAAATGATCAAAACAATATTACAACAAAATTACTTCAAATTTAATAATGGAATTTATACCCAAGATGACGGAATACCAATGGGTAGTCCAACTTCAGGTATTATATCAGAAATATTTTTACAAAACTTAGAAGAACATTTTGAAATCTTAAAGAAAAATTCAATATTACATTAATGGTGAGATATGTTGATGAATTACCATTAATATATGGAAATGAAAACATCCGTAGATAAAGAAATAATGGATGAACTAAACAAAATGCACCATAAAATACAATTTACCAAAGAATCAGAAGAAAATAATTCAATTAAACATCTGGATCTAACAATCACTAAAAATGTTAACAACAATTTGGACATAAGCATATATAGAAAACCAACTACAAATACCATAGCAATATACAACAAATCAAGACATCCATATCAACAAAAAAAATGAGAACCTTTATAAGCTTAATAAATAGAATGATAAAACTTTCCTTAAATAAAAAAATTATCAAAAACAAATGAACTACACAAAACATTTAGCAAAAAAAATGAATACAATTCACAAGTAATTAACAAATTAGTTAAAAAAAAAGACGAAAAAACAAATTTATCAAAACTTATAAAAGAAGATAATATAAAAACAATAAATTGGATCACATTTGCTTACACAGGTAATGAAACAATAGAAACGGCAAGATCTACCAAGACATTTGACAAAAACATAAAAATAACTTACAAACTAGAAATAAATTAAATGACGCAATACCTAATAAAATATAAGAAAATAATAAATATGAAAATAAAGGTGTATATATACTCAAATGTAACGATTGTGGAAAATTTTATATAGGCAGAACATCAAGAAGTTTTAAAATAAGACTTGATGAACATTTATCAGATTTCATTAAAAATTAAGGAAAATCAAGTTTCGCCGAACACATTTCAAAAACCAACCATCAATTTGGCATAATAGAAGAAACATAAAGAAAACAACAAACAAAAAATTAACATTTTGGAAAAAATGGAAATCGTCAAGGAGGCAGAAAATAATTTTTTTTTTGAATGAAAATATGCCTGGAACCAAAGCCCCCTACATAAAATGTATAAATAAATTGAATAACAAGAAAAGTCATGAAGACGAAGCTAAAACTTCGAAAAACTTTACGAAGATTATAAATTAATTATTGAAATTGAGGACGATGGTTTATATAAAAAAGGTATCAAAGTTTTATGATTAAAATAATTATAATTTCGTAACATAAGTGAAATTTCTTAATTCCTTCATTTAAAAGTCACAACACTGGAAATTCTTAACTAAAAAGTTTAATAAACAGTTCTGTATACCATGAAGTTCGTTCTGATCATGCAAAGTATTTTAAATCGATTAATTAAATTTTACCAAAAACAGCGATACCCCAATCAGTATCCAACCGATGGTAACCAAGCAGAGAAAAGTGTTGAACTTCATGGTCGCCCTCCTCAGAATGAACTAAGAAGTACAGGAGATCGTCCAGCTGAAAACGTTGCTATTAGGGTGCAATACGCAGTAAATCAGCGAATGTGATTCTAACAATAGCCTTCACTTGAGGACCGTTTTATTATTATCAACATGGGAACAAAATGCACATAACTTCGGGTGACACAATTGAAATTCTTATATATTAATGTTGTCTTTTAATGGGAGGTATTAATAGATGTAACAAATAAAGGTGCAGCGGGCGGTGATATCGTTATTTAATATACCAATCTTTACAATCCATTGTTCTCACTATTTTTTTCTCCTTCCTTTTTCACAGTTTAACAATATCTCAATATTTAGACACGCAATATGAGGCCATGACTTGTCGTAAGATATTTTTTAACTCTGGATCACATACATATATTTGATAACGCAAGTATATGGAGGACCTTCTCTGATGAGTGATCAGCTCAATGCCAGGGTCACCTCCAAGACAACATGAACATTTATTATAAGAGACGACATTCACTCATACATTCATACCAAACAAGGCAAAAATTATATTGATTGTTATGATGGACAGATGGTGGTCGGACACTATTTAGGTCTTGAAGTTCCCTACCACCTGTCTTACAAGCGAGAAAAAAAACAAATATACTTCACTTAGGACACTTTTCTCGATCTGGGATCGAACCCGAGCCCACTATGCCCGAGGCAACGACATCACCCCTACACGATAGTGGTAGACATTTTCCCGAATAACGTAAAAAAATAAATGAAATGAAATTAGTATAAGAATAAAGTTGAACTACACTTAGACTACGACATTTTATGTCTGGGTATATAATCTAATATATAAAAATGAATGTTTGTTTGTTTGTTCGTTTGTTCGTACTTTATGCGCGGCCATACCATTGATCCGATTGCGATGGGGTTTTTTGCAAAATGTTCAGGAGATTCCCGGGATGAACATAGGTTGTAAGATAGTTGAGATATTCAACTCCTTCACACCTCAAAAAACACCCTTTGTAGTGACAAACGTTAAAATAAAGTCCCTATTTTTACGCTTAAATGACTTATGCTGCCTAAACCATAACAAATACTCCAAATACTCCAAATTATTGTATACAGTATTGGATATCTCAAAAAACTCCACAAAAAAGTCCGCGACAGCATATGTTCATCTCTTACGGATAATTCACAATAATAATTTCTGTCTTTCACTGATGCCACGAACATCGGGATTAGCAGATTCCCGGGCTTAACAGCATAACAACACACGGTTGGTGGTAAAACCACATTAACATTTATTTAGGTGTATATATATATTTTTTATTTAAAAAAAATAATGATGCGACACTGAAATATTTTCTTTACGAAGACAACACATTCAGGCTTTGGTTCACTGTAAGTTAATATATTTATTTTTCCATTCGATAACTCGCACAGAGCTCTTGTGGTTATCATATTTTACCCCGCTATTGGGCGAGAGCGAAGATATACTAAGACCAACAAGTACACACTATTGAGTAACACTAAGAAATTGGGACTGGAAATAAACACCAATAAAACTAAATATATATTCACACATAGAAAATACATTATATAGTGGAAATGGACAACTAATCACAAATGAAGGAAATTTTTGAATAAGTGGCTGATTTCAAGTATCTAGGAACAATAATTACAAATAGGAATGAGATGCACAAAGAAATTAAACATAGGCTCAATTCTGGAAATGCATGCTATTATTCATTACAGGGACTTTTGTCATCCCATTTCCTTTCAAAAAACGTTAAACTGGGAAAATATAAAACAGTTAATCTCCCAGTTATATTATATGGATGTGAAACATGGACTCTTACTTTAAGGGAGGAAAGAAAATTATGAGTATTTGAGAATAAAGTTCTTATGAAAATGTTTAGGTCAAAGAGAGATGAACAGAGAGGTGAATGGAGAAAACTACATAATAGTGAGCTACATGATATGAATAGGAAGCCAGATATAATAAGAACAGTTAAATCTCGTAGACTGCAATGGGCAGGACATGGCACACGATAGAGGAGTGTAAGAGGTGCATGGAAGCTTCTTGTAGGAAACTCAGGAGGGGAAACACCCAGTTGGTAGACCAAGAATGAGGTGGGAGAATAACATTAACTATGACTTGAGGGAAGTAGATTATAGAGGGGATGATTGGAAAACATTACCTCAGGATAGGGATGTATGGAGAGCTTATGTCTGTGCAGCCATGAACGTAGGGGTCCGATAGCTCCAGTGAGTTAGTTTGTTATGTGTAAATTGTCTTTTTTTAGAAGAAAGAGGAAAATATGTGTTAATCAGCTTATTTATTGCTAGGGGGAAGGTGGAAAGGAAATCATATGGTAACGGTTCTTGAGCCTGGTGCAGCGGTAGAAGAAAGACCTTCACACTCGTATGTGTCCAATTCTATTAAATTCATAACAAAATCGTTTATTAATTCATCCAAAATGCCGTCTTTCTTCGAATAAAGTTGTTCAATATTCCTAGCATGATTACGTGAACAAGCACTTTTCTAATCTTCTTGCTGTTACTTTCTTCACTGCTGACTTAAAATATGTCATGTTGTTACAATGCTTTTTTTTTCAATTAGATACTGTTTTCGTTACATCTTATTTTATCTTCCCCCTAACATCTCTATTGGATTGAAATCACAATGATATGGCGGCAAAGCAATATGATGGGACCATGTTGGTAATAATTAAAATACCCTAACTAACTAAGTCACTGGCTCTATCGAAACTGTAGATTCATGGCCGCGCGGACATAAGATCTCCGTACATCCCTATCCTAAGCTAATGTTTTCCAATCATCCTCTGTATAATCTACTTCCCTCAAATCATGGATAATGTTATTCTCCCACCTCATTCTTGCTCTACCAACTAGGCGTTTTCCCTCTGGTTTTCCTACAAAAAGCTTCCATGCACCTCTTCTATCCTCCATACGTGCCACATGTCCTGCCCATCGTAGTCCACAAGACTTAACTGTTCTCATTATATCTGACTTCCAAGACCATGTAGTTCATTGTTATGTAATCTTCTCCATTCACCTGTCTGTTCATCTCTTTTTGACCCAAAAATGTTCCTAAGAACTTTATTATCAAATAATCGTAATCTTCTTTCTTCCCTTAAAGTAAGTCCATGTCTCGCGTCCATATACTATAACTGGGAGAAACATTGTTTTATATATTTTAAGTTTAATGTTTGTTAAAAGGAGTTGGGACGACAGAACAATAATTACAAACAGAAATGAGGCACACAAAGGAATCAAACATATACTCGATTCTGAAAATACATGTTATTATGCGTTGCAGGAACTCTTGTCGTCCCAACTTGTCTCAAAAAACGTTAAACTGAAAAATAAAAATATTTTTCTACCAGTTATATTATATGGTTGCGAAACATGGACTCTTACTTTAAGGGAGGAGAAAGTATTACGAGTATTTGGGTATAAAGTTCCTAGGAAAATGTTTGGACCAAACAGAGATGAACAGACAGGTGAATGGAGAACGCTGTCTAACAGTGTGTTACATGATCAGATATAATAAGAAGAGTTAAGTGAAGTAGATTATGATGAGAAGGACAAGTAGTCCAAAAAGAGAATGAAAGATAGGCATGGAAACTCCTTGTAGGAAAACCAGAGGAATACCTTCCAGTAGATAGACCAAAATTGAGGTGGTAGAATAATATTATCTATGATTTGAGGGAAGCTGATTATACAGTGGATGATTGGAAACTATTAACATTGGATTGGGAATTATTAAGAGCTTATATCCTCTCGGTCATGAACCTATGGGTTCCATAGTGCCAGTGTAGTTAGTTAGTTAGTTAGCTCTATGTATCCTTTAAGTTTTTAATAACACACGATTGAGAGAAAATATAACTCTAGCTGATCCTCCACATCGAAAATCTCACTATTCCTCATCCTTCCTTGTATCAGACACCCGACTCTGGAATACCCTCCCCTCGTATATCAAAGACTGCCCGTCTCAAAAAAAAAAACAGTTCAAAACAAAACTCACTTTATATATCCGTAGACAATATAATATATAACCGTATTCTATGTATTCTTTTGTTATTCCTTTATATTTTAAACTTTTCTTACCATGCCAATTACTTAAATTATTTACAGATTATTATTATTGTTATTATTATTGCTGTTATTCTTTCTTTCCATTGTCACCTTTATATTGTGTAGCCTATATCTACTGCGCATCATTAAATCAACAGTACATAATTCATAATTATCATATGTCTATTTTAACCCTGGTGAAGGGGAAGAGAAGACATTTTGGTCTAAAATTCATCAGGTAAAATAAATAAATAACACGAAAATAAAAGAAATAATCCAAAATGTGTTTGGAATGAAAACCTGAAGAAAGACGAGGCAGAGGAAGACCTAAAACGTCCTGGAGTCAGGGAATATATTTATACATGAAGGATAAACATCTACAACCAGGAGATTGGATTGACCGACAAAATAGGTTATTTTGAATCGGACGATGTCAAAAACGTTAATCAACAAATTATCTCTCTGTCTATAAAATAAATAATACCGCAAGAAACTAGTTTAGTTGAACGCGGGTGATATTGATAATTATGAAGACTTAATCACATATTTTAACTATGAAGAAATTGGAACTTTATTGAGTTCAACTGAATCATAAGTGACCCACTATGATTAAAGTGGCCGTCCATTTTATTTTGACTATTTAACTCATGCCTCAAATGACAGTCAATGTGACCAATCACATTTCAATGAATTTTGATTTGCAACCAATCACAGTCGTTTTTAACCTCGACTTTATCACGTTCATTTCATCAAGTGGCTCCCAGAATGTATATATAATGCGCGAATGTAACCAGATTCTGCTTGCGAGCTATAATAGGAAATTGTTCGTAGCAATATTGATTATACCACAAAATAAATAATAGTTCAAAAAACTAAAAGTTCAAAAAACTAAAACAACATGCTTTATTAGAAAACCGAACTAAAAAATGAAAAATAATTTTAATTTCCAACACGCTTGGGATATAATTAAAGTGGTCAACAAAAAATTCATCTCCAACACATCTGCAATATAACTAGAGTCATCTAAAAAAAAATAATTTTACCATCAAAAGCGTCGGGTGTTTTTTATGTTTTTTTACGTTTTCTTCTTTGAGACTTTACTTTTATTAATTTACATGGAGCACCACACGCTTTTGATGGTAAAATTATTTTTTTTGTTGGTAACTCTAGTTTTATTCTAGATGTGTTGGAGATGATTTTTTGTTTACAACTTTAATTTTATCCCAAGCGTGTTCAATTTTTTTTTTCATTTTTTAGTTCGGTTTTCTAATAAAGCGTGTTGTTTTAGTTTTTTTAAATTATTATTTATTTTTTATTTTGTAAATATCTTTAAATTCGACACTATTGTAGTATGAGCTAAAAGTAATACTCTTCTAAAAAATCCTCCGGGCCGGATTTGAACCAGCGACCTATGGATTACTGAAATTATATACCACTATAGTCAACCACGTCCACCGCTGTGGTCTCGAGGTAGCGTGCTGCCTTGTCACGCAGCGGGCCCGGGTTCGATCCCCGGTCGGGGCAGTTTTTCTGGGTGTGGTTTTTATCGGGGTTTTTCCTCACCTGTAAGACAAATGTCAGGAAAACTTTAAGGCCCAAACTGTCCCCGAAATCATATGGCCATCATTACCATCATCATCCTTATCACTATCATCATCATCATCATCATCCTTCACCGGTGTGGAAAGCAACGGGAAGCTGCCACACCTACAATTCCCTAGTAAAGCTGCAAGCATAGCATGAAAATGCTATTGATTGCAGTGAAGGACCTGCCTTCGGGCAGAATTACTTTGGATGGATGGATAGTCAACCACTTAACCAACTAAGCTACCAGAGGATATAATATTAATTTCGTGCAACGATGGACTAAAACGTCGGTAAGTCCGCAACCAATTATATATTATATATCATGTATATTATATTACATATATATCATGTATTATTACATATCATATATTATATATTAAATATTATAGTTTATATATTGTATATTATATATATGAAATTATTGTATTGTCATTGGTCCTTTAAAAGTATATAAAGTTTCAAGCCGATTCAATGTCTTTAAGTGGGTGAAAATCGTGTTGAAAGATTCCGTTATATAGATTGATACGGGTCAAGCTAATTTAAAGCGTGTAAAAATAAATAATAGTTTTAAAAAACTAAAATAACACGCTTTATTAGAAAACCGAACTAAAAAATTAAAAATAATTTTAATTTCCAACACGCTTGGGATAAAATTAAAGTGGTCAGCAAAAAAATCATCTCCAACACACACAGAATAAAACTAGATTTGTCAACGAAAAGAAAATCATTTTACCATCAAAAGCGTGGGGTGCTGTATATGAATTAATATATTGGATAATAAACAGATATGTGAAAAAAACACCCCACGCTTTTGATGGTAAAATGATTTTCTTTTCGTTAATAACTCTAGTTTTATTCTATATGTGTTGGAGATGTTTATTTTGTTGACCACTTTAATTTTATTCGAAGCGTGTTGGAAATTAAAATTATTTTTCATTTTTTAGTTCGGTTTTCTAATAAAGTGTGTTCTTTTGTTTTTTTAAAACTATTATTTTTTTTTTGCTTTTAATATTTTACAGAAAACGATCATCATCATCATAGTACATTCACGAATTTAGGTCATTTGTTGACCTGTTTAGGCCTCAAGAGAAACACCATCCAGAAGTCTTTTGAGTGGACGTCCTGGTCTTCTTCTTCCTGCAGGTTGATATCTTAACATTTGTTTGGGTATCCTGTGATCTTCCATTCGATGAACATGTTGCATCCATCTTGACTTATAATCAGAAATTTTGTTTTCTAAAGATTCCATGTGTAATTCTTCTAAGATGTCTTCATTTTTTTTGTGATCTAGTAGTGTGTATCCTGCAGTCCTCCAAAGATATCTCATTTCAGCAGATCTAAGTCTCTGTATATCCTTCTGTTTCAACGTCCATACTTCGCTACCATACAAAAGAGTTGGAAGAGCCAGTGTTTTATACACTTTCAGTCTTGAATGCTTTTGGACTAACTGTGGCTTGAAGATAGAATTTATTAACCCTAAAATTCTTAAAAATTTAGATATTTTTGCATTTACATCCTTTTCTTCTTCATATGAGATATTGCATCCAATAATGAAATTATCTTTAAATTCGATACTATTGTAGTAAGAGCCAAAATTAATACTCTTCTTAAAAAATGCTCCCAGCCAGATTTGAACCAGCGACCTATGGATTACTGAAATTATATACCACTGCAGTTCACCGCTCTAACAATTGAGCTCTTACAACGATTGACTAAATTGTTACAAGTCCGCAACCTATTATACCAGTTTTCATTTGTTTTTTTTTTTATTTTCTGATGATTCTGGCCAGGATTTTAGAAACAAAATACGAAATTATTGTTTTGTCACGGGTCCTTCACAAGTATAATACAAAGTTTCTAGTTGATCCAATGTTTCTAAGTGGGTGGAAATCGTGTTCAAAAATTCCGTTACATAGATACAAAGACGTGTTTTTTTTATTTTCGAACGATTCCGGCTAGGAGTTTAGAAACAAATATAAGCATATTGTATTGTCACGGGTCCGTTACAAGTATACAAAATTTAAAGTCGATCCAATGTTTCTAAGTGGGTGAAAATCGTGTTCAAAGATTCCTTTATATAGATACAAAGACAATTTTTTTTTATTGTCTGATGATTCTGGCCGGGAGTTTAGAAAATAAATATGCAATTATTGTATTGTCGCGGGTCCTTTACAAGCAAACAAAGTTTCAAGTCGATCCAATTATTTTAAGTGGGTGAAAATCGAGTTGAAAGTTTCCGTTACATAGAGAGATAGATAGATAAATAGATAGATAGAGGTAAAGCTAACATAAAGCGTGTAAAAAACACTGTTTTCACTTTTTTAAACGCATTATTTGCCAGGTATTAACGTTCCAGAAAAACATAATTTACATATTTACATTATAGGACACCGGAAATTAATTAGTAACTTATAAACTTGGTTGTAAACAATTTGATGTTTCATTCTTTTCTCCACTATGGTGCATTCTTAAAATATTGCGATCATTTGGCAATGGATAATATTATCTGATTGCAGTGTCGAGCAAATGAAACATAATAAACGTTTTGCGTTTGTTTTCAAACATCGCCGTTTACATTAAATATATCATCGTCATCATCATCATCACTCCAGGGATTAGGCAATTGCCCGTTCCGACTTCATAATGCATCAGCCCAACGTCTTCTATGTCTTCCAACACATTAAATATATAAATATTTAAAAAAAAACTATACATAAATAATGATTTGTGAGTACTACCAGGGAAACGAAAAGAATTTTAAGTACATGAATGGATGTTTTAAGAAGATCAGCTGGAAAATCTGGAATGGATAGAATAAGAAATAAAGAAATAAGTGAAATTATGGGTGTACAAGAGGAGCCGGACATCATAGACATTATAGAAAAGAAAGGATTACAGTGGTATGGTCATGTCAAAAGAATGCCAGAGTAAAGATTGCCTAAAATTGTTATGGAATGGATCCCAATGGAACAGAGGAAGAGAGGAAAACCGAAGAAAACTAGGATCGAAGGAGTACAAGTAGCTATGAATATCAGCGAATTGGAGGAAGATCAATGGATGGACAGAGAGGAATGGCGTTTGGTTTCTGGAAGACGGTGGCAGCTGTCATGATACCGGATGATGATGATAATGATTTTTGAGTAAACAGTTTAATTTTATTCGTTAAATAGTCCTAACAAATGCCAGTTCTGATTTCCAAATCCTCTAGATAAATCCACTTGTCACTTCGTGGCATCGTGAATTTGTCCATAATTTGGAAATCACTTGTGGCATTACTTAATCTTTCGTCGATTAGGATTTGAAACAAAATAAACATAGGATACAAATCCGTTCTCGAAGCTAGTGACGAAGAACTATGACTCGTTATCCTTTATATCTAAGCCGAGGCATTCAGTAGAGACTCAGTTCGCACACCTGCATTTTATTTTTAGTCTAGTTCACATTGATCCAAGTTTCGTATAAGTAAACAATATAACAGTTTTTCTTCGGAATTCTTGCATTTTCTTGTTTAATAACAATGCATCAGCATTTTTCCGACCAAGATTATTTTTTACATAGTGAAATTTTATATTTTTAATATTTGACGTAGAGAGCATTTCCGCCTTCCTTACAGCCCTCTCCTCATGTCTTCAAGACATGGTGAAAATCGTGATATATACCAATTGTAAATCATACAACGAATAACAGAAATGCTAAACGAATCTATCGTCGTTTTAGTTGGTAGATCAGAATTATATTTATTTTTAAGTAGGTCACGTAATGAATAATATTGTAATCCCATATGCGCTCTTTGCTAGGTTATAATTACTCCAATTGGATATATTATGCGGAATGAATAAAAAGTACTTCCTTTTATAACTGAGTTGAAGGTGGCTCCGTCGCGCAAGCGGTTAACGCTCCCCTCTCATCGCTGAAGTCTCGATATCGAGCCTCGGTCACTCCATGTAAGTTTCGTGGTGGACGAAACGGAGCTTGGGCAGGTTCTTCTCTAGGTTTCTCCGGTTTTCCCCTACCACAAATTTCATTCTACCATTTATCCATACTACTCCAGCGCCGTAGCCGAGTGGTTAATACAAGAGGCCTTGACGCAGAGCTACGGGACTTGCGCTGGTTCGAGCCCCAGGGGGAAAATTTTTCCCATGGAATTTCGGTCAGTATGGGACCGGTGCCCACCCAGCGGGGGTCCGTTTACCGGGCCCCAGCTGTGCTCACAACAGTAACAGGGCCGTCCCCGGGTGGCGGTTAGGGGAACGGTCGGTGGTTTGTTTTGCATTCCTCCCGGCTAGGTCCAGACCGGACCCGCGGGCCATTTGTGAGGTCGTCAGGACTCGAGCGCCCTGGCGCACTACATAGCTCGTGCTGCGCCCACTTCAGCAGCCAATCGCGTCCCCTCGGTGGCGTAGTGGGGAAAAGGTCGGTGGATCTGCTAGTCAGTCCTCCCTTCCAAGTCCGATGGACTCGCGGACCATAAATGGTGTCAACAGGGGGAAGTTGAGCGACCTGTTTTCAAAGCTCACATATTCTGGCCCACAGCGGGATTTCGGCCGCCGTGGCGAAGCGGTGGGAGGCTGGAGATCAGAAGCTCCTTTCTCTTGGTTCAATGAACCCGTGGACCTCTGTGGGGGTACCATGGGCGATGAGCACCCTAGATGCCTACTTTGCTCAGTGGGCTGGACTCACAGCAGCTGCACAAGGCCTAGTCTTGCGAACGGGCTGGTTGGGACAATACCGGGCGTAATGCTGGGAATTACCACCAGGTCAGTAAGCTCGGAAAGGGAGGAAGCGCGGTCTTTAGGGTGTGGGATTAGCGCCGACTCCGGGACCGAGTGACCCAAGGACAATCTGTGAGGTCGTCAGGAGTTGAGCGACCTGACGTACTAATGCTCAGGCTGAACCTACTTCACCAACAAAACACGTCCCCAGCTGGTGCACTGAGGGAACGGTCGGTGGATCTGCTAGACACTCCTCCCGGCTAAGTCCAAGGGACTCGTGAACCATTAGTGGGGTCGACAGGAGTTGTGCGCCTTGTCGTACTATTGCTCACATGTTGGAGCTTGCGAGCTCCTTGCTGGACCACAACTGCAACAGGACACGTCCCTGGGGGCACACCAGGGAACGGCTCGGACTGTTGCAGAGGGGAGCAACTGTGCTGGTTTCCGGCTAAGCCTACGGGCTCGTGGACAAACTGTGGGGTCACCAGCAGATGAGCACCTGGATGTACTAAAGTCTCGCACTGTGGGGCTTGAGGATTCAAGCCCTAGCCGGTCTCAGAACGGCTGCAGGATGCGTCCCTAGAGGTAGAACAGGGGAACGGTCAGTGGATCTGCGACAGCAGTCCTCCCGGCTAGGCTCGAGGAGCTCGTGGACCAACTGTGGGGTTATCAGGAATGAGCGACCTGACGTACTATGTAGCTCAGCAATTTCCCTGAAGTTGCGACTCCAACACCTTCCCCTGAGGTGTTGGTTTTAAGCCGAGAACCTTTGAACGTGGACGTGAACAGATAGGGAGGACAAGATACTGGGACTAGGGAGTATGGCCTTTGACCGAGGTATCCCAAGGGGTGGAGGCATGGGTCCAGATGTCCACCCAGCATCGTGAGGCATTTGGGTAGCTACAATAAGTAGCGACTCCAGGTTGAGAAGACCAGCTAAAACAGCTGGGCGACCCTACATTCTGACCACATGCCACCCCTACACTGGCTTGATGATCGTCTACATATGTGATTAACACATGTGGATGTGAGGCCAACACCCGGCTGGTAGGCCAAGGGTCTTCTAGGCCTGTCGCGCTTGGAGTTTAAAATAAAATCCATTCTCATCTCATCCATTTCGTGCATCTGCCCCTGTGACAATGCATCAGGCGTGGTTAACCGGCACCCTTATAGTTCACAGCCGTCTAAAGTAGCCTATAGGGTAATCATCTCATCCCACGACCCGACCCAGTTAGTCGCGAGATGAGGATATTATATTTTACCTTAGTTCATCTGGAATGGTTATGTAAGTCATGGGAGACGTCATAATAATGCTAGGTTTCAGGTGAACAATCATATTATACGAGTATGGCTATTAGAGACAAGTGATAGGCCTATCGGGAGTCTAATATACGATTATTCACATAACTCGTTATCATATTGTTATTACACAATGTTATATTGTCATAGGCCTAGTAGTCATAATCATCATCATCCTTCATCCTTAGGTCTTTGCCTGTTCCGATATCACATCTGTTCAGCCCAGCGCTTTTTTGATCTTCCTACCGATCTTCGTCCTCCAGGGTTATACATCAGTGCAATCTTTGGTTTCCTATCCTCTGTCATTCTTTGCAGATGCTCTATCCAATCGTTCCTGTATTCTTCTATTTGTTGAAGAAGTGGCTGTACTATTAGTTCCTCTCTAATATTCTCATTTCTAATATGTTCTTCTCTTGTACAGCCTTTCACAGCCCGTAGAAATCTCATTTCCGCTGCCTGAATTTTACCTTTTTCTTCCTCCTTCAGGACCCAGCCTCACTTCCATACATCATCACTCGTAGTGCCATCGTTGAGTAAAATCTTAGCTGCGTATCCTTTCTTACTTTGTTCCTCAGTGTTTCGTAGTAATATTTAAATATCCACCTCTGTGTTCTGTGTTCTCGGTGTAACGTCTTTACCACGTACGCAGCGGGCTCGGGTTGATCCCTGGTCGGGGATAAATTCATGGGTGAGGTACTTTCGTTGATTTTATTATTTTTTAATATACAAGAAAAATGTCGGGAAACTTCATGGCCCAAACACTCCTCATACATAATTTGGCCATCACGATAATATAATCAAATTAGCCCTTATTTAAGTATGAAAACAAGGTTGAGAAAACTAAGTTGTAATGGATGGGGACCTGAAATACTGATCGCATATCACCCCAATACTGGCAGGTGTTCATCCGCCTCTGTAATTGACACATGTGAATGTGAACTCAGCAGCCGACGCGGGGGTAGGCCAAAGGCCTTCTAGGCCTGTCGCGCCATGGAGTAAAGTATGACTTCGTGAGTAAATGGTGTGTGTGTGTTGTCTTAAATGTCTTTTTATCTTGTAAGTGGCCCCATATTGAGGTGATTCTTCATTCGGGGAGGTCTTCCATGTCCTTGTGTCAACAAAAATGTAGGCCTACGTTACTCAAAGTTAAAACATTCTATTCCGACCATGTGTCGCTGTAAGGCCCGGGTGGCACGAAAACATAAAAGTACCTAAAAGGGATAAGTTGAACAAAGAATATGTAAAGTAAAGTGATCCCACAACAGGCCTCAGGAGGCCCTTGGGGTAGTAGGAGGTTAAGGCTCCTACATTTTCTAGACAATCGGCACTTTATGTCAGCCGGGTTGTCAGCCCTGCGTGACGGCCGCCTTTACCCCAGAACAGGCGTCTGGTACTCATTTCCGTTAGAGGCTGAGTCGACCCCAGGGCCATAGTGCCGCCAGAAGGTTTGGGTCATTTTAAAAATCCTGACCCCAACGGGACTTGAACCCTCGACCTTCCGGCTTGTAGCGCAGTGCCTTAACCACTACCTACGGCGTGCCCCACAAAGAATATGTAAGAAAGAAAAAAAGAAAAACTTTAATATAATATACAAATAATGCATTATGCTGCTATTACTACTGCTACAGATTCGCAGAAAGCTTAGGCCCGAGAGTAAAATTTATCAGAAGTCTGAAGATCGAATACTTTTCTCATCTCTACGAGAAAGACCATGATATTAGATAACAAATACTCATTTATTTACATTAACCCAATACACATGAGTACAGAAATAACTTTTGCCTATCCCCGGTTGTATATCGACATGAATAGTCTATTTTCCGACAAGTTCCAAATTCTCCAATATCTTCTTCATAATTCCTCATACAACTACTTATCTATGTGTATAACCACCTACACTTTCAGCCGTTCTAATCTGAATTTATTAGTAAACTATACAGAAACTCCAAGCAATGTAGTTCGCTGAAGCGGTACGTAAGATGAAAAGATTTACACTTAATTTAAACGATGATGAAGCTTTTGCCTCAATGTGTGAAGTGATTTTTAAGAAAGAAAATTATTATAAACATTTTATGAAATTCATGAACACACATCCATAACAATATGCAGCTTTTTTACTAAGACTCCTATACACGATGTTTGCAATTCATAACACTAATTCAAAACCATAGGTTAAATATATCTGTTTTACAATATTAACTATAATATTGTTATAGTAAGCCACAACTCTAGCATGCCTTTGGGGCGAAATTGGGTTTCAAAATATTTGGAGCTTTAATAATAATAATATTTACTTACTCACTGGCACTACCGAACACGTAGGTTCATGACCGCACCGACATAAACTCTCCATACATCCCTATCCTGAGCTAATGCTTTCCAATCATTCCCTGTATAATTAACTTCCCTCAATTCAAAGTTAATATTGTTCTCCCACCTCATTCTTGGTCAACAAACTGGGCGCATTCCCTCTGGCTTTCCTACAAGAAGGTTCCATGCACGTCTTTCATTCCCCATACGCGCAACATGTACATGCCAAACACACCGCCCCTCTACGAGAATTAACTGATCATATATTATCTGGCTTCATATAAAGACCATGGTAGTTCATTTGTTATGTAGTTGTCTCCATTCAACGGTAGGTTCATCTCTCTTTGGTCCAAAAATGACACCCTAAGATCTTTATCATCTCAAACTAGTAATCTCATTTCCTTCTTTAAAGTAAGAGTCCATGTTTCGCACCCCATATTAATATAACTGGCTAGAATAAGAGTTTATTATATTTCAGTTTAACGTTTTTGAAAGGACGTTGGGTCATCAAAAGTCAACCGCAATGCATAATAGCAAGCATTTCAAGAATGCTAGCCTATGTTTAATTTCTTTGTACATCTCATTCATATTTGTGATTAGTGTTTCCTAGGGTATTTGAATTCAGCCATTTCCTCAAAAATTTCCCCTATGTTTGTCATTTAGCGGTCCATTTCCATTATATAATACATTTCTACGTGTGACAATATATTTAGTTTTATTGATATTTACTTACAGTCCTAATTCCTTAGTGCTACTCAATAGTGTGTGCGTGTTGTCCTTTAGTATCTCCTGGCTATCGGCCAATAGTACAACATCATCAGCATAAACTAACAGCTTATTAATACCATTGAGTTGTAAGCTTTCCTCATCCTCTAAAGATTTGATGGCGTGCTATAGTACAAAATTAAATAATAGAGGAGATAGTGCATCTCCTTGCTTCAACCCATTCTGGATTTCAAGAGTCCGAAAACTGTTTGCCTAAACGCACCCTACTCTTTGTGTCATTTAGACACATTCATATAAGTCTATGTTTTTAGGAATTCCGAACTCCAGCAGGATACTATATAACTTCTCCCTCTTGATTGAATCGTATGCTTTTTTTAAGTCTACATATACTTGATGTACAGTACCATTATGTTCCCATTTATTTTCTAAAATTTGTCTTATACTAAAAATCTGATCTTTTGTAGAACTGTTTCTTCTAAATGCACATTGCTGATCTCCTAGAACGTCATAAATATATTGAGTAAGTCTCCTTACTAATATATTCGTTAGAATTTTATACGAAGTTGAAAATAATGAGAAGCCCCTGTAGTTGTTGCAATCAGTTTTGTCTCCTTTCTTATAAATTGGTACGATAATCAATTCTTTCCATTCATCTGGAAGAACTTCTTTTTCCCAAATCATACTAAGCGTGTCCATCAATTTTTCTTCCCTTGATTTAATCAGTTCTGCTGGGATCTCATCTGAACCTGATGCTTTATACATCTTCAACTTTTCAATCGTCATTTCAACCTCTAATGCACTTGGTTCTGCGACTAGCAGTTCTGCTGTCTGTAAATTATCCACCTCAATGTCCTGTTCTGTATGTACATTTAATAGCTGATTAAAATAACTTTTCCATCTATTTAATATACTCCTGGAATCTGCAATCATTTCCCCATTTTCATTTCAAATTATGTTTGTTTTAGCCTGAAACCCTTTCTTCTCTATCCTAATTCTCTGATATAATTCTCTAATGTTCCTATTTTTTGCATTCATTTCAAGATCATTAATCTTCTCTCCGAGATATTCCCTCTTTTTACTCTTTAGTAGTCTGGTGGTTTCCCGTCTAACATTGCTCTAAATTTACCTAATTTGGCTCGTGTAACAATTTCATTTTTGCTTGCTTCCTTTTCTTTACGATGTCGGCACATTCCTTATCAAATCATTACTTGTTTTTCCTCTTTTTTAAATAACCAATGCTTTCTGAAGCTGACAATTTAATAGTATCTCTTATAGCCTCCCATTCTTTATTTATATCAGTTTCTTCTTCGTTTGCCACATTGTCATCTAAAGATTCCAGTATTTCAAATCTATTAGCAATTTTAATTTGGTATTCTTCCCGCATTTCATCATTTTTCAATTTTTTTAATTCAAAATTTTCAGAATGATCTTTAGCATTTGTTCCTCTCATAAGCGATAGCCGTTGTCTGATTTTTACCATCACCAGACGATGATCCGAATTGCAGTCTGTTCCTCTAACATCGTTGATGCTACTGTGCCAGCGTTTGTCCATTAATACATTATCTATCTCGTTCCGAGTTTCTCCATCTGGAGACGTCCAGGTGTATTTATGAATATCCTTATGCTGAAATGTTGTGCTCTTAACAATGAGATTCTTTGATGTGGCTAAGGTGACTAATCTAACCCTGTTGTCTTTGCTATCTTCATGAAGACTGAATTTGCCTATTGTTGGTTTGAATATATCTTCCCGGCCCTCTTTTGCATGAAATTCTCCTAAGACAATTTTCATATGATATCGAGAAAGGCTATCAAATAAGCATTCTAATTCTTCATAGAAATCATCCTTGATCTTGTCATCTTTATCTTCTGTGGGAGCATGTACATTTACAATTATAAAATCATGTCGTATACCCTTTAGAATTATGTATGATATCCTGCCACTGACAAACTTAATATCTTGTATAGCGGACAGGATCCTCCTTCTGACTAAAAAACCTGTTCCAAATGCAGGTCTTTCTGCACCCCCGTAGTATAATGCAAACCTTCCTGATTCCTGACTACTTTCTTCTGTCCATCTAACTTCCTGTAAAGCGATTATATCCAAGGGTGATTTATCTAATTCCCGCGTTAATATCTCTAGTGCCCCGCTATTGTATAAAGTCCTAACATTCCATGTTCCTAGGAACATGTCCCTGTGTTTGGGCCTTTGGCATGGGTTCCCTGAAGTATCCCCCGCCCGGAGAACCGAATGGGGGACTCTTTTACCTCCCGAAAATTTTACCCCAGTTGAACGTATGTCCGCATTTCTTGACTGTTGTATTTTTACGGTGAAACATCGTCACTCCTTCGACCAAGGTACTTTTTTCAGCAATTAATTACCAAACCCGTAATCACCGTAGTGACATTCTCCATAGCTTAAATGGTAGTATTTTATGAATTCAACTTATAAAAATTTGCATACGGTAATATTCACAACTTTCAACAGAATTCGCGAAAGTGTAAGAATGACAGACATTTGGCCAATAATGGTCCCTAAGAAAATGTCCCAAGTGCTTTTCGTACCTGAAGAAATACTCTACAAACCCTAAACAGTCAACCATCATTATTATTGTTATTATTAATGTTATTAAGTAAAGTGAACCCTCTTCAGGCCTTCAGGAGTCCCTTGGGGTAGTAGGAGGTTAAGTCTCCCACTTTTTCTAGACAATAATAATAATCCATCCATAGCAATTCTGTCCGAAGGCAGGTCCTTCACTGCAATCATAGCATTTTCATGCTATGCTTACAGCTTTACTAGGGAATTGAAGGTGTGGTAGCTTCCCGTTGCTTTATAATAATAATAATAATAATAATAATAATAATAATAATAATAATAATAATAAAAAAAATAATAATAGCTTTATTTTACGTGGCAGAGTTAAAGCCTTGTCTGCCACTCAACCAAGTTTTAAAAAATACAAAAAAACTAGTTTCACATCTAAATTACAATATACATAAACGATTACATGTTATAAATACAATACAATTAATATTTATAATGTATTTTGATTTACTCTAGATTTAACGAATTAAATATATAATATGTACAAGATATATAAAAGAACGAGAAAAAAAATTATTAATGACATAGTATAAATTTAAATAAATAAAAAAATAACTATTAGACAACAGGTAACTGTATAAGCATGACTTAAAAGTGCCAAGTGTGCGACAACCCCTGATATCTTGAGGAAGGATATTCCAGGAGCGGGCAGAGGCTACTATGAAGGAAGTAGAATAAGAAGAAGGAAGTGCTATGAAGAGGAATTGTTAGCAGACTGTTATCTTGTGATCTAGTGTCAATATTGTGGTAAGAGGATAACTTCTCAAATCTCGACGCCAGGTAAGTAGGAGTGTAGGAATTCAGAAGCTTGAAAAGTAGTGAAAGAGAGTGCAATTTACGTCTGTCAGTAAGACGGAGCCAAGAGAGGTTATTAAAGTGTTCGGACATATGGTCATAACGGCGGATATTGAAAATGAATCGAACGCAAGCATTATGAACACTCTGCAGTCTCTGCGACAAGTCATGGTTTAGATCATTATATATAATGTCACAATAATCGAAGTGTGGCAACACAAGATTCTGCACAAGGATTTGTTTTAACGAAACTGGGAGAAAATTCTTTAAACGTCTAAGATAATGTAAGATGGAGAAAGTCTTTTTACATATGTGTTTCACTTGTTTGCCAGGTTAAATTTGCGTCTAGATGTAGTCCAAGATCTATTATTGAAGAAGAATAAGGGATAATTATATTATTTATAGTAATGTTTGGAAGTGTAGATATGTCAAAGGTTGTAAGCAGTCTTTGTTGTCTCATTAGAATTACTTGTGACTTGTTAGGATTTAGATTTAGACCAATACTTGAAGACCAGTTAAAGATGGATATGAGATCGTCATTCATTTTCGTCAAGCTGTTATAGAGAGAATGAGGAGGTGAATGTAGTTAAATTTGGAGATCAGCAGCATGGAGGTGAGAACGGCAGTGCTTTAGTACAGTTGGTAAGCCATTTATGTAGATTGAGAAAAGAAGAGGTCCGAGAACAATGCCCTAGGGGACTCCCGCCTGCACGTTGCGCCAAGACGAAGATCTAGAGTTTAGTGAAACGTATTGTTGACGCCCGTGTAGGTATGAGTCGAAACAGGATATAACGCTGTCAGACAATTGAAGGTGCTTGAGCTTTATCATAAATAAGTCGTGGTCTACTGTGTCAAAAGCTTTGCTGAAGTCAAGTAAGGTTAAAGGAGTCAATTCACGTTTGTCCATGGCTTCACGAATATCTTCAGTAATTTTTAACAAAGATGTGGTTGTGCTATGACCAGATTGTTAAGGATCAAGGAGGTGATTTGCTTGGAGATATTCAGTCATTTGCTTATGTACAATGTGTTCCACAGCTTTAGATCGGCACTTAATGTCAGCCGGGTTGTCAGCCCTGCGTGACGGCCGCCTTTACCCCAGAACAAGTGTCCGGTACTCATTCTCGTTAGAGGCTGAGTTGATCACAGGGCCATATTGCCGCCAGAAGGTTTGGGTCAGTTTAAAAATTCTCACCTCACCCGGACTCGAATCCTCGACCTTGCGGCTTGTAGCATAGTACCTTAACCACTACGCTACGACGTGCATTATTATTACTATTATTATTAGTAGTATTATTATTATTACCATCATCATCATCATTTGGAAGGAGAGCCTCTAATTGCTTTAAATTCTAAAACTTAGAGGAACCGACCTGCACATCTTCCTAGTGTCCAATCCCAAATTCACGTGGTGCATCTGTTAGTAACCATGTAACTTATACGTATAACGTATGTGGTGAACGGACGGGATGGGCTACTCACCAATTGCACTGGTCAGCATGGTGAGATATTGACCGATATGGTATTCCTTCCACTTCCATACCATAACTCCTTTTTTTATTACCTTTCCTATCCAGTCTCTCTGGACTGAACACTTTTTGTTTTCCGACCCCGATGGTATTAGAGTATTCGAGGCCGAGGGGATCATTTCATCTTATCTTTTCTGTCAAATTCTTCCTAAAGGGCAGATCAGGCTCTTAGCTGTAGTGAAAGAAACTGGTCTAAGGATGGACACCTGAAAAAAATCCCTGGTCCTCCAGATTGGGGGTTGATGCGGTAATCCAGCTCCCTCCCATCAGAAAAAAATTACAATGCTAAAAAACCTAATAGAGATAAGCCGGTCACATTAAAAGGATGACGAAAACGAAATCTGCTAATTGGAACATGGAACGTACAAGACATAAGGAATAAAATGGAGGAGGTCCTTAAACAGATGGAGGATTTGAAACAGGTCATAATCGTACTGACAGAAACAAAGAAGAAACGAGAAGGAATAGAAACTTTAGGATTGTATGTTCATATTTACAGTGGTGTTAAAAAGAATGAAAGGGCTAAAAGAGGGGTTTCAGTACTTATCAAGAAGAAATATAAGAGATACATCACAAACTGGGAACCAATAATTGAAAACATAATTAAAATTAATATCTCTTTTTGGTATAAAATACTCTATATTAGGAATAGAATTAGTGAGGACGAAAATTATTTAATAAAACATAAATTTTATAGTACATTAAATTCTATAATGGATGAGATTGGGACCTCAAGAGAAATTATATTAGCTGGCGATTTTAACAGCAGAATCGGCAAAGAGATAGATAATGATGTACTTGGACCATATGAGAATTGGAGAAAAATGACAATGGTAGCAGATTGATAGGATTTTGTGAACAATATTCACTTAAAATCCTAAATGGATTTTACCAACATAGAGATATTTGGCACCAAGATACTCTTAATCTACAATCCGTAATATATTTTGTAATAATTAAGAAACATTCAATTTTAAAGACCCAGGATGTAAGTGCATACAGAGGATTATCATGCGGAAGTGATCACTATTTATTGAATGCAAAAATAATATTTCCATTCCAAAGTAAAAATGATAGACTAAATAAAACTAAAAATGAAGAGGACAGTTTCCATGACTTGTCAACAACTCTATACAACTTGGAATTTTTGGAGAATGAGAGCACATCATATCTGTATAAGAAAAGGTTAGATGATCAGTTACCAATCTCTACGTTTGACAATGCTCAGGAAGAATACAACTATATAGTAAAAAGTATTCATCAGGCGACAAAAGAAGCTTTAGGAGAAGCAAATAGAGAAATAAATAAATTCAAATATTTTTGGAATGAGGACTTAGCAAAAGAAATAGCAAACAAAAAAGAAAAATATTTAATGTGGTTGAATACCAAAGATCTGAAAGACAAAATACAATATAAAGAAGCTCAAGCAAGAATTAGAAAGAAAATTACGGAAGCTAAAAATCAGAGCTGGGAACAAAAATGTTTAAAATTCAAACATGTATTGGATGAAAACGAAGTATTGAATCTTGGAGAATTTAAAAAAAATTGAGAAATAAAAGAAGTGGACAAATAAATGTACAAACATTTGCTATGACTAAATAGGACAATTATTTCAAAATATTACTATCAGAATATTCAAAATATTCCAGAAATAAATGAAGATGAACATATACAATTGGACATAGAGGATATTAAAATGAATATTCAATCATTAAAAAATAAAAGAGCTAGTGGTCCAGGAGAAATACCAGCGGAACTATTAAAATATGGATCCGACCATTTATTTGAACGACTCAGAAAAGTATTTACAAAATTTATGAATGATGAAAAAGTTCCTGAAGAATGGAAACTAAGATACATTTCGACAATCCATAAAAAATGAAAAAAAGACCAATGTGAAAATTATAGAGGTATAACAGTAACAAGTACGAGTGCTATGAGTGGACTCTATGGACGTATACTAAAATATTATTTAGAAAAAAACTATAGTGATATGGAATTAAAGGAACAGTCAGGATTGAGAGCAGGTCGTTCCACAACCGACAATTTATTTTGCATTACTCAGGTAATAGAAAAGAAAATGCAATATGGACAACCTTTGCACCTACTATTTGTAGATCTAGAGAAAGCATACGACAATGTTCCTATAGAGAAACTATGGATTGCTTTAAGACGTATGGGAATTGAGACTGTAATAATTCAAGCTATACAAAATTTATATGACAATTGCATATCTAAAATTAAAATTGGCAGTAAATTGTCACAGGTTTTCACGTTAAATAAAGGTCTTCGTCAAGGCCTATCACCGACTCTGTTTAAAATATATGTGCATGAAATATTAAAGAATTGGAGGAGAAAATGTTCAAGCATGGGAATTCCTATTTCAAACAACAAAACTTTATACAACTTACATTTTGCAGATGATTAATTGTTAATTACACAAGATTATGAAGATTTAGAATATATGACTGGAAAATTAATAGACGAATATGAAAAATGGGGATTAAATTTGAACGTGAAAAAAAAACAAAATATTTATCAATTGGTGAACCAGAACAAAATTTAATTTTAGAGTCTGGAGAAACAATAAAAACTTGTAGTGAGATCACATATTTAGGAATGAAAATAAATAAAAATGGGAGTTATGAAGAAGAAATATGAAATAGAAATAATAAAGGAAAATGTGCAATTGCTTGCCTCAATGGAATATTGTGGGATAAAATATAAGTAATAAAAATGAAATGAATATATATCATTCAATTGTTAAAAGCATCATCACTTATGGAGCAGAACTTTGGCCATTAACAACAAAAACAAATAAGTATCTTTTGGCAACGGAAATGGATTTTATACGAAGGGCAGCAAAAATTTCAAGAAGAGAAAAAATTAGGAACTCAGTTATAAGGGAGAAAATGAAGATTGAAGACACTATTTTAGATTATATTAAAACTCAGCAATTAAGATGGCACGGACATGTCCAGCGAATGGAAGAGGATCGACTACCAAAATCTGTTTTGGAATGGAAACCTGAGGGAAGACGAGGCAGAGGCAGACCTAAAACCTCCTGGAGTCAGAATATATGTTTATACATGAAGGAGAAACATCTACAACCAGGAAATTGGGTGAACCGACAAAATTGGCTATTAGGAATCGGACGATGTCAAAGACAGCCGATGATCTATCTATTATTATTAGTTTTGAGAATGGAGAAACAATAAAACCTTGTAGTGAGATCACATATTTAGGAATTAAGATAAATAAAAATGAAAATTATGAAGAGAAAATAAGAAATATAAATAATAGAGGAGAATTTGCAGTTGCTTGCCTCATTGGAATATTGTGGGATAAAAATGTAAGTAATAAAAATAAAATGAATATATATCATACAATTCCTTCTGAATTTTTTCGTGTTGAGACTTGAAAGTAGTTTTGAAGTTCCTTAGGAGGTTACTGGCCCGACGCTAAGTAGTCCAGTGGTAGGGCTGCTACCCTTTAGTCTCTGGACAGACATTAGGATACTGCATTTACTCAGTACCCGGTGGAACGGTTATACCGCCGTGACTCGGTCCTCAGAGCCTCGTTTGTGAAAACGGGTTGTACCACGAGAAGGCCTGAGGAGGAGAATTGGGTAGGAGAGGTTATACACCCAATAACTACCCCTTACAACCGAACAGAATACCCAAACAAATGTTATCACCAGATATCAACGTGCAGGAAGAAGAGGACCAGTGAAGTCCACTACACAAGACTTTTGGATGGTGTTTCTCTTCAGGCCAACACAGGTTCAACAAATGGACCCTAAATTCGTGCATGTAATATGATGATGATTGACTGATGATTGATAAATCATACAAGTGTTAAAAGCATCATAATTTATGGAGCATGAACTTTGGCCATAACACAACAAAAACAAATAAGGATAGTTTGGCAACGGAAATGGATTTTAATCGAAGGAACCGCAAGAATGTCAAGAAGAGAAAAATATAGAAACCCAGTTATATAAGGGGGAAATGAAGATTGAGGGTCATGATTTTAGATTATATTAAAAACTCAGCAATTAAAGATTGGTACGGAAATGTCCAGCGAAATGGAAGAGGATCGGCATACCAAAATGTGTTTTGGCGTGGATGAGGATGGAAACTGCGGGACGACGAGGCAAGAGGAAGACTTAAAACCTCCTGGAGAGTCCAGGGAATATACTTAGTCATGAAGGAGAAACATCTACAAACAGGAGATTTGATGGACCGACAAAATTGGCCATTACGAATCGGACGATGTCAAAGATATTAATCAACTGATGATCTATCTATCTATCTATTATTATTATTATTATTATTATTATTATTATTATTGTCATTATTATTATTATTATCATCAGCATTATGATTATTATTATTATTTCTTGAGGAGAGCAGCAAAATTTATAAAACACTAAAAATACTGTCATGTGAGAAAAAAATTAATATTAGATATTCAATATATTTAATATAAGATACAAACAATTAAATTGGCGTGGGCATGTACTATGAATGCAAGAAAAAATGTTACCCAGAAAAACATTGGAATGGTGTCCACCTGGTAGAAGGAGGAAAGGAAGAACTCGAAACTCGTGGAAGCAAGAAATAAGAACTGGAATGAGAACAAGAGGACTGGAAGAGTGGATGGATAGAGACGAATGGAGAAGGAAAAATAAAACTCTAAGCACAGAAAGATGTGTAAACATTAAAAATCTGTATATAAATAAATTATTATTTTTATTGTTACTATTGAAATTAACAATAGGCTAAAGCAAGGAGATTCACTACTGTGTCTCCTTTACTATTCAATTTTGTAGCCTACTAGAGCATGCAATCAAATCTTTACAGGATGAAGGAGCCCTTCATTCAATGGTATTAATAAGCTGATAGTTTATGCTGATAGAGTATAACTGGGCGATAGCTAGGAGATGCTAAGGGAAAACACCTTCAATTGAGTAACACTAAGAAATTGAGACTGGAAGTAAAAATTAAAACTAAATATATATCCACTCAATAAATATTATATAATGGAAATGGACAGCTAATAAAAAATTAGGGAAATTTTGAAGAAGTGGCCGAATTCAAATATCTAGCAACAATAATTACAAATAGGAATGAGATGCACAAATACATTAAACATAGGCTCAGTTCTGGAGTTGCATGCTATTATGCATTACAGGGACTTTTGTCGTTACACCTCCCTTCAAAAATCGTTAAACTGAAAGTATGTAACACTGTTACTCACCCTGTTAAATTAAATGGATGCGAAACATGGACTCTTACTTTAAGGAATGATTGGAGATTACGGGTATTTGAAAATAAACTTCTTAGGTATTTTGTTTGGATCAACGAGAGATGGACAGAGAGGTGAATGGAGAAGACTATATTACAATAAACTGCATGGTCTTTATAAGAAGTCAGATATAAGACCACTTAAGTCTCATACACTTCGATGGGCAGAATATGTGGCACGAATAGGAATGAAAGAGGTGCATTGAAGTTTCTTGTAGGAAAACCAGAGGGAAAAAGCCCAGTTGGTAGACCAAGAATGAGTTGGGAGAACAATATTAACCATGATGAGGGAAGATTATACAGGAGATGATTAGAAAACATTAGCTCAGGAAAGAGATGTACGGAGAGCTCATGTCCGCGCACCCATGGTCCTACTGGTTCGATAGTGCCAGTGAGTTAGTTAGTTATTACTGTTATTGCATTTTCATTTTTTGCCCTCTTTTACATTAAAAGAATAACTGGAGTGTTCATCACTTAATAAAATCGAAGAAAAATCAATATATTCTTGACATACCTAACTAACCATCGAATCCTTAGGCTTATCACTGCACGGATATACGGTCTCCATACATCCTCATCCTGAGCTCGTTTCCCAATCACCCCTTGTATAATTAACGTTCCTCAAATCGTGGTTAATGCTATTCTCCCACCTCATTGTTGGTCTACCAACTGGGCGTTTTCCCTCTGGGATATAACTAACATACTATTGAAGCCGTAGTTTCGTGACCGCGCGGATATAAGCTCTTCATATATCCTTATCCTCGGCTAATAATTTTCAATAAACCCTGTCTGGTCTACTTCCCTCAAATCATGGTTACTATTATTCGTCCACCTCATTTTGACCTTCCTACTGGGGGCTTCTTGACCTTCCTACTGGGGGCTTCTTGACCTTCCTACTGGGGGCTTCTTGACCTTCCTACTGGGGGCTTCTTGACCTCCTACTGGGGGCTTCTTGACCTTCCTACTGGGGGCTCTTGACCTTCCTACTGGGGCTTCTTGACCTTCCTACTGGGGGCTTCTTGACCTTCCTACTGGGGCTTCTTGACCTTCCTACTGGGGCTTCTTGACCTTCCTACTGGGGGCTTCTTGACCTTCCTACTGGGGGCTTCTTGACCTTCCTACTGGGGGCTTCTTGACCTTCCTACTGGGGGCTTCTTGACCTTCCTACTGGGGGCTTCTTGACCTTCCTACTGGGGGCTTCTTGACCTTCCTACTGGGGGCTTCTTGACCTTCCTACTGGGGGCTTCTTGACCTTCCTACTGGGGGCTTCTTGACCTTCCTACTGGGGGCTTCTGACCTTCCTACTGGGGGCTTCTTGACCTTCCTACTGGGGGCTTCTTGACCTTCCTACTGGGGGCTTCTTGACCTTCCTACTGGGGGCTTCTTGACCTTCCTACTGGGGGCTTCTTGACCTTCCTACTGGGGGCTTCTTGACCTTCCTACTGGGGGCTTCTTGACCTTCCTACTGGGGGCTTCTTGACCTTCCTACTGGGGGCTTCTTGACCTTCCTACTGGGGGCTATATATCTGGTTTTCCTACGAGGAGTTTCCATGCCCGTCTCTCATTCCCTTTTCGGTCCACATGTCCTGCCCATCGCAATCTACGAGACTTAACTGTTCTTATTATATCTGGTTTACCATGTAAGTCATGAAGCAAACTGATAGAAGTATTCTCCATTCGCCTATATGATCCTCTCTCTTTGGTCCAATTTTTTCCCCCTAAGAACTTTATTCTCAAACACTCATAATATTTTCTCCTCCCTTAAAGTAAGAGTCCATGTTTCATATCCATATAATATAACTGGGGAATTAAGAGTTTTATATATTATCAATTCAACATTTTTAGAGACATTTTGACGACAAGAGTCCCTGTAATGCATAATAGCTAGCGTTTCCAGAACTGAGCCTATCTTTAATTTCTTTCTGTATATCATTACTACAGTATTTGTAATCATTGTTTCTAGGTATTTTAATTCAGCAACTTCTTAAAAATTTCCTCATTAGTAAATTAACTGCCCTCTTCCGTTATGTAATGCATGTATATGGATGAACATACATGTTTACTTCCAGTCCCAATATCGTTGTGTTACTGAATACAGTGTGGGTGTTGGACCTTAGTATCACCTCGCTATCGCCTAATAAAACATCATCATATACTATGAGCTTATTAATACCATTGAGTTATAGGCCTTCTTCATCGTCTATAGACTTGATAAATGATCTAGTACAAAACTGTATAGTAAAGGAGATAGTGCATCTCCTTGCTTCAACCCGTTGTAAATTTCAAAAGTATCCGAAAACTGCTTGCCTACACAATCACTACTCTATGTGCCTTTTAGACACATTCGAATAAGTCTAACTTTTCAAGAATTCGGAAATCCAGCAGGGTGCTGTACGGTATAGCTTCTCCCTCTTTTTTAATCCAATGCCTTTTTGGAGTCTACATATTGTTGACGCACAGTGCCGTTATATTCCCTTTTTTTTAATATGTCTTATACTAAAAATATAATCTGTTCTATACCTGTTTATTCTAAATCCAGAAAGATAATGCCCTATTATGTCATCAATATAGTAAGTAAGTCCATCCATCCATCCATCCATAGTAATTCTGCCCGAGGGCAGGTTTTCACTGCAATCATAGTATTTTCATGCTATACTTTGCAGCTTTACTAGGGAATTATAGGTGTGGTAGCTTCCCGTTGCTTTCCACACCGGTGAAGGATGATGATGATGGCCATATGATTTTGGGACCGTTTGGGCCTTAAAGTTTTCCTGACATTTGTCTTACAGGTGAGGAAAACCCCCCGATAAAAACCTCACCCAGAAAAACTGTCCCGACCGGGGATCGAACCCGGGCCCGCTACGTGACAAGGCACCGCGCTACCTCGAGACCACAGCGGAGGACTGAAGTAAGTCTGCATACTAATATATCTGTTATAATTTTGTACCAAGTTTAAAGTATTGAGATTCCCCGCTGTTCTTGAAATCAATTGTATCTCCTTTCTTATAGATTAGTACGATAATAGTTTATTTCCATTCATTTAGAAGAGCCTCCATTTCCCAAGTAATACTATATCGTCCATCAATTTTCCTCCTCCTAATATTACCGTATTAGTTATGCTGAGATCCCATCTGAATCTGATGCTTCAATTTGTCTATCGCTATTTCAACCTTTAATACACTTTTTTCTGCTGTCTGTACATCAATCTCTTCATTATCCTATTCTGCATGCACAATTAATAGCTGATTAAAATAACTTTTCCATTTATTTAATATACTCCTGGAATCTGCAATCCTATCTCCATTCTAATTATTAGGTCTAATTATGTTTTTTCTAGCCTAAAACTCATTCATCTCTATCCAAATTCCATGATATTTTTTTAGAAGAATTAAACCCAATGGGTACAACTTGGACACTATATACACATGATATAATTCACTGATTTTCCTATTATTTGCATTCATTTCAAGATTATTCATCATATATCTCAAATATAACATATTTTTACACTTTAATAGCCTGGTGGTTTCCCGTCTAATATTACCCTATTCTTATAAATTTACCTCATTTGGCTTGTGTAACCAATTCAATTTTTCTATATTTCCTTTCTTTATAATGTCGGCATATTCCTCAGTAAACCACTTCTTGTTTTGCCTCTTTTTTAAAAATAACCAACGCTTTCTGATGTTGACAATTTAATGGTATCTCTTATAGCCTCCCATTCTTTATTTATGTCAGTTTCTTCTACGGTTGCCACATTATCATCTGAAGAAACCAGTTTTCAAATATTTTAATCTGGTATTCTTGACGCAGTTCTCAAGTTCTTCAATTTAAATTTTTCAGAAATATCTTTATTGTTTCTTCCTCCAATAAGCGATAACTGTTCTCTGATTTTTACCCTAACCAGATGATAATCCGATTTATATTCTGTCCCTCTAACTGATCTACTTTGATGATGCTAGTGTGCCAGCTTTGTCCACTAATACATAATATATCTTGTTCCGAGTTTTACCATATGGAGATGTAAAGGTATTTTTATGAATATCAATATACCGAAATGCTGTGCTCTTAACAATAAAATTATTTGATGCGGCAAAAGGTCTCTAATCTAACCCCATTGTTTTTGCTATCTTCATAAAGACAGAATTTGCCTACTGTTGGCCTGAGCATATTTTTCCGCCCCATTTTGGATTAAAATCTCCTATGACAATTTTCACGTGATATCGTGAAAGACTACCCTGAGCAACAAAAAATAAACTTTCTTTTTGTCTCAGAAAGAAAAATATGTGATTCTGATAGTATTCTTCTCCTGAATTCAAACGTGATATCGGTTTTTCTCCATCAGGCAAGGTTTCCGAGAGACAGGAATTTATAATTTCAAACACTTTAATATTTTCTACATTCGTAACTACACAATATCCGAACATTCGGATTGACCTAGAAAGTAAGAAATAACGATTATTTTGCAATATTTCGCCTGTGGAGCGTTCATCCTGATGGTCTAACAATAATCGGCCAGCATATTAGGATTTAATTTGCCTTGATATCTCTTCCATAGCTGAAATCTCCTGAGTTAGCTCATTTTGTTTTATTTTACAATGGACAAATGGACGAAAAAACGTTTATTAAAAAAATAATTATTTAAATTCATTAATTGAAATTGAAATTAAACCTGTGGGTGATGGAGAAATTCCGAATACATATTTGAAAACACGATAAAAACTGAATTAAGTACAACTATTAGTACTCATGAGACAAAAATCGTGTTGACCAGCCTGCTATACATTCACCTCCTCATTCTCACATTCACCTCCTCATTCTCTCTATAACAGCTTGACGAAAATGAATGACGATCTCATATCCATCTTTAACTGGTCTTCAAGTATCGGTCTAAATCTAAATCCTAACAAGTCACAAGTAATTCTAATGGGGCAACAAAGACTGCTTACAACCTTTGACATATCTACACTTCCAAACATTACTATAAATAATATAATTATCCGTTATTCTTCTTCAGTAATAGATCTTGGACTACATCTAGACGCAAATTTAACCTGGCAAACACAAGTGAAACACATATGTAAAAAGACTTTCTGCATCTTACATTATCTTAGACGTTTAAAGAATTTTCTCCCAGTTTCGTTAAAACAAATCCTAGTGCAGAATCTTGTGTTACCACACTTCGATTATTGTGACATTATATATAATGATCTAAACTATGCCTTGTCACAGAGACTGCAGCGTGTTCATAATGCTTGCGTTCGATTCATTTTCAATATCCGCCGTTATGACCATATTTCCGAACACTTTAATAACCTCTCTTGGCTCCGTCTTACTGACAGACGTAAATTGCACTCTCTTTCACTACTTTTCAAGCTTCTGAATTCCTACATTCCTACTTTACCTGGCGTCCAGATTTGAGAAGTTATCCTCCTACCACAATATTGACACTAGGTCACAAGATAGCAGTCTGCTAACAATTCCTCTTCATAGCACTTACTCCTATTCTACTTCCTTCACAGTAGCCTCTGCCCGCTCCTGGAATCTCCTTCCTCAAGATATCAGGGGTTGCCGCACACTTGGCACCTTTAAGTCACGCTTATACAGTTACCTGTTGTCTAATAATTAATTTTTCTCTATTTATTTAATTTTATACTATGTCATTAATCTTTTCCTCGTTTTTTTATATATCTTGTACATATTATATATTTAATTCGTTAAATTTAGAGTAAATCAAAATACATTATAAATATTAATTGTATTGTATTCATAACTTGTGATCGTTTATATTATATATATATATATATATACCCCCAGGAGCTATCACCTTGACGTGGTGGGGGGCTTAGTACCCGATGAACCAGACGACTCTACTGGGGAAGATTGACTTAGGTTAATCTTGCTGGTGGGTAAGAGGCGAGGGGAACTAAGTATAGCTCACAACGAAGGAATGGCGTCTGTATCCATATTGGGCGGCCAACATCTTTGTCAAGTCTTCAACGGTCAACAGGGCGACAAGGAATAGCACAGCTATACTTGTAGGGCTTGAAGAGCGGAAGAAGTAGCCCTCTCTTGGGGGGTGGATACCCAGAGGAGCATGTTTGGAGGCTCAGAGGAAGCAGCCCTTCCACCATCCTTGTCCTGCGAAGCGCTCGTAACGCTTCCAGGAGACATTTATCTTACTGAGAAGCTTCATGGAAATCAGCCGGATTGTCATAAAAGGAACCGACCCAAGCAAGGACCTAGAAGACGTTGGGCTGATGCAATATGAAGTCGGAACGGGCAATTGCCTAATCCTTGGAGTGGTGATGATGATATATATATATATATATTGTAATTTAGATTTAAGACTTTTCTTTTCTATTTTTTTAAACCTGGTTGAGTGGTAGACAAGGCCTTAAGGCCTTAACTCTGCCAGGTAAAATAAAGCTATTATTTATTTATTTATTTATCAAATACACTTTCTAATTCTTCATAGACCTTTTCATCCTTACCTTTTATGGGACCCTGTGCATTTGCGATTAAATATCATGTCGTTTATGTATGATATCCTATTGCTGTGCAAACTTAATATCTCTGATAGCGGACAGGATATTCCTTCGGACTAAAAAAAAAAAACTCGTTCCAAATTTAGGTCTCGCTGGAACCCCATCGTTTAATGCAAATTTTCCCTTTTCCTGGCTATCTAACTTCCTGCAAAGCGTCTACATTCAAGAGTGATTTGTCTAATTCATTCGTTAATATCTCTAGTGCCCCACTTCTATATAATACCCTAATATGCCATGTTCGTAGTGACATGTCCTTGTTTTTGTGCCTTTGCCATGGATTCCCTAAAGTTGTCCTCGCCCGGAGAACCGAAAAGGGGACTATTTTACCTCCGGGAACTTTTACCCTAGTGCAACCCTTTTCCGCGTTTCTTGACGGATGTATTTTTACGGTGAAAGATCGTCGCTCTTCCACCAAAGTACTTGTTTCGTCTGGCTTATCATCTTCGACCTGTCCGGCAAAGGTAACACTTTCGGCAGCAATGCTAGCGCTGGCATAGCTCTCGGAGTCATTTAAGCGCGGAAACCACTCCATCACGATAAGGTAAAGATAACATGGAGGGCCCTCTGAGACATGGTGAGGATTAATCAGGAAATCTGTATTTAGAAGTATTAAGCAAATTTTATAAATTATAGATTCGTTAGTTCTGATATTAATTACATTTTTTCTGGCTGAGTGGAATTAGAAGCACTATAGGGGCTTAGTTATTTATGTGGAGTTAAATTTATGTAGTCTTCTCTTCCAGACGCCAGGACAAACATATATTACATTTAAATATACAATTACAATAATATTACATACTGAACGATTATTTGGCCAAACTGAATAATAATAAAATATCTAGTAACACAATTTTTTTACAAATGCCCCAGGTTGTCATTTCGACATTTCTGGTGTCCTCTCTAGGCATGGCGTACTTGTAACCCACTTCTGAGTTTGGGGCACCTGGAAGGCGGAATTACGCTATCCCGATTATATGGGAATTGATGATGATGGTAATGATGCGCCAGGAAAGACCTTAAACTAAATTTTTGCTAATTAGGCGAATATGATATTGATGATATGATGACCAGATTTTGTTCGGGGACCGTTTGGGCCTTAAAGTTTCCTGACATTTATCTTATAGGTGAGGAAAAACCCCGAAAAAACCTCACGCAGGAGCCTCTCCCGACCGGGGATCGAATCCGAGCCCATTTCTTGACAAGGCAGCACGCTACCCCGAGACCACAGCGGTGGTCACTAGTAACACAATCAACTATATGATAATTAACTCACCAGAAAAGTAAATAAATACAGAGTGTAACTGGACCTCAACGACAAAATTATAAGGACGATAGGCCATGCAGAGAGGATAATTTTTATGAAGGAACATATAGTCCAAATCAAGTCATTTATGAGTTATGCGCAGATGAAGGTGTTCACCAGTAAGAGTCGGAATTGAATACAAACAATTGAACATACATAATGTTATTGAAAAAGGCATGTTTTTATAATAAATGTTCAAACAGTCGACCCTGTGCCTCATTGCATGTTTGATATCACATTAGCTAGTATTAGATCGCATTATCATTGTCTTATGTTTAGTCTATATTTTAATAGCATCCTAAAATTCTAATAAGTATGTAAATTTGTATAATTTTACTTTCGCTGGTTGAGTAGAATTGAAGGCCTTATGGCCTAATTTCTGGCAACTAAAATGAAGCATAATAATAATAATAATAATAAATATTATTATTATTTTTTTATTAATTATTTATATATAAATATTCTTACAGGAGGAACAATACCCTCAAAAATGAAATTGGGGTTTATAAGCTAGATATATAAGAAGGTAGAGAAAGACACTGCAGTAATTGTAGACGGATTTATGTGAAACACTCAATAAAATTATGGAAATATTCACTCGAATTATAAAACATAGATTAGACAGAGAATACAAAGATATGGAAGAACAAAGTGGGTTCACTCCAGGCAAATCATAAACTGATAATATATTCACACTGAGACAGGTGTTAGAGAAATCGCAACCAGTAGATTTGAACTTTATTGATTTGTTAATGGCGTTTGATAGTGTACCCAGAATCTTGCTCTGGAAAGCCCTAGAAGAGGCGAATATAATGACAAAACAATTAGTATTATAAGGTCATTATACTCAGAGAACAAATGCCAAATTAGGATGGGAAACAGACTTTCAGAAAAATTCCAAACATCAAAAGGTCTACTTCAAGGATATTGCTTATCACCAACGTTGTTCGATAATCGTACGAAGAATTGGTCAAGACACTGCAAATATTTTGGAATTCAATTAGAAGATAATTACTAGCTAAACCACTTACTATTCGCAGATGATCAGGTGGTGATTTCTAAGGATCCAGATGATGCATCTTTCATGTTAAGGAAATTAGAGATAGAATACAAAAAAATGGGGATTACAGATAAATTTTAATAAATCAGTATATCTTTCATTGGATACAACAGATGAGCTAAAATGTAATTCAGGAAGAATACGTAATGTTGAAAATTTTAAATATTTAGGCTCTATTTTAGATAAAAGTGAGAATTCAACTACAGAAATTAAAAGAAGAATAACTGGTGGAAGAAGAAACGTTGGTATGTTTAACTCAGTGCTTTGGAATAGAAACATAATATACAGAAAGAAGAAAACTACATTCAAGTACTGTTACAAAGCATTTTATTATATGGGTTCGAAACCTGGACAGTAAGTAGAAAACAAGCCAACAAGCAGTTAGTACAAATGGATTTTTGGAGGCGATCGACAAGAATTTCAATAAGGGATAAGGTCAGAAACAGCATAATAAGGGAAATTATGCAACTTGAAAAAAACATAATATGAAAAATAGAAGAAAAACGTTTGAAATGGTATGAACACCTTATAAGAATGGAAGATGAGAGAATACCAAAGAAGATCCTTAATTGGAAAGCTAATGGAAAAAGTGGAAGAGGCAGGCCAAGGGAACGATGGATGGATGGAGTGAAGAGAAGTGTGGAAGCTAGGGATTTGAGGGAAGAAGATGCTTTAGACAGGAACCTCTGGCGAGAAATCACTTTGGGTTGAAGGAGAATCACTGTATTGTGGAATATTCCTAAATAAAAATATTTATTTTTATTATTAATGATATTATTAATATTGTTATTGTTACTATTATTATTATTATTATTATTATTATTATTATTATTATTATTATTATTATTATTATTATTAAATGGTTTGGCCACGTAAAGAAGACGTCATGTAACAGGATACCTAAGATAATATTAAATTTTGAAGCGGAGGGCAACAGAAGTTAGGGGAGACCAAAATAACAGTGAATTCAAGGATTGCATAGGAGTATGGTATCGAGAGGATTAACAGAGAGTGATGTAGAGAATAGGGATTTATCGAGGGGTAAAATTTACAATGGGTTATAGGAAAAATACTGTATTCTAGAGTAATTCCTAATAACGCCTATTATTAATAATAATAATATTATTATTATCATATTTGTTGTTCATTCATTGTGTAGCCTATGTCTATTATATATTATTAATCAGATTGTTGATAATTCACAATTGTTAATATCCGTGTAATTTATCCATGGTAAAGTGGAAGAGAATACTTTACGGTTTTTACTCCGGCATGTAAAATAAACTATAATTATTACTAAAGAAGCCAGCCATCACTTTCGATGATAATAACTAATAACGTACGACAAATACAACCACTTCATCGAATAGCTAACGTTACTGAACAACAAATGTAATTATAACATTTATTACAAAATGTATATATTTTAGTAATAATTTCAGTTTTACATGGCGATGGACAAAAGCTGTAAGACTGCTTTTTTTTTAATTATTTTTATTACTTTATAACGAAATTTTAACATAATTTCTCCCTCAATATATGTTGATTTGTACAAAATAAATTGAATTGGTAGAATATTTGAGTTGCTCCGTCTATATCTTTCATTACGATGACCAAATAATATCTATTCAACTTTTCAACTGAAACAACTAATAATAATAATAATAATAATAATAATAACAATAATAATAATAGTAATAATAATAAAATAGTAATAATAATAATAATAAAATAGTAATAATAGTAGTAATAATAATACACTGCTCAAAACAATTGGAGGAACACTATGAAATATGCAAATATTTTTTCATTGGATAAAGGTACAAACATGAAATTAATAAAGTACATTATTTGTGGTTATTAATTTATTTATTTATTGCTCATGTCAGTAAAAACAAATGAATAACGCTGACAATTAACTTTTCAAATAATTCCGCTATGTAAGCAATTGAATCTTGTACTTATTTTTCAAAGTTAAACACTCATTATATAGAGTTAGTATCGTGTATGGCCTCCATGACATTCGATGACAGTTTGGCACCTTCGTGGCATGCTCGCAATAAGATTCTAGATTTCCTCTTGCGGGATATTCTCCCATTCCTCCTTCAGAGAATCTCCAAGTTACTGCAGAGTTTGTGGAGCTTGATGTCGGTTCCTAACCTTCCTCTCTAGTAGATCCCACAAGTGTTCAATAGGGTTGAGGTCTGGGCTGACCGCTGGCCACTCCATTACCTCAATTTCATTCCTCCTCAGGAAATCCCTGGTGACAGCCGTAGAATATGCCCTGGCATTATCCTGCATAAACAGAAATCCAGGGCCTACTCCAATGGCAGCAGGTACTACATGCTCTTCCAGAACGTGCTCGATATACCGGACAGCATTCAGTCGCTGGGGAACAAGTACAAGGTCCTTACGATTGTTGTACATAACTCCGGCCCACACCATTATAGAACCTCCTCCGAATCTATCAATTTCCTACACAGCCTCTGCAGAAAATCTTTCTCCTGACCGTCCCCACACCCTCAATCGACCATCACAACGTGTAAGATGATACCTGGATTCGTCCGAGAAGAGCACAGACTCCCACTGGTTCAGGTTCCAATCACCATGGTTTTCAGCATACGTACGTCTTACTGCCTTATGCCCATTTGTTAAGCGTGGTTTTTTAACGGGCCTTTTTGGACGAATATTCTCTTTCCTTAATCTGTTCCTTAGGTTTGGTCTGAAACCCAGATTCCGGAAGCCATATGAAGGTCATTCTCCAGGTCTTTTGCAGTTTTTGTACGCTGTCGAAGAGCAGAAAGAACAAGTATCTGTCATCCTGGGGGCTTGTTTTAAATTTACGGCCCTGGCCACGTCTTCTACAATACTGACCTGTCTGTCTGTGCCTATTGCGTAACCTGGGCACCACGGAAGGAGAAACCCCAAGCTCTCTAGCCACTTGTCGCAGAGATTGACCTCGTAAAAGATGTAGAGCATGATACACTTCAAACTCTTTTAAATGCCTCATTTTGTCAGAGACTTCAATAAACAAGGCAATAATCAACATTCGTCGCTATAGCAACATCAGGAAGCTTACCAATTAGAAGTGGCCAATGCCTTCCAAAATAAAAAAAATTCTCTATATTTGTTATTTGAAGTAATTTCTCTGTATTTAGGCCATGGGTCTTTAAAATTTGTATCCAAAGATAAAATTAATAATTCAATTCACATATTGTCCAACTTTCAGCATCACAGCTTTAAAAAACAATTACTTATTCAATTTATTACAGGTGTTCCTCTAATTCTTTTGAGTAGTGTAATTGTAATAGTAATAATTATTATTATTAATAGTAGTATTAGTATTAGTGTCCTCAGCTGTGGTCTAGAAGTAGCGTGCTACCTTGTCACGCAGCGGGCCCGGGTTCGAACCCCGGTCGGGGCTGTTTTTCAGAGTGAGGTTTTTATCGGGGTTTTTCCTCACTTGTAAGACACATGTCAGAAAATCTTTAAGGCCCCAACAGTCCCCGAAATCATATGGCCATCATCCTTATCATTATTATCATCATCATCATCATCCTTCACCGGTGTGGAAAGAAACGGGAAGCTACCACACCTACAATTCCCTAGTAAAGCTGCAGGCATTGCTTCAAAATGCTATGATTGCAGTGAAAGACCTATCTTCGGGCAGAATTACTATAGATGGAATAGCATTAGTACTAGTATTATAAGTATTCTAAGATCCACCTCTGTATTGCTGGCTTGATTCATGGAAAACTCGAGAGGAATGCAACTTGTACATTTAGCTCTTAAGAGCATTGCTGAAAATCAATGCAGATCTTACAGACATTGAAAATTTAGAATATTTATCCTCTGAAATTAAAGATGATTGCAAATCAAGAATTTATAACAACGCAAGTAAGATTCTGATTCAAGTAACCAGTTTAAGTTAATTTTGCTATTGTTGTAGAATTAGTACGATAGTAATATCAATAGTAACTTCGATAGTTATTTTTCTAGTGTTAATATATAATTTATTAGAAATATTTAGTATTTTTTGTTTAGTTTTTAGTATTATTTCTTCGAGATTTAGCTGTTACCTGACTATTTTCTGCTTGAATGTTTCAAAATGTATTAATTTAAATAAATTATTAAAACTATTTTTCTCCAATTATCAGAATTAATGGATTATTTTTCTTAGGAAACTGTGGGTCTGTTATCTTTTTTTCATTTGTATATACGTTGTAGAAAAAATGTTCCACTGCCTTATTTTAGAACATTACATTGTAACAATATGATTACATAAATCCATACATCAATTTCATTTAAACAATACCATGTGTATTAACAAATTATTTATGGATTACACTGACCAACAAAAAATAAACTTTTTTTTTGTCACAGAAAGAAAAATATGTGATTCCGATAGTATTTCCAAATTGATATCGATTTTTCTCCTTCACGCAAGGTTTCCGAGAGACAGGAATTTATAATTTCAAACACTTTATTATTTTCTACATTCGTAACTATACAATATTCGAACATTCGGACTCACCTAGAAAGTAAGAAATAACGATTTTCTGCTAAATTTCGCCTGTGGAGCATCCCTCTTGATGGTCGAATAATAATCGGCCAGCACATTAGGAATCCATTTGCCTTGATATCTCTTTTCCATAGCTGAAATCTCCTGATGAAAATGTTCCCCGTTTTATTTTACAACGGACAAATGGACGAAAAAAGTTTGTTAAAAAATAATTATCTAAATCCATTAATTGAAATTTAAATAAAAAGCTGTGGATGATGGGGAAATTCGAAATACATATTTGAAAACACCATAAAAAACTGCATTAAATACAACTATTGGTACTCATGAAACAAAAATCATGTTGACCAGTGTTATTTAACCACCGTAGTCTCTTCGATACTTATAAACATAACAAATTTGCTCTACTTTTTTCACAACTTCATAAGTCTAATGACTATATCGTTTGTAATTTAATGCCTATATTTATGTCAGTTATGTGAAGCGTGTTTTTTTTCAGGTATTTGCATTAAACAATATCCAATAAAATATATTTTTTCTTGGTAAACATTTTTGGTGCTTCCTGTTGCTAATATACAGGATAGTTATAACTCAATAAAAGTTTCAGAGGATGATCGAAAATCTATTTTTCACAAGTTTTGGAACTTGTATTTTTAGAATGAACGCCGTATATTCTTAAAATATAATGGGCACAATGATAAGTCTAGTCGAGACTGTAGCTTTCTTGAATCCAATGGCAAGAGAAAAAAGAGTGAGTAAAGCAGTTTCTTTACACTTAACATAGGAGAGTGCACAGACAGTAATGCATACAAGGGTAGTATTCCTGTGGAACAACCTGGCGTTGAAAAATCTCTAACAAAGATAAGACTATATATATATACTTTTTTTAATGTTTCAATGCATTTCGTAAGCTGGAATCCACATCTGACGAACAACCTCAACAAGGGTGTACTTGGAATCTTTCTATTGTCTGTCCAGCCTAAGAAACACATTTTGACAGTTAACTTCCGAATGTATTACTTCGCGCAGCGCGTGTATTAGTACATGCGAGCTCCGTCAGCTGTTCGTTACAAGCCGATAAATTAATGCACAACAATCGTTACAATTTTTAATATTGCATGTTGTATTAACGCACACAATGGTATGTCGAAAACGAATTAAATTATAACTTTTAATATTAAACAAATTAATTAAAATCAAACATTTAAATTAATTAATTTTAGGCCTACTTACAGTGAAACCTATGTATCTTAGAAAGAACTGCATACTTCACAAAATCGTCCACCACTCCTAAAACACTTCTAGGCCTGTTCCTCTTCTTTTTGGGCGTTTTGATATTACCAGTTTCTTTTAATTCCCTGCTAATATGTACAACAATACTCTCCGATACACCAGTACATTCTGTAATTAATTTTACAATATCGTTCACTCACTGCAGTGCCAGGAATATGCCCCATAAACTTACAAAATTCATTTAGCACCATCTGTTTTTCACCACTCTTTAAAAATTTCCTTTATGGAATTTTTACAATTTTGATCACACATTTTATCACCAAGTTAAGTAACCATAAATAATACGACAGCCGCCATATTTGTAACTGGCATTCAACTTCTTCTCAAGAAACGATCATTTTCAAACAAATGCGAATTTTTAGTTACTCTCCGACCTTCGGAGAAACATCTAAGTGTGTACTGTATTGTGATCAACTATAGTTAATATAAATAGTTTCAAATACGTGATTATATTTATCGAATAACATGATCTATTTTTTTCGTTTCCGCTGAACTGTGATTTGGCCATGGCGTCATTGGATTTGGTGTAAATTGAATTCCAAATTGCTTCGTAGTATTCTTTTACTAATTGTTTGCCTCGCGTTAGAGGTGCAGGTCGGTAGTCGGCAGAAGTTTTACAGCTGGCGGCTATTTCAGCTAGATTGTCAGCGCTCTCATTCCCTCGAAAACCTGCATGTCATTTGACCCAGAGGAGGTCCATCGTAGTTGTCTTTTATATAAATGGATTGCGCACAAATGTGCAAAGGTGATAACACAGCTAACAATTACTAACAATAACTTGGTCTTGCGTAATCACAAATTGTTTTTGTTCTTTGTGTACATGTTTCGATGTGATATCTTTCGCATTTCTGTTCACACACTTCGCATATGCATGACATCTTCGGGTCATGGAATGTTTTATCTCTACACATTAGGTGGTGGAATCCATGCACGCTTAATCTTGTGATGACGTGTCGTATCTGGAAATTTGCTTCTGTCCTGTTCCTGTCTATCATCGCTCCGGTGCTGAAGAATTCCGGCCATACTTTCTCTCTTTTCCTGCGTTGTCTTTGTAGTGCATGTTCATAGGGTTCTGTGGTTGGTAGTAGGTATGCTGTTTTCAAGCCCTCGATAAGGAAAGTCTCCCTTGCCAGTAGGTACACTAGACGGCTTCTTGTCGTTTTTGATATTCTTATTGCTCTTTTTATGTATGTAGCTTTCACTTTTTCCAGTGTGTTCAGATTAGCTTCTGTAAGATGTGGCCATATGATTTCCATCCCGTAAGTTATTATTGGGAGGATCTTTGCATTGAATAGTTTCATCGCTGATTCCAGGCTTAGAGCTTGTATATTGCGTATATCATTTATTGCCATTATTGCTTGCTTGATCTTTCTGCTAAGTGTTTTGTGAAGCTTCTTCCACTGGGTTGTAAAGTAATGCCTAGATATTTAAACTCCTTTACTATTTTGATGTTATCTTTGTCCAGTTTTATTTCTGTTGTGGCAGGGATCTTTCCTCCGTTTCTTAACACCATCATTTCTGTTTTTTCTTTGTTTATAAAGAAGCTGTGGGTTTTACACCATTCTTCCATAGTTGTTATGGCGTTCTGAAGTTTACATATATCCGTTGATCCGATTACGATGTCGTCTGCGTATGCATATATGGAAATTTCTTCTCCTAGTTCTTCTATTTTCCTTACCAGTTCTTCGGCTGCCATTATGAATAGCAGTGGGCTCAATGGGTCTCCTTGCAGTACCCCATTTGTCTGCAGTATAGTTTTTGATTTTGAGAGACCATCTGATATAACTATGCTATTTTCTTTCATTATTGATGTAATGATTTCGGTCCACGCGTTCTCCTCTCCTAGGTTACTTTTCAATTTGCTTATTATTAATCCTTTGTCCATTAGATCGAAGGCTTTCGCAAAATCTACGAACACAGTGTACAGCTTCTGTGTTCTATCGAGTGCTTCCTCTATGTTTTGAAGGAGAAGTTTCACTGCCGTTTGAGTTGATCTCACTTTCCTGAATCCAAATTGCGCGTCAGGGAGCTTTTCTTCGATTTTTCCCCTTACTCTATTTGTTATAATTTTTGTTAGGTTCTTGAAGGGAACGTTTTCAAGAGCGATGCCCCTGTATTTGTTAGGGTCTGTTGGTTCCCCTTTTCCTTTGTACATAACTTTTATCGTCGAGTTTTTCCATTGTTCTGGAACTCTTCCTAGTTCCATACATTTGTTATATAGTTTTGTCCATATGGAACTCAGTGTGTCAATTGAGTTTTTGAGGGTTCATTATATATCATATCTGTGCCGGATGCGTTTCTGTTCTTGCTTTGGTTTATTGTTTTTCTAATTTCTGCAGGGTTGATAGGAGTCCATTCTGTTTGTCTTGTGTTTTGGTCTTGATTTCTTGTTGCTGGGGTGTCTCTTCCTTCCTTGTTTAGTATGTTGGTGAAATGTTGTTCCCATTCCTTCATTTGTATGGCTTGTGTCTGTTGTTGTTTTCTTGGTCGAATAGCGATATGTGGGTCTTTAAGGGCTTCTTCAGCCATCTCTTTAATTTTTTGTTCGATATGAGCTTTCATCTTTTCTTTTATCAGTCTTTTGTATTGTCGTCTTTCCATTGCGTAGTCTTCTTTTACTTCAATGTCTACCAGGTTGTTTTTTATTTGTTGTAGCTTACTTATCACTTGTTTTCTTTTGTTGTAGCATTCCTTGTCATACCATTCTTTGATTTCTTCATGTTCGAATTTACTGGCATCGTGGCCCCTATGATGACCTGTTTTATTATTAGGTAGCTTCCTCTAGATTCCCTCGTTCTATAGCTGCTTCTGCTTCTTTTAGTTCCCTCTGGCGTCTTTTGATTTTCTCGTTGTCGATTTTTCTCGATATCTTTAGTTGTGTTGCTTTTTGGATTTTAAGTTTTGGTGTAGCTATGTTAATTTTCATTGGTAGGTGTTTTCGGATGGGTGTTACTGTGTTTGTCCAGAGTGGGGTTATTTTTCCCTTTGTGTGGTCTTTTATCAGTGCTAGGTAGATGGTGCTTTTACCGTTGTGGCATATGTACGTGGGAATTTTGCTGTCATTTAGGAGTGTGAATCCTTCTTCTTGCAGTTTTTCCATGACTATCTTGGCCTTGTAGTTGTCTATATCTATGCGGCAGTTCAAGTCGCCTGCTATCATTATAGGCTTTCCGCTTTTATTTTGTAGTATTAGTTGATGTATTTCTTCTATGATATCCATCGCGTTGTAATGTGGCGGGTAGTAGGCTGCAATGATCACCAGGTGCTTAGTTTCTACTAGAAGTGCATTCTCCAACCTTGTTGATGCTACTAGTGTCAGATATGGTTTCATGAGTATAGATATGCCTCCGGATGGCCTACCTAGCTCTCCTTTCCTTGCTAAAATATGTTTGCTGTAGAAGTGATGATGATGCCATTCTTCTATCAGATAGGTTTCCGTTAAGATCACGAAGTCAAAATCTTGTAAGAAATCTGTTGGTGTCATGGTTATTGCATTTTTTATTCCTTCGGCGTTCCATAGTAAGCCTGTATATGCTTTTTCTTCATTCGAGTGATGCTGTTTCTTGCGGCCGTCTTCGAAATCGAGATCTCCTGACCACTATGTCCTTGGGCCAAAATTCTGATGATTCTATTTTCTTTAGTTGTCCGAGGGGTATTCCAACTTTAAATGCTTTATTCCTGCCTCTAGTTTGTAGGTCTTCGCATTCTATTTGCCCTTCAATGTTTCTTGATAGGTATCTTTCTATTTTGTCGTTTGTAGTAGATTCCGCTAGTATTCCTATGTAGAGCCAAGCTGTTCTATCGGCTGCTTGTAGTTCTCCATTTTCCTCCTTCGTTCCTATGACTACTCTGTTTTTATTTTTTCTTTTACCCACTACCTTCCATTCTTCCCCCTCTACTTCTGGGTTTTGTTCTGGCGCTGTGAGAGCTTCAGATTTGTGATCCTTTTCTGCTCCGCTCATTGGGATTTTGTTTCTGTTTCTGTCTTCTGTTGTCGGGCCTTGTTCAGTTCCAGCGTTTTTTTTTTCTCTTTTCTGTTTCTTTTCCTTTGATATTTTCCAATTCTTGATTTATCATACTTTTTAAGTTTTGTATGATGATATACATATTACTCTTTATGTTTTGCATTTTTGTTTTCAGTGATTTTTTCTTCCATTGTATATAATGTATGTTCCTTCGTTACATTATCTTCGCTTAATTTATTGTTTACGTATCCTTGTATGTCCGGGTTACAGCTTTCTCCTGTAGTTGTCGCCTCGTTACGGTCTCCTTCTTCTAGTTCTTGTGCGGCATCCACAGATGGCGCCACTTGTCCATCCCCGCGGCTGTCTTCCCTCTCTTTCTTCGTGTCTCTGTGTGGCTTCCTTAACCTCTTCCACTGTCTTTGGATTTTCGTTATCCTCGTTTTTTTCCGGAATATCCTTTCCTTCCTTTGTCTTTATATATTCCTTCATCGTACTTACCGCTTTCAGGATGTCTTCTTTGGTGTCTTTTTTTATATATCCTCCTGCCTCCGCTATGTTGGTCAGTTTTTGTAGAGCGCTTTCTACTCTTGCAGCTAGTGCTTCCGCCATCTTTATATTATGAGACCAGTTGTCTTTTTTAGTATGATTAGCTTTTCTCTGATTTGGATCGCCAAATGGTGAGTTGTTTTCCTATTGGCAATAGCTAGCAGAGCGACTTGTGAATCTACGTGGATAGCCTATGTTGAAGTTATATGTCTCTGTAGTTCAATACATTGCTTACAAGGTAATGAAACGTTTTAATCAAAGATTGCCCAATTCCATGCGTATTTGTTTTTGTTTTGGATGACATTTCACTACTCATTAGACCAGCTACGCTTAATGTCAACTACAGACGTACTTTACAATAACTCCACTTATTTACTGAATGAAATGTTATTTATTGCGTCTGTATTTCTACACGACAGAACACTCTTCATAGCCCGGTAGTTATGCAGCTATGTAATACATCCTATCCCACGCCCTCACGCGCATTCTCCTATAGTCTACCATCGTTTCCCAACCTGTGTTTCGCGAACTCCCAGGGGTTTACCAAATATTTCAAGGGGTTCGCCAAACCTTTTCAGTAATGGCGGGTGTCGAGGTTTAGTCTGTTATTATTTCCTTCATTTTTGTAGCATTGTAATAATAATAATAATAATAATAATAATAATAAAATAATAATAAAATAATAATAAAAAATAATAATAAAATAATAATAAATAATAATATTTTATTATTTTATTATTAATTTAAAATTAAATTCTATAATATTCCTTGTTGCATATGTGTAACATCGGGATATCACATTATTTCCACAATAAATTAATATTTACAGCGAATGCTTGATTTACAGTTATGTGACAACGTTATGAATGCATTTTATTTCGCTACAACTAGGCCTACAGGTTGTGTAACCTTTAAGCCGTAACTAGAGTAACTTTAGGTTTTAACCGTTAAGGGTTAAGTTAATTTATGGTTATTTAACATTTTGCTTGGAATTAAATTTTATGTATGTCTACTGTATGTTATATTTAAAAGTCAATGGTTCACCCAACTCAAATTTTTGTGGAAGGGGTTCGCGAGTAAAAAAAGGTTGGGAACCGCTGGTCCATACAAATACAAGAAACTCTTGGACATCGTGAAAGAGACTCCCCTCTCTGTTTATAATCAGCACATTGAGAGGAAGGATGCAATACGTGTAAAAGGGTTAAAGACAAATTGAGTAATTCATGAGACTTCACAATTGCCCTTCAGACAGTGCTTATAAGTCCTACTGTTTTGTATTATTTAAACAATGAGAGGTACATAATTTCACAATTTATGAGCTTCAGTGTAAAAAAGCTATTTGTTACATTTGGCATGAGGCAGGAGGAGGATTAAGTGCTGATGAATTCAGTACCATAATTGTGGATATGTTATCTAATACAATGAGGAATGTACGTACCAAAACAGAAACAGTACTGTTGCCAATTATCTTCTTTCTGTATGAGTAGCAAATCAAACCACAATACAACAGAAATACCTGGAGAGGAGTCACTCTCAGATGGAATGTGATTCATTACTGTCTGTTAATGAAAGGAGATTATAGAATACTGAAATACCGCATATCCATCTGCATGATATATTTACATCTTTCGAAACTCACGTCAGAATCCAAAGCCCTATGAACTTTAATACCTAGATCACAGGTATTTTCAAGAAATACAGTGACAAAAATCCATACCTACCTATTCTCCCAGAAATATAATCAGGTCACCAAACTGTTACAGATATGAGATTCTTACGCTATTACTCTATAGGTATCATAGAAAACAAGCTCAATTATTACGATTAATGGCGATAACTACTAAAAGGGAACCAGAAATAATGATGTCTTAGATACTCTTCTTCCTATTTCACGTTGAATTATCCACAGAAAAGTTAATTCGTCTGCGAGAACTGAAGATGGTACTCGCATGTCATTACTTTAACATTTACGATAATCTTTCGCATGTACGCAACTACTACTGTTATGCCCCAAAATGTATAGGGCTTTATAAAGACATTCTTTATTGGGCCCCCAATAGATAGAGTGATAACACGAAAATTATAGTTAAAAAAGTACGTAAATATGGTTACTTATTTCCCAATTAATATTTGATTGAAATAATTATTAGGGATTTTCAGGCAGTTTATTTAATAATGATGCATATATATCCGGTTGCTTCATACCAGGCACGTATCGCCACAAGAACATATTTGGTAAACACTTTGCCGAGAGGTGAAAGCGACATAATTATAAGTATATATACTCGGGGTTTCCTCCCCGAAAGAGAGCTCGTCGGGGGTTGGAGAGATGGCTCGACACCCTTTGTAGCTGAATCACAGAAACACTGCTTCCACACCGAGGGCGCCTATAATAGACTCACGTAAGACTTCTTTATGTTTGGAAACTTTGCACAGAATGTTTTATTTATTTGATGCAGGGCACTTGAAATACAGATCATTCACCCAAAGAATGCATAGAATATTATTGATTCAATATTTCGAGTTCTAAACACCAGCTTTGAGATATACCGCCTACGAGGCTTATTAAGGTCTTAGCTGATATGTTTTTGTTCAGGCTCATTTTCAAGTCTTGTAAGGTCCATGTTTACACATTATTTCAACCTGTCTTACTTTTATGAACTATTTACGTTCATGTTATATTAAATATATTTTTAATGTTGTCATGTCCCATTCTTCTAGTGTTGTGTTTGTTCTAATATCCTAGTTTTTGCTATTCTTTGTAGTTTTATCTAAATCCTAACCTTGTTTTAATGTTAAGGCCGTCTCATTTATAGTCCTCGTCTACTAAATATACCTTGCTACCAGTTAATCGGAGACGGGCCTTAACATAATGTTTTCATAACAGTATTAATTACAGAATAACTGAAACACTTAATTTTCCCAATCGTCTTTTGATACGCATTGCACATTATCAATCATATCCTTCTTTAAAAAAACAAAATTGCTAAGTCATTGTAGGCATGTTGTCACTGAGAGTCTCCATGATTGGCCTAAAGGCCTAATTACAGCAAAATATAAGTCATAGGTCTACTTGAATGCGACCGCATACAAAACCTCATAACTCACAATATACTAACAATAGATTACTGACAAATTCTCGTAAATCCGTTTTTTTTATTATGTTAAATAGAAATTTTATTCATTATTGCCCCAATCGTGTTTTTTTTTGTCTATATAGAAATATCCCAATTAATTTTCCTTTTGATCTGACAAAAATTCAAGTTCTATAAATATTTTTCTTTCAATTGAAAATTTTAACTTTCTGGAGTTACGAGGTTTTGGACCAACAGCGACGCATATACTCGCATTATACTCGTAATGAACATTCATTTTCAAGTCCCTGTAAACAAAAACCATGTGAAAACGATGTCCATAAAATCTCAGAAGCGTCTCTCTCTCTCATTCTCTCTCTCTCTCTCTTTCCTCTCCCTCTCTCTTCTCTCCTCTCTCTCTCTCTCCTCTCTCTCTCTCTCTCTCTCTTTCTCTATATCTATCTCTCTTTCTTCTCTCTTCTTCTCTCCCCTAGCCCCTACCTCCCGCTCTCTAGGTGTACTACGATCTACAAAAATAATAAAAAAGTAATGATGTGATAATATGCATTGGATCTCTTAACATGGAATATCCAATTTTTAAAAACTCCCAACGTAGAGGACAGACGTCCATATTTGTGTCTCCTGAAGACAGATTAGTGGAGCCATAACACGTACGCTGTGTCAGTCTAGTTCCTAATGAAGTTTATGTAACAGATTTTTATTAATATTTTATACTGTTTAAGTTTCGAGTGGTTGAATACAAAACATGAGATTTTCATATTGTTGACATGAAATAAACGAATCTATGAAAGGAAAAGATTGAGATCTGAATATGCTCATTTGTCGAGGATTGACACAGGAAGACTGAAATAGCTGTAGAATTCCTGTTATAGTAGATTTTTAACATATAACTACAGCCTTATAACGTTTTGAGATATATTCCTTGCAATTCCTTGTCTTCAACACCAACTAAATTAACAATTCATGCTGGTTTCAAATACTTAATAATTCATTGTCTAGAATCCCCGAAATAAAGGTATTGTTTTATATATATATATTGTCTTAAAATTGTCCAGAATTTATTATTATTATTATTATTATTATTATTATATATTATTATTATTATTTTACAGGACCTATATTATTATAAATTTATTTATTTAATTTATCGGTGAATTAAGAGTTTCAGGTGTTCTCTTCATTTAGCGTATTCGATATTAACAAACTTGAATCTTATAACTCGTGGATCTACATGTCGTACTAAAATCGGTTAATGCAATACGCTACCAGGCAGAAGGTCAGGGATTCGAGTAACGATATGGTCAGAATTTTAAACTGACTTAAACATTCTGGCGGTAGCATGTACGAGGATACATTCATCCACGAACGGAAATCAGTTCCACGTGTTTGTTCTGGGTGTAAATGCACCCTCACGCAGGGCTGACAACCCAGCTGACATCTAAAGTGAAAGAGAGACGAACAATACATTGCCTCTGCTTCTTATACAACACTTCGTCCACCTCATCACCCCTTTATATTTCTACTCGCTTCCATTTGCTATCCTCCCTCCATAACTAAAACACACTATCAAAAGAAAATTTAACTCTAACTGTTGCTCTACATCAAACATCTCACTATTCTTCATCCTTCCTTGTTTCAGCCACCCGACTCTGGAATTCCCTCCCCTCGTATATCAAGGACTGTCCGACTAAAAAAAAAACGGTTCAAAACAAAACTCTCTTCATATTTCCTTAGACAATATAATATGTAACAGTGTTCCATGTATTCTTTTGTTATTCCGTTATATTTTAAACTTCTCTTACCAAGTCAACTACTTAAACTAATTATAGGTTATTATTGTTATTATTATTATTACTATTATACTATTAATATTACTATTATTATTATTATTACTATTATTATTATTATTACTATTATTATTATTATTACTGATTATTACTTATTACTATTATTATTATTATTACTATTATTATTTCTTTTTATTATTATTACTATTATTATTATTACTTATTATTATATTATTATTATTATTAGTATATTATAATTATTATTATTATTACTACATAGTTATTACGAATTATTATTATTTTATAGTCCACCGCTGTGGTCTCGAGGTAGCGAGCGTGCTGCCTTCTCCGCAGCAGGCCCGGTTCGATCCCCGGTCGGGGCAGTTTTTCTGGGTGATGTTTTTACGGGGTTTTTCCTCCCCTGTAAGGCAAATGTCAGGAAAACTTTGAGGCCAAAACGTCCCCCAAATCATATGGCCATCACCCTTATCATTATCATCCTTACCATAATCATTATCATCTCATCATCCTTCACCGGTGTGGAAAGCAACGGGAAGCTACCACACCTATACAATTCCCTAGTAAAGCTGCAAGCATAGCATTAAAATGCTATGATTGCAGTGAAAGGACCTGCCTTCGGGCAGAATTACTAAGGATGGATGATTATTATTACTATTATTATTATTATTATTATTATTATTACTATTAATATTATTATTACTATTTTTCTTTCTTTCCCTTGTCAACTTTATATTGTTTAACCTATCTCATTATGTATCATCAATCAACATGTAGATAATTCATAATTGGTTATTATATTGTATATTTAACCCTGGTGAAGTGTGAAGATAAGACCTTACGGTCTTAACTCCATCATGGTAAAATTAAATAAATTAAAGTAATAAAATAAATAAAGTGAGTGATTATATAATGGCAGAATAGAGGTTGGATGTAGTGGCAGCACTTATAGAACGCTTGTGCTAACCGCTCTGTTTGGTGTTACTCTTTAAGTCGCCACCCGCTTATTTTATTTTCTTACGCGCTGGTAAGATCCGATGTAGTTTTAATTGCCGTTGGCGTGTTCTGGAGAAAGAGCTCATGTTTGTTTGTAACTGTGAAAGTCCCATATTTTTAGATGCTATAGTTTTTGAGTTATTAAACATATTCTATTAATTGTGCACGGACATGTTATTAATCAGTAAAAGAGTGTTTAGATTAACACGGTAACTTAAAAAAAAGTTTAGAAATGAATGCATTCAAACTGTATTAGTTTTGTAATACTTCCAGGATCCATCCATAGTAATCATGCTACTAGGGGAATTATAGTTTTGTTAGCTTCCCGTTGTGCATCCCACACCGGTGTATAGATCATGATGATGATGATGGTAATGATAAGGATGATGATGGATGGCCATATTATGATCGGGGACCGGTTTGGGCATTAAAGTTTTCCTGACATTTGTCTTACAGGTGAAGGTAACAAAACCCCGATAAAAACTGCACCCATATAAAACTGCCCCGACTGGGGATCGAACCCGGGTCCGCTGCGTGACAAGGCAGCACGCTACATCGAGACCACAGCGTTGGACACTTTATATATTAGTATGAACATAAATGTTTAAATTTGTAATGTTAACATTACTAATGTTTTTAAATTAATATGTTTTATGCCCTTATAAATTGTATACGACTATTTTATTATTATTATTATTATATATTATTATTATTATTATTATTATTATTATTATTATTATTATTATTATTATTATTATTATTATTATTATTATTATTATTATTATGAATATTAATGTTTCCAACAGTCAATTATCAGTATTATAACTTAGGTATTAAATTGATATTCCCATATTACGTTACATTTTCTTCTCAACTGTTAAGTCAGCAGGTTATCACCTTGACCTAAATCATAAAACATTTCGTGAGCATAAACCTTGATAATGGAATAGCGTAGTATATAAAACTATTGTAGTCAAACATGCGTGGTTTTAATGGTTTATTGTGCAAGTCAATTTTTACGGAGCGAAACAACATACCTTTTCTGATAATTCTGAACAAGCTTTTGAGACTGATATGGCTACGTAGCGAAATTACTTGACTACGGGCAGATTACAAAAAAAAAATATATATATATAATCAAAACTAATGTTCTAATAATGAATAAAGAAATATCTGTGTGTTATGCACTGAAATATATTTCTGGAGTAGGGTGTCAAGTTTCTGTCCTCGGTGATAAATTCCAACTGTGGTCAGTAAATAGAAACAGAGCAACAAACAATTAAGTATGGTTGATTACTCGTAAACATAAACTGAATTCATGCAGCCGTGTGATGGATGTTCTGTTACGTAATGGATTCAGTCCAGTTGAATATTCACATTATTTAATGTGAACTGAATGTATTACAATGTTTTATTTAAACATTTTTAAAAATAACATGGAAAGAGTCTATATTATTTATTATGTACTCAGTGAAAAATACAGTTAAATGCTGAGCTTAACAACCCACTGTAGGGGAGGCAACGAACTAAAACAAACAAGGTGGGAGAGCTAGTACAACTGCAGGAAATAAATCGTTTACATTGATCCAGAAACTTTTTCCTTCAAAGCCATCAACTCCTGAATTTCTTTTCTGAATAACGTAAGTAATATGTTTTGAAAATGCATAATATTTCTGTCTGAACACGCTCCCCCACCATAATATTAATGCAACAACATTTTCCCTACAGCGGTTGTTCAGCTCAGCATATAGCATTAGTGTTAAGCATAAATAATTACTTTCAAATAAAGCAAGTGAAACAAGTAAATATTTGGGAATAATTATGGATAACATTGAAGATATAGGCAAAGAGAACATAAATCATAGAATAGAATTGGGTAGCAAAATAATATCATCGTTAAATTTCATATGTGGGATAAGCATATTTAGAAAGACACAAAAAAATATATTGGTGAACCATTGGTGGAATCTATAACAATGTATGGAAGTGAGGTATGGACAATCAATAAGTACTACAATAATAGACTAATAGCTCTTTAAATGGATTATTTACACAGAAGTGACAGAAAGTCAAAATTAGAACATGTCACAAATAAGGAAATTAGAAACATAATGGAAGCATAAGGAAGCATAATTGAAAGTATTAAGAAGAAGGAATTAAAATTGTTAGGATATATTTTAAGAATAGAAGATGAGCGATAGCCGAAACAACTATATCAATGGCAATCGACCGGAAAAAGTAAAAGGGAGACCAAAGTTAACATGGAAGGAAAGCATGAGGATAGTAATGCAAGCAAGAAGGCTAAGAATTGATGCCCAAGATCGTATCCTTTGGAGGTTTGGCACGGGAAGACGGCAGCAGCTGTAAAAACCCGAAGGTAGATATATAGATAAATACTTACATTATTATTTTATATTAGCATCAGCATATATATTGTTTAAATCATGAAGCTGGGTCTAACAGTAAGAGCAGTTTTGAAATTATAAAAACGAGACGTCATTCGGGGACAAAGTAGAATAAGTATTTATAATTCGTATATATATATATATATATTAATTCCTGAAAAAGTCACTAGAATTACGTGAAAACACAAACTTTGCTAAAACTCAGGAATTTAAAATGGAGGTTTGCAAATTAGGTATTTTATGTTCAATTTCGAAAATTTGCATAGAAGAAAGACAAAAGCACGTGTTTTTATTTTGTTCATCGAAAATAAAACTCAACAAACCAAAAACTAAAACTGCGTTTAAATAATATATTCAAAACTATTTACTACGCAGGACTATTCTGAAATTTTGCTGCGATGGCTGCTCTCCCACAGCAAAGCAATTAATCGCCATGAAAGAGAGAATTAATCATAATGGTGCCGATCGTGAAATGTTTGGATATTAAGGAATAATTTTAAGAATGGAAGAATGCAATACAAGAAATACAGTGATGACAGACTATTTCTCATAGAAAAGGGGCAAGTAATTGCTGCGTGAGTTAAATACATCATTATGTATGTATTGATGCATAATTATATGTTTTTAAATCCAGTGATAGTCGAATGCATGTAATAATTAGGGAACGTATTTTAATGTAAATATTTTTTTATCACAGTAGTCTGAAACTAAGTTAGAAATTCCAGACGGAATCTGCAATCTGTGTACGAAATTTTATTTCCGTATAATAGTACATGTTTTTAATGCATGTTCATGTAATTACATTACCAGGCCATCATAATCATCGTCAGATTCGCCATTTTCAGTATGAATATGTGTGTGAATGGTGTATTTCTTCTTAATCTTAATGTTTTGTTGCTTCAGAGGAGGCGCTGGCATTGAGCTGATCGCACATTCGGAGAAGGCATCTATGTTCATGTGTGATGAAAAGAGTGTGTGTGTGTGTGATCCTAAGTTTAAAATCTCTCTTCTGATAAGTCGTAGGCACTGTAGGCCAGTGCGGCGTGTGGCATGCAAAAATGCAAAGTTGAAGAAGAAGAAGAATATACTGGACATGATTTAAACAAAGAATTCCCTCGTTGATCATTGAGATTCGTAAAGTGTGAATGTAATAAAATTATTGAAGCAGTTACTTTTATCTTTATTCTGCGATCATGTACAGTAGCCTACATCAAACTTGAAGATCAGTTTTCCCAAAAATGAGATTTTACTACTCATTTTACGCATGCACCCTATTGTTTCCCTTTTTTATATATTTGTATTATTTTTTTCATTTAACACATCATTAATTGTGGTTATATGATTAAAATATAAGATTAATATGATTCGAAAAAAATCCCCTACTCTTTAAACTCAAACATTACTAAGATCCTACACTATCACTAATATTAAGTGTTTTAAAATGAAAATACTACAAACCCAAGTGACAATAGTAAATGTAAACAGCAAATGTGGATAATTATATTATAATAATGCTTGAACGTGCATAGATCTTCTTAAAAAGGATGATGCAGTTGCATTTTTTGAAAACGTTGTTGAAACTTGTAAACAAACGAAAGGGTGACAAGTTGTAGCAACCCTTCCTCACTCCTGTAAAAAAATAATATTTTTATTAAAATACATTTTTCTATAGTAAGGGAAAAATCAGTATGCCTATGGTAAGATAAGGAAAAAAATAGCAAATTACCCCATAACGGGTTATTCTATTACTATGTTTTTAGATTTCGTTATAACATTTTTAACGATGCTGCAAGTAAGCTTATATAGACGTGGTTTGAGATATCAGAAACAAAAAAATGTCTGTCACGGTTTTCTAGCGGTTATCTTCTTTGCCTCTAGTCCCGGGGGGTCGTGGGTTCAAACCCGACTGGGGTCGATGGATTTTTTGGATGAAAATATCCTAAAGTCCTTTGGTAGGAACTAGGTCTCGAGTCTGTAGATTTTCGTGCTCGTAAAAGAACTTCAAGCCTAAATTAGTGCCTCTAAGCTCAAGTACAACTGGGCTTCACCATCCATCCTAGTAATACCTAAGTTACCTGTAAATGTCGCATTGAGACGATGTGCTGATCACATGCAACTAACTGACATATGCATGGAAATAAATGTAAATAAACTAGTTAGGTCAAGGAGCTCCCACTAGGGCAGCACTCATTTATCCACGAGGAACGTATAAGGAATATACACTACAAACTATCTGCAAGAGCTAGACTTGCTGAGTAATTCGTAATGGTATTTGTTGAAATAATGTAAGAAATATAACGGTTGGGAATTTAACAGTAGCTACCATTTATTTGTAGTTAGTTAACAGCTGATACATCTGTGAAACTTGAGAGCTAGTCGATTTAATCGATGTACAACCTGTTGCAGCGATGCGCAAGTCTTAAAATAGATTTAGTTGAACCTTTATTGCTCTTTGGGATGGAGCAGTGTACTGTCTGAGAAACCTCTGGAAAATTCGTAAATGAGTGCCAATCATACAAAATATGGCATTGTAAAAAATAAAAAGACCATCAGAACCATGTAAACATAGGCCTAAAGGTGGAGGCAATTCTCATATAGGATTGTGGTAGTATCATCCTAGCCCATATCATATACAAAACAAAGATTGTACATTAGATTTTTTGTCTAATGCCACCACGTTGACTTTTATGACATTTCTGGTTCTCCCCTGGCATTGCATTGGCGTAATTGTAACCCACTTCTGAAGCTGAGGCACCTAGAAGGCGGAGTTACGTTACCCCGATGATATGATGGGTGATAGATGATAATGAAGCGCCACAAGAGTTCTTACCTTAATTTCCAGACCATGGGCAACCATAGGAGTAATTCCCTTTAAGGAAAAGTTCCTATGGCTTGACCGGGAATCGAACCCGGGACTTCATGAACAGTAGTAAGAAATGCTGACCACTATGAGGCTGATCTTAAATGCGAAATATTGTTGTAACATAATATACAACCATCACCGACACGTCATGCAGATTCCATCCACATGTAGTAGGTTTGTTAGGTGGATAAGGCTTGGGAGTTACTTTACAATCACACTCGCCAGAACCCTGTGAATGCAATTTGTTTCCGAAAATAAAAAATGTAGTTCATCGCATCCATTTCTTAAAATTTATATTTTATTCAGGCAAAATACTTCTGCATTAAAAACAAAAACAAAAAAACACGTACGGGTTTTTTTTTTTGTGAAAAATAAAATCAGTCCATGGACTATAAACGATTCTAAATACTACATCGATGAACGGTGGAAATATCGCAGATGTATCTGATTTTTTATCTACTGTAAATTTTAGGATGTTACATCAGGTATTTCTAAATTAATATCAGGGTTATGCAACTTTCTAGTATTTATTACATTTAACGTACAATTATAAATAATCCACCAAATAAAAGAGCAACTAAATCAGTTTTTGCTACAAGTATTCAATGTGAGTACCATTCATTACACGACACACATCGAGACGATAAGCGAGTACTTTCCAAAAATTGATCAATGTGTCCGGAGTAATTGTTGCAACTGCTTCAATCCTCTGTCTTAAGTCGGGTGGGTCAGCTGGTATCGGAATCACGTACACATGATCCTTTATGAATCCCCAGATGTAAAATTCGCATGGTGTAAATCTGGTGAACATAGAGGTCATGCGAAACAAGCTCTGTCATTCGTTCCCGTTGGGCCAATCCAGCGGTCGGGTACAAAGTGGTTGAACCATCGCGTACGTCCTGATGCCAGTGAGGTGGCGCGCCATCTTCCTGCCAAATAAAGTTCTCTGATACACCTTCTTCCAATTGAGGAAAGAGCCATTGTTCTAACGCATCAAGATAAGAAGCACCAATAACAGTTGCTTCACCGGAATAGAAAGGTCCATACACGTTCCGCCGGGAAATGGTACAAAAAAACGTTCAATTTAGGAGAGTCTTCTTGCAACTGTACCATCTCGTGGCGATTTGCTGATCCCCAGATGCGAATATTATGCGTTTTCACATGAAATGTCGATTTATCATTAAACACGACAAGATCCAGAAAATCTTCATCGTCATGCAGCAACATTGTATTTAAAAAGTTGTAACTTAAACTGTAGTCTGTAGGCTTCAGAGCTTGTAACAATTGTAAACGATAAGGATGTAGTTGTAAGCGTCTCCTTAAAATTTTCCAGACAGATGTCACTGGAATTGATAATTCACGACAAGCCTTCCGAACTGATATCTTGGGGCTACGCGTGAAAGTCATTCACTCGTTCAAAACATTCTTCAGTTACTCTTGGTCGTCTCTTACTCTTCCCTTTGAACAGACAGCCTGTGTTTTCAAACTAATGTTAATATCACTTGGTGGATTGAAATTGAAGTCAATACGGTAGGCACGTTGCACTATAACTACAGATTCAGTCTTTGCAAAATGTATCATACAAGAAGCTTTTTGCTCACTAGTCGCCATCTTTGCTACTAGTGCTTCCTAACGGCGACAGAGGAAATACTGCATTCGCATGCATGTGTACAAAAGTGTTTGATGAACTATTTATAATTTCACGTTAAATGTATTAAAAGCTACAAAGTCTTAAAACCCCGATGTTAATTTAGAAACACCTGGTATTTTAGAAAAAAAGTGGACATTTAATGGCACTGAGCATCAACTATATGTAGACTTCAGAAAGGCAAACAATTGAATTATGAGGGAAAAGTTATATACTATCTTGCAGGAGTTCGAAATTCCGAAAAAGTTTGACTTACTCTAATGTGTATAAATGACACAAAGACTAGGGTGCGTGTAGACAAACAGTTCAGATTTTCAAAATCACAATGGATTAAAGATAAGAGATGCACTCTCTCCTCTACTATTCGATTTTGTACTAGAGCATGGGATCAAATATTTAGAGGATGAATAAGACCTACAACTCAATGGTATTAATAAGCTGTTAGTTTATGCTGACGATGTAGTATTTTAGGCGATAGCGAGGAGATACTAAGGGCCAACACCCACACTATATTGAGTAACACTAAACAATTGGGGCTGGAAGTAAACTTAAACAAAACTAAATATATGGTCAGTCATACAAATACGTTATATAATGAAAATTAACTGTTAATGAAAAATGAGAGGAATTTTGAAGACATGGAAGAATTCAAATACCTAGGAGCAATAATTACAAACAGGAATGAAGTATACATTGTGGTTTTAATCGTAGGCAAAATTCTGGAAATGCATGCTATTATGAATTACTGGGACTGTTATCGTCCTAACTTCTCTCAAAAAAGCATTAAACTGAAAATATATTATTCGCCCAGTTATATGGATGCGACACATGAACACTTACTTTAAAGGAGGTGAAAATATAACGAGAATAAAGTTGTAAGGAAAAAATGTGGGCCTAAGACAGATAAACAGACAGGCGAATAGAGAATATTACATTACATTGAGCTACAAGATATCCATGGGAAACCAGATATAATAAGTGTCCTACAGTGCGATGGGCAGGGCATGTGACACGAATTGAGAATGAAATATCAACATTGAAGCACTGAAGGAAAACCAGAGGGAAAGTACCCAGTAGGTAGGCCAAGAATGAGATGGGAGTATATCATTAACCATAATTTGAAGAATGTAGATTTGACGAGGGATAATTGAAAAACATCAGCTCAGAATAGGGATGTATGTAGAGGTTATGTCCGTGTGGCCACACACCTACTGGTTCGATAGTTGGAGTGATTTGTTTCGTTATATTTCCATAATCTCCTGTATAGGATGTAGCGATGTAACAAAATCAGTTGCTTCTTAATCTAATGAATTGGTTGATTTCTCCACTCTCCCTATTTTAATTAAAATAGACACAATGGCTTGTAATTGACTTACTGGGATTAGTATCCTTTGGGTTGCAGGGACAGTGTAGCGATTTTTTGCAGCTCTCCAAGGACTGTGTGCGATGTTTGCACAACTCGTCACAGGAAACACCGTCATTTAACTTGGAATGTTCTGTAAAAAAAATCGATTACTGAAAACAATTTCTTTCAAACTACTATAATTAATCTTTTCCTTAGAAAAAATTAATTAAACTGATTAGAAAAATTAAAACAAATACAATGCACAGTGTAGGAATTGAGATTGACTTCCCAACTCCTTTCAAAAAACGTAAAAATGAAAATCTATAAAACAATCATTCTACCAGGTTATAACATATGTATGCGAAACATGGAATCTTACTTTAAGGGAAGAAAGGAGATTACGAGTATTTGGGAATAAAGTTCTTAGGATCATTTTTGGACCAAAGAGAAATGAACAGACAGGTGAATGGAGAAGACTGCATAACAATGAAATACATGGTCTTCATAGGAAGCCAGATATAATGAGAACAGTTAAGTCTCTTAGACTGGGATGAGCAGGACATGTGGCACGAATGGGGAATGAAAGGCATGCATGGAAGCTTCTAGTAGGAAGACCAGAGGGAAAACGCCCAGTTGGTAAACCAAGAATGAGGTGGGAGAATAACATTAAGTATGATTTGAGGGAAGTAGATTATACAGGGAATGATTGGAAAACATAAGCTCAGGATAGGGATGTATGGAGAGCTTATGTCCGCGCGGCCATGAACCTAGGTGTTCGATAGTGCTAGTGTGTTAGTTAGTTAGTAGGAATTGAGAGATAACCATTGCGTTATACAAAGGGAAGAAACATTTTTTTTAATACCCATAAAATATTGGTATAAAAACTGGATTATCAATATAAATTATTAGCTATGTTGGAAAAAAAATATGGGCTTTTTAAAGAAAAATTATATTACTCATACTTGTTTCCAACCAGTTCAACAATAATTATTACTACTATTACACTGGTGTACAAATATGAAGTTTTTTTCTTTCAAAAGAATAGAAATAATAGATTCTAGAAATATTTTTCCATGCTGAATTCAATTATCATTTCAGTTTTTTCCCATCAGGCAAGAATTTAGTATGATATTCACTTGATTTTTATAACTTTTAATGAAATCAGTAACTAGCTATCTAACTCTAAATTATATATTCATACTACTCATTCTGACTTACCTAGAAACTGGAAGATACCGATTTTTGGGCACATTTTGCATCTGAAAAATTTATCTTCTTAATCCAAAAAGTATTCAGCTAGCATATTACAATTCCACTTTCCTTGGTACCTGTTTTCCATTGTAGAAATTTGCTGTTGAAAACGCTCACTGTACTCATCGCTGACAGCCCCAAGATTTTCCGGGAAGAAGAGTAAGTGAAAGTCCAAAGTGAATATTTAAAGACATGTTACATCCCAAAGATTTATAAGAATGCAGAAGATCAGCCACTAGCTCGCGATAGTTTTCTGCTTTATGGTTTTCAAGGAAATTGCAATATACATTTTTGAAAGACTGTCAGGCTGCTTTTTTAAGTGGATTTAACAGTCCTTCAAAATGTTCATCAGCCATTAATGACCGTATTCGTGGTCCTATAAAAAATCCTTCTTTCAGTTTAGCATCACTGACTTTGAGTAATTTCGATTTCAACTACAAGAATCCACCAGAAAGTTTATCCATAGCTTTGACGATATGTTTCATTACTCCTAATTTAAAATGCAATGGAGGTATCTTCTTATCCCTGCTAACCCATTCGCATAAAAAGTTGCAAAAAGATGAAATAAAGCAATGAAATTTAAGTCACCACAGATATTCCATTTATATTTTTCATACTGGATTTTCTCTAAAATTAGTTTCATATTTTCATATATTCTTTTAATATCAGCGGCATGTGCTGCAGGTAGGCTATTGATGGAAGTTCATTGCTAATACGTATGTAGCAGCACAGCCTTCAAACAAAAACTTTAGAAGAGTCTACGAACAATCGCCACTCAGCTGGCTGGTGTTGATACCCATGTGTTTCCATAACATAACAAATATCATTACAAAACACAATACCATTTTCTTCAGAGAAGCAGTCTTTGAAATCACTATTGCGGCTACGATTCCTACATGTTCTTACATATTTTTTGGTCAGTTTAACACAAATATATCAGAAATTATCTGTAAGATTTACACATTTTCTTGTCATGATGAAAAACATTCATTAATTTCATTTTGAGAATTTTCCTCATCATTGAGGGTTTTCTCCAACCAATCTTAATAATTAATGTGAATTTTAAAAAATACATAAATGACTACGGACTTATAGACTATCAGTTTGCAACGAACATTCACAATTTCCCCTTAATTAAAGTTCTTCATCGTCCTCTGTCATCTGTGTCTTCATGTCTTACACCAAATTTCCTCATTGAATTTTGAATGCTATTCTTCCAGGTTGGTCTTGGTCTTCCTGTTATGTTCCTTTTAATTTTCCATATATAGACATCATTTGGTAGTCTTCCATCCTGCATTCTTTCTATGTGTCCATACCAAACATGAATGAACCTGCAGTCTTGTCTTTTGATGCTTCAGCATGATAATATATAGAGCTTCCTTAAATACGGCTACTTACGGTATAAGGTAAATGTTCCTATGACAGGTCAAAGAGAATGCTAACATCAGATTTTAAAAAGTAGCTGTCAAAAAAATCTGTGCCTGATGGAAAAAAAATATGAATAAATATCTGAATTCAGTATTAAAAAATGCACCAGATTCACTAAGCAGATTTTTTGTGAAGATAACCTTATCGGCCAGTGTTGTTTGTGCTGTTATTATTATTATTATTATTATTATTATTATTATTAGTATTATTATTATTATTATTATTATTATTATTATTATTATTATTATTATTATTATTATTATTATTATTATTATTATTATTATTATTATTATTATACACCGCTGTGGTCTCGAGGTAGCGTGCTGCCTTGTTACGCAGCGGGTCCGGGTTAGATTCCTGGTCGGGAGAGGCTCCTGGGTGAAGTTTTTTCGAGGTTTTTCCTCACCTACAAGACAAATGTCAGGAAGCTTAGGGCCCGACTGTCCCCGAAAATCATTCGGCCATCATCATCATCCTTATCATTATCACCTTCACCGGTGTGGAAAGCAATGGGAAGCTACCACACCTATAACTCCCTAGTAAAGCTGCAAGCATAGCAGTGAAAGACCTGCCCTCGAGCAGAATTACTATAGAGTAGAATATAATTATTACTATTACTATTATTATTATTATTATTATTATTATTATTATTATTATTATTATTATTATTATTATTATTATTATTATTATTATTAATTTCCACCGCTGTAGTCTCAGGGCCCATCCATCCACCCATAGTAATTCTGCCCGAAGACAGGTCCTTCACTGCAATCATAGTATTTTCATGCTATGCTTGCAGCTTTACTATGGAATTGTAGGTGTGGTAGCTTCCCGTTGCTTTCCACACTGGTGAAGATGGTGATAATGCTAAGGATGGTGATGATGATGACCATATAATTTCGGGGACCGTTTGGGCCTTAAAGTTTTCCTGACTTTTGTCTTACAGGTGAGGAAAAACCACGATAAAAACCTCACCCAGAAAAACTGCCCCGAGCGGGGATCGAACCCGGGCCCGCTGCGTGACAAGGCAGCACGCTATCTCGAGACCACAGCTGTGGACAGTCTCAGGGTAACCTCGTTAATTTCGTACGCAGAGGTTACGGTTTAGATTCCCGTACAGGACACGAATTCTGAATGAGGTTATTCGGGGTTTTTCCTCCCCTGTAAGACAAATTTCAAGAAAATTTAAGTCCCATAATGTCGCCGAACACCATCTCGCCATCGTATTTATCCATACATATTCGCCTTGTTTAGAATGAATGTGTGAGTTAATGATAATTCTTGTCTTAAATTTCCATGCTGTCTCAGAGGTGGCCCGAGTTTTCAGCTGATCACTCATCCAGGGAGATCCTCAATATTCTTAGGCCTATATAGTCAGAAAAGTATATGTGTGATCGGGAGTTTAAAAACCTCTCCCGACTGGTCCCCGGGTTGCTTGGAACAGGCAAAATACCTATAAAGGGAGAGGTTAAACGAATGTCGAGAATCGATTTTTGTTAATGGTAATAATAATAATAATAATAATAATAATAATAATAATCGTCATGATAATAATTTCATTATTAATAATTTTCGCAGTTTATACCATATGTGGAATCTAACATTTTCCAATACTGTTATTTTAACACGGTTCGAATAATGCATCATATTATAATGTTATAATGATATTGTGAAAAGAAAAATTGTCTGAACCAGGAATCGAACCGTGGACCTATAGTTCTACGTACTAGTATGTGTGGAAAGAATTGTTAATGTTTGTGCCAAGACTAGAATGGTGTAGTGGGCTGTACGCTAGTACGTAGAACTGGAGGTCCACGGTTGGATTCCTAGTTCAGACATTAATTTTTCTTTTCACAATATCATTATAACATTATAATATATGGAATTGTCTTCAAAATAACGGAAAACACTATTTCCCCCCTTCCCGTTCTCACACACAGATCAATGTTTTAATCAGTCTGCACGGTATGTTGCGTCAATTCACATGCCATTAATGAACGTGTAAAAAAAATGCGCCGAAGATAATCAACGCGCTGAGTACCTCTTAGTAAAGGCTGCGAGAAATAGCCGCAGCTACATTTCGCTGTGTTTGGCCATAGAGCAGAACAATGTCAGCATACTCCTCATTCGTGGGGCACGCCGTAGCGTAGTGGTTACTGCACTGCGCTACAAGCCGGAAGGTCGAGGGTTCAAACCTTCTGGCGACACTGTGGCCCGGGGTCGACACAGCGTATAACGGAAATGAGTACCAGACGCTTGTTCTGGGGGTAAAGGCGGCTTTCACGCAGAGCTGACAACCTGGCTGACATCAAGTGCCAATTGTTCAGAAAAGTGGGAGCCTTAATCTCCTACTACCTCAAGGGCCTCCTGAGGCATGTAGTGGGATCACTTTACCTATTACTCTTCATACCAGCAACATCAGCTGTCGCGTCACAAAGTGAAGCCCCGCTATTACTAATAACTACTTTAACAAACAAAACAGGGACAAGATACATGGAGCTGGTTCATAACCCTTGTACTTAAGAGTCAACAACTAGGAAAATCGAGTCAAACGCACCCAAGTTCCACTACAATAATGAAGGAAGAAATGAATTGGTCACCCAACTAATTCTCCTGTACGAACAAATCTAATACAGTATATAAAAATTAATGTTTGTTTGTTTGTACTTTATGACCCGATTGTGATGGGGCTTGTGGCAAAATGTTCAGGAGATTCCCGGGATGAACATAGGCTATAAGAGAGTTGTGATACTCAACTCCTACACCCTTAAAATCGCCCTTTGTAGTGGAAAACGTGAAAAAAGTAGCTCTTTGTACGCTTAAATGGCTTACGCTGCCGAAACCATAACAAATACACAAAATTAATGTACACAGAATTGAATATCTTGAAAATCTCTACAAAACTGTCCGCGACAGCATATGTTTATCTCTTACGGATAACTCACAATAACCATTTTTGTCTTTCATTGATGCCAAGAAGATCGAGACAATTAGGCCTACGTAGAAGCAGCACATGATGGGTATTCTTTTACGGATAACTCACAATAACGAATTTTGTCTTTTAGCTCATTTATGCCAAGAAGATCGAGATAAGTATATTCCCGGGCAACATCGGGTAATCAGTACGGGGAATCTTAAAATAATTACGATATACATTTATAATTATTTTTCATTTTACTTATTCAACAAAACATAAAAGCACATTAATTTTCATTTATTTAGGCGTAGCAGCGCACGCCGGGTATTAGCTTGTACCTAATATAACTTAGGCCTAATTCGGCTCACTTGTGCAACTGGATCAGGGGTGTTCACAAATTACAGTCCAGGACAAAGAATCATAGTTGCACATGCCGGTGGTGAGGATGGATCTATTCCAGGCACATTCTTAATCCTTGGGACTGCGTGCAATGTTTAAAATACGCATTGAAGTGGGTTACTAGCCCGTTTCCATGGCGGTTTCTTCCCTAGGCCGATTGCCTTCACCCAGCCCCAGAACTCAGGCTGCCCCGTTTTATTTCCGAGTTGTCTCCAAGATGGGTTGTCTTGCAGGATTAACGAATCCCATCCGCCCGTTGTGGATTATGTTTCGCTTCCCCTCTACTCTTATAGGCCATCAGCTTAACACTTCTTGCCTCTATCAATATTATTTGATAAGATACACAACACAGAAATTAGGGACAAATATCATATTCAAGAAATAACCAAATTTATTACAGATATACGAAAATATTGGAAGGGTCATATAGAAAGACTTGCAAAATGAGCTAAAGAAAATAGAACAATGAACGGGGGAAGAAAAAGAGGAAGACCAGTCAAGATATGGATAGATAGTGGATGCACATCCAATAAGTCTTCCTCCGAGGAGTCATTCTGGAAATAATCAGGATGAAAATCCTACAAATTATAAATTAGAATAAGAAGAGGAAGACATTCTAAATATTTCCATTCCGTTCCATTACCGCAGTTTAAGCTCTCACGTTATATGTACTTTTACATGCAACACGCTACCCGACCCTTACAGTGGCACGAATTGTCGGGAGAGGGGTTTAACTACTGATCACACACATTCTTTTATGACCACACAAGCAGATGGAGGACCTCCCCGAATGAGCGATCAGCTTAATGTCAAGGTCTCCTCCGAGACAACACAATATAACACGAAACCCACATTCTTACTAAACATGACGAATAAGATGATGATTGTGATCATCAGATGGTGTTCGGGGACCGTTGGCCTTAACGTTTCCTGACATTTGTCTTACATGTGAGGAAGAAGACATCTAGGCCCTGCCATCCACCCCTTGGGATACCTCGGTCGTCATGACCATACTCCCAAGTCCTAGTTCTAGTCCTCCCTAATCTAATCTCGCGTCCACGTTCAAGTTCTCGGTCCTTTAACCAACACTCCAGGGAGAGAGTGTTGAGTTTGCACTTCTGGGCAATTGGATGAGCTACATACTACATCAGGTCACTCAATCCTGATGACCCCACAGTTGGTCCACGGGCTCCATGAGCCTAGCCGGGAGGACTGCTGTCGCAGATCCACCGACCATTCCCCTGTTCTGCCTCCAGGGACGTGTCCTGCAGCCGTTGTGAGACCGGCTAGGGCTACAAGCCCAACAGTATGAGACTTTTAGTACATCCAGGTGCTCATCTCCTGGCGACCCCACAGTTTGTCGACGGGCCCGTAGGCCAAGCCAGGAACCAGTACAGTAGCTCCCCGCTGGACTGGTCCGAGCCGAGCCCTGGTGTGCCCCCAGGGACGCCTTCTGCAGCTGTTGTGGGGCAGCACGGAGCTCGCAAGCTCCAACAGATGAGCAAATAGTACGACAAGGCGCTCAACTCTTGCCTACCCCACTAATGGTTCACGAGTCCCTTGGACTTAACCGGGAGGACTGTCTAGCAGATCCACCGATCTTTCCCCCAGTGCACCAGCTGGGGACGTGTTTGGTTGCTGAAGTGGGTCCAGCCTGAGCTATAGTACGTCAGGTCGCTCAACTCCTGACGACCTCACAGATTGTCCTTGGGTCACTCGGTTCCAGAGTCGGCGCTAAGCCCTCCTCCAAAGACCGCGCTTCCTCCTTTCCCGAGCTTATCGACCTGGTCGTAATTCCCAGCATTACGCCCGGTATTGTCCCAACCAGCCCGTTCGCAAGACTAAGCCTAGTCGTGCCGCTGCTGTGAGTCAGCCCACTGAGCAATGTAGGCATCCAGGGAGCTCATCGCCCATGGTGCCCCCACAAAGGTCCTCGGGATAAACCAAGAGAAGTGGAGCGGGCTGAACTCCACAATCTCCCACTGCCTCGCCACGACGGCCGCTGATCCCGTTGTGGGCCGGGGCAATTGAGCTTTAGTACAACAGGGCGCTCGTCTCCTGTTGACCCCACTTATGGTCCGCGAGTCCATCGGACTTGGAAGGGAGGACTGACTAGCAGATCCACCGACCTTTTCCCCACTACGCCACCGAGGGGACGCGATTTGCTGCTGAAGTGGGCACAGCACGAGCTATGTAGTGCATCAGGTCGCTCGAGTCAAGACAGAAAAATTCTATCACCCTGGAAACATTTTCCGACCGGCGCGGCGATCGAACTCTATCCTGCTTCGTAAAGTGATAGTGACGCTACGCCGAGACCACAGCGGTGCACTATTTCTTCTTCTTCCTTCCAAGTATTAGGCCAAGGCCTGTTACGATCCTATAGAAAATTTTCCCTCCAGCGTTTCATAGGACGGCCCAGTGATCTTCGTCCTCTTGGTATATAATTATAAACAGCTTTGGGGATCCGATTTGAACTCATTCTTTCAAGATGGTGTTTCCAATTTAGTTGGTACTGTTTAATATATTCCAAAATTGGCGTAGTCTTCAATTCTTTTAAGATATCGGTGTTCCTTTTCCGATCCCATCTGGTGTAACCCGCTGTTCTGCGCATGAATCACATTTCACAAGCCGTTATTCTGCTTTCATGTTGTTTTCTTAGTGTCCATGCTTCACGCGGTGCACTACATTCCTAATTAATAGGGCCTATCGCTAAAATTAAAAATACCGATTACAACAATGAAATGAATGCTGTAAACTACATTACAAGAACTGTTAATCAAGTAATTCAAGGATTACCTCCATAAAGAAGCATAGTATTTCTTGACAACACATCCCACCACAGTAAATAGGCCTACCTTAATAAACCCCTTTCGCATCGACACCTAAATATGAATACATGATCAGGCACCAAAGAAACGGACTGAATATGATGATCATCAGAGTAATAGATACCTTGTACATCTTGTCTAACAATACCGGGGAAAAATATATATATATATCCATAGTAATTCTGCCCTAAGGTAGGTCCTTCACTGCAATCATAGCACTTTTAATGCTATGCTTGCAGCTTTACTAGGGAATTGTAGGTGTGGTAGCTTCCCGTTGCTTTCCACACCGGTAAAGGATAATGATGATGATGATGATGATGATGATGAAAAAGATTATGATGATGGCCATATGATTTCAAGGACCGTTTGGGCCTTAAAGTTTTCCTGACATTTGTCTTACAGGTGAGGAGAAACCCCGATAAAAACCTCACCCAGAAAAACTGCCCCGACCGGGGATCGAACCCGCGCCCGCTGCGTGACAAGGCAGCACGCTACCTCGAGACCATGGCAGTGTATATATATATATATATATATATATATATATATATATAGTATGAAATTGATGACATTCTTCGAGATAGGAGATTTTCATCGCTGAGATTACCGCCGTATCATCCAGACCAGAATCCCAAGCCAGGAAAAGAAGGTAACAGAGAAAAAGTAGGTAATCTATTCAATGTTACTTCAAAGGGATAAAGGACGTACTGTACAACAAATGTTAATTTCATAAACTAAAGGAACAGATTTATGAAATTGATTTACTCGAAAAGTTGAAAATTTTAAAACAAAAAGTATATGAAATTTCCTCAATACAAACCTGATATTTTGTAGCATTTTTTTAAATATATCAACTACTCACTGGCTCTATCAAACCCGTAGGTCCATGATATGATAGTGAGGAATTTGGGTAGGTAAATTAAGTAGCGACTCCAGGTTTTGAAAACCAGCTATAACGGCTGGGGGACCCTACATGTTGACAACATGTCACCCCTACGTTGGTTGGATGATCGTCTACCTCTGTTACCAGCAACCGGCTGGTAGTCCAACGGCTATCTAGGGCTGTCGAACAGTGAATTTATTATTTATCATATACAAAGCTAATACTCGGCGTGCGCTGCTACGCTTAAATAAATTTAAAATTAATGTGTTTTATGTTTAGTTGCACAGGCTAAGTAAAGGGAAAAATAATTTTATTTTTTTTATTTTTTAGCTGATTACTCGGCGTTGCCAGGGTATCTATTTATCCCGACCTTCTTGAAATAAATGAGCTGAAATACGATAATTAATGTGTTTTATGTTTAGTTAAATAAGTAAAGGAAAACATTTCTATCTTAATTATTTTTTGATACCCCATGCTGTTTACCCGGCGTTGTCAGGGAATCTACTCATCCCGATCTTCTTGGCATAAATGAGCTGTAAGACAAAAATTGCTGTACTTCTTATGATTAGTTGAATAAGTAAAATGAAAAATAATTATAAATGTATATCGTAATTATTTTAAGATTCCCCGTGCTGATTACCCGGTGTTGCCCGGAAACCTACTCATCTTGATCTTCTTGGCATAAATGAGCTAAAAGACAAAATTCGTTATTGTGAATTATCCGTAAAAGAATACCCACCATGTGCTGCTATGCTTGCACAGGAATGTACGTACTTGTCTCGATCTTCTTGGCACCAATGAAAGACAAAAACGGTTACTGTGAGTTATCTGTAAGAGATAAACATATGCTGTCACGGACTCTTTTGTAGAACGTTTTGAGATATTCAATTCTGTGTACATTAATTTTGTGTATTTGTTATGGTTTAGGCAGCACAACCCATTTAAGCGTCCAAAGAGCTACTTTTTTCACGTTTTCTACTATAAAGGGCGATTTTTAATGGTGTAGGAGTTGAGTATTATAACTCTCTTATAGCGTATATTCATTCCGAGAATCTCCTGAACATTTTGCAAAAAGCCGCATCGCAATCGGATGAACGTTATGGCCGCGCAAAAAGTATAAAAAACAGACATTAATTTTTATATATTAGATGATACCTTCGATCTCAATCAAGGTGTTGCTTTTAATAGATGCTGCGACCTACAGCCTGCAGAGCTGAAGATATTGAATTTGATACCACCGATCACTGTCAGTAAGAGTTATTCTCGAAACGAGAAAAAAGAATGAAACAACAAAAGAATTTATTTGATACCTAGGATGGTACGAGGCTAACAGGAATTGCCCCACTTCCATATTAAGTAGTACCTATTCACTATGACCAAAGTTAATATAATCTTATATCTAAAAATTAATGTTTGTTTGTTTGTATATTTGTTTGTTTGTTCGTACTTTATGCGCGGCCATACCGTTGATCCGATTGTGATGGGTTTTTTTGCAAAATGTTCAGGAGATTCCCGGGATGAACATAGGCTATAAGAGAGTTGTGATACTCAACTCCTAACACCCTTAAAAATCGCCCTCTGTAGTGGAAAACGTGGGAAAAAAATATAGCTCTTTGGACGCTTAAATGGCTTACGCTGGCTAAACCATAAGAAATACACAACATTAATGTGCACAGAATTGAATATCTCAAAAAGCTCTACAAAAAAGTCCGCGACAGCATATGTTTATCTCTTACGGATAACTCACAAAAACAATTTTTATCTTTCATTGATACCAAGAGTCCCTTATCTCTTACGGATAACTCACAATAACAATTTTTGTCTTTCATCGATACCAAGAGTCTCGCGCCGTAGCCGAGTGGTTAAGGCAAGAAGGCTTGGCGCAGAACTACGGGACTTACGCTGGTTCGAGTCTTTACGGGGGGAAAATACTTTTCTTATGGAATGTCGGCCAGTATGGGTCAGAAATGAAATCTAGCTGGAGGAAAAAAAAAGAACTATTTTGACTCACTCTCATCAGTTTATCTTTTTTTTTTTACTCTAATATAATTGTTATATGACGGTTCTTAACTTATCTGTTAAGGAGGGTACAATTCTAATGTTCATGACTATGTGACGTCACCATTCACACTTCTTGAGCCACAACAGAAGGCTGTAAGAGGTTTTCTTGCGAACTTATTTAATAATACCTAATTATGTCATAATTTCTCAATTTTATGGTAAAAAAGTAACATATTTTTATCGTCCGCCCATGACATGAGAATTGAACGTTCGGGCAGTACCACGTCTGCCGGGTACGCTAGTTGCTTATAAATTATAACTGTTTTCAGTATAAGAAACCAAAAATAAGCTGCATGAATAGGTACAGATTTTACGACAACATTTCAACAGTCGGATAATATAAATAGCAGTACGTGACGTGTGACAATAGTTTTTTCCAAGTTCCAACATCATGCGCATGCGCCAACAGACACGAAACGGTTTACACTGTGAAATCACGTCATGCAGTCAACATATATACACAATATTTGAATCGACAGCATTTCAACAGTCAGATAATATAAATAGCAGTAGGTGCCGTGTGACAAGATTTTTTTGTAAGTTCCAATCATACACCATGCGCATGCGCCAACAGACGGGAAGCGTTTTGCACTGTGAAATCACATCATGCAGCCAACATATACACAATATTTGAACTCGCGTTGCCAACGAACCTAAAAGCTAACCGAAAGTAATTTAAGTACTCTGACCTATGAAAGACCAACCTAAAAGCTAATCTAACGCACTGTAACCTGTAAAAGAATGCACGCTAATATTATTTAGTGTAAGTTAATTAGTATAGACTCAATGTTGGCTGCACTGGAACACAGAATATTCGTTAAAATCAATATGGCTGCCACGTCTTCATGTAGTTCAATATCGTGTAAAAATCTATTCAAATAATCGTTAATAAACATGTAAAAATGATTGTAAATGGTGGGAAATAATTTGCAAAATGAAATCCTAAGAATAAAATTTGACAGCAATTTATGAAGTAATTTAAAAAGTCATGTCACATGTAAATTTTATGTATTTGTTATTACAATACGCAATACCAGCGTTAAAACAAAACGTGCAACACGCTCCTCGCGATACATCTCATCCCTTGGGCGTACAATATGATAATATCCTCAACTCAGGGTCGGGTTGAGATGAGATGAAACTCCTACATTTATAAAGGTCAGTGACCGACAAGGGTGCCAGCCGACCACGCCTGACACACCGTCACAAATGCGGATGAACGAAATGAAACCAAATAGTTGGGATAAGTATGGAGAAATAGTTGGGATAAGTATGGAGAAATAATTGGGATAAGTATGGAGAAATAGTTGGGATAAGTATGGAGAAATAGTTGGGATAAGTATGGAGAAATAGTTGGGATAAGTATGGAGAAATAGTTGGGATAAGTATGGAGAAATAGTTGGGATAAGTATGGAGAAATAGTTGGGATAAGTATGGAGAAATAGTTGGGATAAGTATGGAGAAATAGTTGGGATAAGTATGGAGAAATAGTTGGGATAAGTATGGAGAAATATTTGGGATAAGTATGGAGAAATAGTTGGGATAAGTATGGAGAAATAGTTGAATTAAATTTGTGGCAAGGGAAAACAAAAGAAACTCCGAGAAAAACCTGCCCATGCTCCGTTTTGTCAGTAACGAAACCCACATGGAGTGACAGAGATTCGATCTCGAGGCCTCAGCGGTGAGAGGCGAGAAATTAAATGCTTGCGCTACAGATTCGCCAATTGGATGTACAATAATTACATTTATTTTCTTCTATGTTATCTTATGTAATTTTTCTGTATGTAATATTTTTTCAATAGTTGAATAGAAGAGAGGCCCTTATGGCCTTAATTTAAATAAATCATTAAAATTGTTGTTATATTTATCATTGTTGTTATTGTTGTTATTTTTGGCATTTTATTGTTCTCATTATTATCGTTATCAATATCAATATTATTATTATTTTTATTATTATGAATATTAATATTATTTTTATTTTGATTAATTTAATAATAACCTCTCTTGGCTCCGTCTTACTGACAGACGTAAATTGCACTCTCTTTCACTACTTTTCAAGCTTCTGAATTCCTACATTCCTACTTACCTGGCGTCCAGATTTCAGAAGTTAACCTCTTACCACAATATTGACACCAGGTCACAAGATAACAGTCTGCTAAGAATTCCTCTTCATAGCACTTCCTCTTATTCTACCTCCTTCACAGTAGCCTCTGCCTTCTCCTGGAATTACCTTCCTCAAGATATCAGGGGGTGCGCCGCACACTTGTCACTTTTAAGTCACGCCTATACAGTTACCTGTTGTCTAATAATTAATTTGTCTCTATTTATTTAATTTTATACTATGTCATTAATATTTTCTCGTTTTTTATATATCTTGTACATATTATATATTTAATTATTTAAATCTAGAGTAAATCAAAATACATTATAAATATTAATTCTATTGAATTTATAACACGTACTCGTTTATGTATATTGTAATTTAGATGTAAGAATATTTTTTTTTTATTTTTAATACCGGATTGAGTGACAGACAAGGCCTTGAAGCCTTAACTCTGCCAGGTAGAATAAAGCTATTACGAGTATTATTATTATTATTATTATTATCATCATCATTATCATTATTACTATGATTATGACTATTATTATTAGTATTATTATTATTACTATTATTATTATTACTATTATTATTATTATTATTATTATTATTATTATTATTATTATTATTATTATTATTATTATTATTATTATTATTATTATTTATTATTATTATTATTATTATTATTATTATTGTTGTTGAACTCAACAAATTGAATTATTAAATAGGCCCAAAGTATCATTAGTTGGTGCAGTAGTTTGTTTTAGAAAATATTTCACCATTAAAAAAAACATGGCAACATGCATATTGGAATGCATATTTGCTCTTTCTTTTTTAAAACATAGATATATTGGTGATTCATAGATATATTGGATTCTTAAAAAATTAATTAAGGAATATGACATAAATTCATACCTGTAATTTCTTGAGTTTTATTGGCACTGCTATTGTTGTCTGAGCTCCTTTCATTTCTAAAATATGTATCATAATCAACAATTTCATTGTTATCCATCTTATAATAAATGCTTTCGTTAGAATCAGCTTTTAAGTCTGGAATCGTGATATTGCCAGAAATAGCATTAATTGCTTCTTCAGAAGGCATGTATTTAGAAGAATCATTTTTTACAGTTGGAATATCTCTAATGTCCTGTGTTATTTCCGGAACAGTGTTGTGTGGAGAATTATTTTCAGCTGATAAGTTAGCTATGACTTCATTTTCTGTCATTTTCTCGGAATATTCATTCCCACTTTCTTCCTCAGCAGCAGCATTTTCAGAAAAATATTCTATTTCCAGCGTGTCTTGTGCGGTCATGTACGTTTTTCCACTTTTCTTCACTACTAAATAATGTGAAATTGCCTCATCTGAATTAAGTTGGTTCTTTAAATCTGCATTCAACATGTAAGACGCTCTTTGATTAGAGTCGATATGAAGATTTGAGGAACCGACATGAGAAAAGACACTAATGTTCTCAAAATTATCTACATCGAAATATTCCCACATCTGAAAATAAACGTAAAACATTATTATTTCTCTGAAAAAAATGTTTATTTATTATTAATTAACCCATTCGCCTCAGAAGACGAGGTAGACTCGCCGGCAGTTAAATGGCCTTCAAGTCAGAAGACGAGGTAAAGTCGTTTAACTCTGCTGTTATATATTTTGCAATATTTTGTATATCCCTTGGCAGGGTAATCTTTTGTTAATATTTATGAATAATAGAGGAATGTGTTTTTGACTTCACCCTAATTGCGATCTCAAGTACCATTATCTTTTGTTTGTTTTGAATGTCTGAAAATAGATAGATAGACAATATAATTTACGGTAGCTTAAATCCGGTTTCTGGGAAAATTCATTGAGCATTTAAACCTGAAGCGAATGGGTTAAGAAAACCTTAAATACTTGTTTCATGATTGTTGATCCATTTAGTACACCGTGTTCCAAAATGATGGACGGGGTTTTAGTAGTTGGTATAGCTAAACAAACGAAATTGGATGCGTGATTATTTGCTATAATGAAAGAAAAACTGTGAAAGTTTCATATCCTGTATGCAGTAATTTGTTTCTTGTCATTATCAGGTCGTAAGCGTTAAATTTGTAAAAATGGCGAATCCTGTACAGAAGTCATTCTTTGTGTTGCAATTTGCGAAGTCTGGTTCCATTGTTGCAGTGCAGCGAGTTTTCGACGGCAATTTGGAATTGATCCTCCGACAGATAAAATTATCCGTCGATGCGATGGTATAAACAGTTAGAAACAACTAGATGTATCTGTAAAAGGAAAAGTCCAGGATGCCCACGAACAAAAAATGACGCGTCGGTCGGGATGACATGATTCATTCCCACACCCACCACGGTCTCCCGATCTCACACCTTGTGATTTCTTCCCGTGGGGGTATGTGAAGGACCATGTGTACGTACCACCACTACCAGTCGACCTTCCAGACTTGAGAAGGATTGTTGTTGCTGTTGAATCCACAACTGACCAAGGTTTTGGAGGAATTCGAATATCGGCTAGATGTGTGTCTTGTGACAAAAGGTGCTCACATCGAACAATTATAAAGTATGTTATGAAAACTCCCATGTAATCCCATGTAACTTTTGTTCTTATATATATATAATGTCAGGGAAATTAAATAACTTTGAAACCTCGTCCATCATTTTGGAACACTCTGTATGATTCCTTGTTCTTAATTCGGACTATTCGGGCAGATTGCTTGGAGCATCGCTACCTGAAATATGTATTGCACTATCCTAGTATATTATGGATGAATGGAATGAAGTGTTGCTTGTGTTGTAGGTCGTCTTCCGAATCCGCTACACCAGGTTCTTCTCTCATGACCCACACTGCCATTTTTGGGTTGGGCCCGTGGATGCGAGAAGGGACTGCAACCGTTACATTGACCACTTCTGCCCTTTCTTATTACTCAGGCTCGGAGTCATGATGCATCACCCTGGTGGTTCCCACTAGATATCCGCAATAACATATTTTCAGAATCTGTGGGCGCCAACCAAATTATTCTCCCCAACATGAGATGAGGTTAAGAATGATATGAAATGAATGCACGATGAATAGAAATGTAAAGGCATGAAGGGGAGGGAAAGGAGAACGGACAGTGTTGGTGGTATGAAATTCGGGAAGTGGCAGAACTACGAGAAAACCCTGAAAAATTCCGGTATGACCACCACAATAACCCTCTGTATACTCCAGGATTCGAATCTGGAAACCCAGTCGGGACAGTCGCGCGCTCTAGCACGCATGTACCGAGAATGTATGTACAAGTATGATTATAAGTTCGAAAGCATTTATATTTTGACCTAACATTTTTTTTTCTTAAATGTTCACTGTGATGAAAATTAATTTTAAATTAAAATTAACCTTAGATGTTACTTAAGCAGGTATTGTGTTATGATATTATAATATTATATCTCACCTTGCCTCTCCGTTTAAGGGTACATTTACGTGCCCAGTTTCCCCAGTTGAAAGATGCATTACATACTGTACCGTCTTGTCGCGGTGGTATAGTGTTATGTTCCTTTCTGTAATCCCGAGTGTCGAGGGTTCAAACCCGGCAGGGGTCGATGGACTTACAGGAAAAAAAGTCCAAGGGCAAGTCATCCAGGAGGAACTTCAAGTCGTGGGTCAGGAGTCCGAAGATTCTCAGTCTCGTAAATAATCTTAAGCCTGAATAAAAAGGCGTCTGAGCAAAATTTAAGCGATCTTCCTCCATCCAAGTAATACCTTAGTTTCCTACTAGATGTCTCATCGAGGCGATTTACTAATCATATGTCACTCGCTGATATCTGTCGGGAAATAAATGTAACTAAAGTCCAGCCGCTGGATTTCCGGCTCTGACGTTTAGGATGTACGAGGGGTAAAAGAGAAACTCGCCCTCTATTGCCAATAAGTGAATAGTTGCAGTTGAAGTGAACGTCTGCCATAACCAACCACTGCTCTTGACGCCGCTATAGCGCGCTAGTAAGGTTTGAAATTACTGAGATGTTGCCTGCTGTATTTCTGCTAACAGCATGCACTGCTCTTGACGCCGCGTGGATGGACCATATATTAGTCTGGTATTAAGAAATTTCAAACTAGAGGTAGCACCCATTTACCGAGCGGGACGAACGGGTATCAATCAATCATCAATTACCCATATACTTTTTGACCACACAAGTTGGAAGATTGTCCCGGGCGAGAGATCAACTCAATGCCAGGACCATCTCCGGGACAACTTGAATGTTCAAAACAAGCCACACCTTTCATTCACGTGTTCATGGGAGACAATTCGAATATGATATGTGTTTGTGATTGCCACATTGTATTCGGGCATTACATCGACGATCAAATCCCTGGCATTTGTCTTATAGGCAAGGGATATCATGGAAAAAGATCACCAAACTAAATTTTCCAGGTCTGGGACCAGATCCGGGGGTCATGAGTTCTGGATAAAAAAAGTATTCCTTCACCATAAATGTGGACTTGCTTAAGTTTAATATTTCAATAATTTATTAATTGCATTTTTATTTCTTCTTCTTCTACTTATTAGTTTATCCTCTCGCCTTCTTTTTACAAACCACACGCCACCCGGACATTGCAGTGGCAAGACCTGTCGGGAGAGGGATTTTAAACTATAGATTATACACATGCTTTTTTTTTGACTGCACAACGACATGGAGGGCCTCCCCAAATGAGAGAACGGCTCAATTTTAGAGCCTCTTCCAAAACGACACAACATATGACGAAACACATAATTCATACATACACACATATGCTAAACATAGTGAATATGATAATAGAGATTATGATGGCCAGTTGATGTTCGGGGAACATTTGGGCCTTAAAGTTTCCTGACATTTGTCTTATAGGGGAGGAAAAATTCCGAAATAACCATCACTCAGAAAACTTTTCCCGAGTGGGAATCGAACCTGGGCTTGCTGCATTGGAGGCAGCGGCGGTACTCCGAGACCATTGCGGTAGAAACATTTTTATTAATGTATGCCAATGGCTGCTACTTATCAAATGTATATACTGAAAACAAATTTGGGATATTCTATGCCACGGTGACCAAGTGAATATTCGATTGGAGTACAAGTGACTTCAGCATCATGTTGGCCAATATAATAACACATGTTCCCGCTAGAGCCAATTGCCAGGATGTTTGCTCACATATAAGAGTATTCTATTACAAGAGTCCACTTATATTAGTGGGTAAGTTAGGGTCAGAAATTTGGCAAGTTGGTACATCAGATTAGTTTACCGTTCACATATTTGTTAGCGGGTTTTTGTGATAAGGTGGCTACACTGTTTGAGCAATAACTAATACATATTCTATTATATAGTAATTCTGCTCCAAGGCAGGTATTTCACTGCAATCATATTATTTTCATGCTATGCTTTGCAGTTTTACTAGGGAATTATAGGTGTGGTAGCTTCTCGTTGCTTCCCACACCGGTGAAAGATGATGATGATGATGACCGGATGATTTTCGAAGATCGATGGGCCCTAAGCTTCTTGAAATTTGTCTTGTAGGTGAGGAAAAACCCCGAAGAAAACCTCACCCAGGAACCTATACCGACCGGGAATCGAACCCGGCCCGCTACGCTACAAGTCAGCATGTTACAACGATGGACATTAATACACATTTTACATTGCAAATGTTCTGATTTAAAGGTTACTTTTAGCTCAACGTCTTGCTTAATTTTAGGAATTTTACAGATTGGGGGGGGGGATCAATATACATGGAAACCAATTGTTAGCATTTTGCGATGCATTTGAACTTGAAATTCTGAATGGGAAATATGGGGAAGATAAAAATGGAGAACTGACATTTATTAATAAAAATGGAGGTAGCGTAATCGATTATTCAATATGCACACAAGACATGATTCCAGTCCTAAGTAAAATCTGTATAGTTTCCAGAATCGAATCACACCACTTCCCAAACAAACTTATTTTAAATATGAAAGGTATTAGTGAGACAGTTAATGATGAGGTGTAACAACATTGCGGCCAAGTACACGTTTCAGGTGGATCGAGGATCGGAGAGAAGAATTTATCAGGAGTTTGGAAACGCTAATACAGGATCTGCAATTAAATGATCTTAGCGGGGAGGAAATTATTAAAACTTTGACAGAATCGTTTCGAAAAGCAGGGGAAAAATTCAAGGTTAAATACGCAATGAACCAGTTGGACAAAGGGTGGTACAATAATGCATGTAGAAAGAAGAAGAAGTTTGTCGAAAATAGTATTTTAAAGTTTAGGAAAGAAAGCACAGATGAAAGCAGAAACAATTATGCGCAAGGGAGAAAGGAATATAAGGAATTATTGGGAGAAACAAAAGTAGCATGGCAAAATAAGAAATCCGAAGAAATGAGAGTCGCGACTGAAAGTGGGAACATTGCAGACATATGGAAAGTGATAAGGGAACTCAAAGTAAAGTCCATAAAATCGGACAAGAATAACGCCCGGGGAATGGAGAAGTTACTTTGATAGGGTGCTGGGAAATGAGAGGTTAAGATATAATCAAGGAAATATAGTTGAGATCCCTGACCCAATTCATATTCAATTACTGGATCAGGATATTTCGAAAAATGAAGTGGTTTCTTCCATTAAATGTTTAAAGAATGGTAAAGCACCTGGAATTGATGGAATACCAGGGGAATTCTTGAAAAATATGATATCATCCAATAAATTATTAGACGTTTTGAAAACTGCGTTCAACAAACTTTTTAATGGAGGAGATTATCCGGAAGCCTGGGCGACAGGTGTCATCCAACCGCTATACAAAGGGATATGTGGGGCACAGATACCAGAAAGTTACAGGGGAATTTGTCTCTTGTCAGTGTTCGGAAAAATATATTGTAAAGTACTTTACGAACGAATAAGACAATGGGCTAAAGAGAACAATAGGCTCTTGATTAATTTTTCTCCCTCTAATCATGGTAATTATTATTCTCCCGCCTCATTCATTGCTTACCTACTCGGTGCTTTCCCTCTGGTTTTCCAGCAAGAAAATTCCATGCCGCTCTTTCATTCTCCATTAGTGTAATATGTCCTGTCCATCGTAGTGTACGAGACTTAACTGTTTTTATTACATCTGGTTCCTCATAAAGATCATGTAGCTCACTGTTATGTAGTTTACTCCATGCATCTGACTATTCGTCTTTATCTGCTTAAAAAAGTCCTAAGAACTTTATATTCAGTTACAATAGGCCTACTTGTAATTTTCTCTCCACCCTTAAAGTAAGAGATCACGTTTCGCATCCGTATAATATAACTGGAAAAATAATTTGGCCTACAGCCTATGTAATAATACTTAAACATTGTGGGTTGCCATTCTGCGAGGTTATTGTTTGTTTTATGGAATTATGACATCAAAATTTCTTCATTAGGAACACAATTTTTATACACCGAAGTTCATAAATAATCTTTGATCTTGCTGCATGATATTATATATAATTGATCAATTATTGATAAACAGGAGGATTAATTGGATATTAATTCCTGGTCAGCACAATGTGAGGCGTAAATCGCGTCCTAACTCCTTGATATAAGTAAAGTGATCCCACAACAGGCCCGGAGGCTCTCGGGGTAGTAGGAGGTTAAGGCTCCCACTTTTTCTAGACAATCGGCACTTTATGTCAGCCGGGTTGTCAGCCCTGCGTGACGGCCGTCTTTACCCCCAGAACAAGCGTCTGGTACTCATTTCAGTTAGAGGCTGAGTCGACCCCAGGGCCATAGTGCCGCCAGAGTGTTTGAGTCAGTTTAAAAATCCTGACCCCAACGGGACTTGAACCCTCGACCCTCCGGCTTGTAGCTCAGTGCCTTAACCACTACGCTACGGCGTGCTGATGTAATAACACAAAATATATACAACTCCTTACCTAGAAATTGGACCAACAGCTCTTGATTTCCAGTGGTAACGTATTCCAATAACAGGATAGTGAGATAGTGGTTCTGTGATAGAGTATGTTTAATATTTTGTTGAACTGATATCTAGTGTTGACGTTATGATTAGAGGATAAAAAATGAAAGCCTGTTGACAGATATCTGGGTTTAGAGGTGTGTATAATTTCAATCTCTGAGCAAATTTATTCCGTTTTTTTTTTCCATTCAAGTATTATCTCAATTAGGTATTAGATGCCTCTTCGAAACAATGAGCTAACCACTTATCACTCGCTGACATCTGTAAGGAAAGAAGCTAACTACATCAGCTTGGTTAAGTAACTCCAGGGATGAGACGCCATTGCCACAATACTGGTATATGAACTTCTAAATTATTATTATTAGTATTATTACTTACTTACTTACTTACTTACTCACTGGCACTATCGAACCCGTAGGTTCATGGCCGCCCGGACATAAGCTCTACGTACATCACTATCCTGAGCTAGTGCTTTCCAATCATTCCCTGTATAATCTACTTCCCTCAAATCATAGTTAATGTTATTCTCCCACCTCATTTTTGGTCTACCAATTGGGCGTTTTCCCTCTGGTTTTCCTACAAGAAGCTTTCATGCACGACTTTCATTCCCCATACGAGCCACATGTCCTGCCCATCGCAGACTACGAGACTTAACCGTTTTTATTATATCTGGCTTCCTATAGAGACCATGTAGTTCATTGTCATGTAGTCTTCTCCATTCACCTGTCTGTTCATCTCTCTTTGGTCTAAAAATGTTCCTAAGTACTTTATTCTCAAATACTCGTAATCTCCTTTCCTCCCTTGAAGTAACAGTCCATGTTTCGCATCCATATAATATAATTGGTAGAATAATAGTTTTATATTATTGTCAGTATTATTATTAATTATATCGTTTTTATTTATTTATATAAGATTAGATAAATCCCGGATTATTGAAAGTTTGTACATATTTAGGCCTATACACATATGCACTATAGATTAGATTAGATTTAGATTTATTTTAGATTTATTTAGCCTGGTGAAGTTAAGGCCATATGGCCTTCTCTTCCACTCACCAGGACAAACATATATTACATCAGAATATAACAATCTCAATTAACTCTAATATTAAATACTAAATAAAAATTTGTTCAAAAAGATAATATCAATTATATTACGATCTATAACCAGTTAATGTTAGTTAAAATTAAGACTAAAACTAATAATAAAACGTATACAAGCAAGACATATTAAATTATCCCTGTCTAATGTATATAAAAAACAAAGAAAAATTATGAGATATAGAAAACTAATTTTACGATTACACAATATTTAAAACAAAACAATAGAAAATATTTGTTAATCTTAATATTATTTTCATAAATAATTAAATTTATTAATTGTTAAAAAATACTATCAGTGAGGTATATAAGTTAGTTTGTTATTAAATAATTCTTTAGTTTGTTTTTGAAGAATGTTATAGTTTGACAGTCTCGACATAGGGCGGAAGGGAATTATGTGTTTTGGTAAGTGAGACTGTAAAATATAATGAATAATATACAGTGTGATGAGGAGGGATATAAAGGACAATGTGCTGATGGAATCGAGTGTCAAGATTATGTGTGTCGGATAGTCTGATGAGGCAGCGTGATAAATAATTAGGCGATGAAGTGTGAAGTATTTTATTGAGAAAGGATAGGGAATGGACAGTCCTACGATCTCTTAGACGAAGCCACGATAATTGTTCCAGGGACGGTGTAACATGGTCAAATTTGCGAATACCACAAATAAAACGTGCGCAAGAATTATGAACATGTTGAAGTCTTTCAGTGAAAATAATATTATAGTCTGTAAAAGGAGTGTCACAATAATCAAAATGGGGCATTGCAAGTGTTTCTACTAACATTTTCCTAAGAGCGAATGGCAGACACTTTCTTACGCCATTTAATGAATGTATTATTGAGAAGACTGTTCTGCATGTATGGTTTATTTGTATATTCCAATTTAAGTTGTTGTCAATAAATACTCCTAGAATGTTTATTGTCTCACTATAAGGGACTTGAACTCCATTTAGTGACACATGCTAGACTGTGTTTAGGTTGATTGTGGATAATAGTCTCTGGTGACCCATAATGATTGATTGTGACTTTGTAGGATTTAATTGCAGTCCATATTTAACTGTCCAAGTCATTAGTGAGCCAAGATCCTCGTTAATTTTGGCAACAGCGTCATTTAGAGAATATATAGGCTACACACGAAAGACGGCTGAACAGGTATGTCACATCATTACAGGGGCAGATGAAATTAAACTACGGATGAGTATGGAGATGTGGTGGAATTAAGTTTTTTTTTTTTTGAAAATGAAAGAAACCTGTCCTAACTCTGAATTTTAAACCACAAATTTCACATGGAATGATGGACACGCCAACTGGAGACACAGAGATTGAGATCTCCAGGAAGCTGAATATCGAAATAAATGTATATTTCTTCATGTTAAGATCGAATCTATTTTTACATGGACAATAATAGGTCTACTACTACTACTTGATATTATAACACAGAATAATATAGGTGTCATAAAAACTTACGAACAGTACAACAAAGGTACAAAATGCTGAGATAATTACTCCCACACGGAAACATCTCTTTTGCTTCACCATTGCTCCTGAGACTGAATATCCAAGAAACAGCATACTCAGCTTTATACATCGAACTCTTTCTATTGGGACACGTAGCCAATACACAATAAATGAATCAAAGAATAATGTGTATTTAACCAATCAGTTTTGGTTTAGTATACCTAATATGAACAAAGAAAAAGAATAAACATGTAACTTTGTGGCATAATCGAATATAAAAGTTTTACTGCTGATATGAAGTTCTGTTACGTTTTACGACCACTCAATCATTACATAAAAAATCATATTTAAATATTTGCAATCACATATTCAGAAAACGAATAAAATAAATAAATATATTTTGGATGTATAGAATTAAAATATAGGTTCCATAGATCATAATTTTATATTTGAAGATATAATCTTCCCTTCTTTGTTTTTGACTTAAGGCACTTTCCATCTTCTCTCAAAACTCAATTTTATCTCTCCTAACACGCCATATATCTCTTTTGCTCTTTGGTTGATATTGTTGAATTTGTGGTAAAATTCGTTTCTTGGATATTTCGGAGATGTATTATTTCTATTTTTGTCTATTTTCTATTTTCTATTTTCTTAAAAAATAATATATTTATGTGATTTTTGAAACAATAAAAACTGTGTAACAATGATCGTGTATCAGGTTTTACTTCTCCAGTTAACTGATAGTGTCTTAGCAATGGTTTAAAATATATCAGAATTTTATGAACATAATAATAGTACAAATGCAAAAAATAACATTCTTAAAAGAATAGAGCATCAGTTAAAGTTTATGTGAAATTGTAGGCTTTCACGGCCGGAGTCTTGACGCTTGTTTGGTAGGTTTTCCAGGCAAAATGGCCGATCTCCAGTTTTGTTGAACCGCAACGTTTCGTCTACTACTGCGGTAGACATCCTCAGAAGATTCTGCATACTATCTGTGAATTCTCAACTAGATTCCTGGAGATATAAATGGGTGTAGCCAAATTAATAACCAGCATCTGGCTGGACGTAACTAACTAAACGGTGGGATTCGCCAAATGATGCCCTGGTTGGGCGGCTGCGGGGTCCCTTTTATGATATTAATAAATTTTATTAATACACCCGCGGGTTCCAAGGCTATGCCTTTTTGTGTCGCTAATTTTGAAGGAGGGTCCGAAATATTACAGTTCAGTATTGGTGTAGTGAGTGTTAATTAAGAACCATGGCAGAATTTGGATGGTATTGGTAGTTGCTAATTACTTATTCCGAGCGGTGAGCAGCGATGATGATGAAGAGCACGAAGAAATCACGTCGGTCCTCCCGCAGTGGTGGGGTGATATTGATGTTAAAAATGTTCTATTGTTTATTAATGTTTATATGATGGTGTAGGATAGTTAATGAATAATTTGTATTTGTACTTGGTAAGTGATATTTAGCTGGTGGAGGCGCGAACCGCCTGAAAAATAAATAACTTTAAAAAAAAAACTGCATCAATTTTAGGTTGCGTGGTGTCGAAAGCGTTGTGACATACCAAGGTCGTGTGTAAAAAATTATCTGCCCTTTTCAACTGCAAGACACTAAATTCCAGGCCCAGAGCTCGGATTTAAACTACAGAAAAGTAATACAACTACTGAATTGGTGAAATGGATGACCCTGACTTCCTGCCTGCACACTGCGTCCTGCCACACACCATCCCTGACTACCTGCCCGCACTCCGCGACCCGCCACACTACACTAGGATTTACTCTCGCTGGGAGTCCATCTACTTCGCATAGTAGGCTGCCATTGCTGGATTATGGTTTTGATTTGTGTGCCTTGCAGTTAAAAAGGCAGATATTTTCTAACACGACCTTGATAGATCGCAAAACGTGTCTAGGAGAAAGTACAAGGTAGGTTTCGACATGCCAATGTATGACAGTACTCTTGTAAGAAAAAATATAATTGTGTCTGTAAAATATCAGTTACAATGTCTATTACAACTAGAAGTTGAAGAAAATTTTGAAAAACAGGAATAAATATTAAATGCATTTATTAAATAAGATTTCAACATATAACAGTAATAACTGAGTTTTATAGCTAATTAGTATCATGCAATATTCACCGCTATGGTTTAGTGATAAAATTGTTACCTGCGAAGCAGCGGACCTAGTCGAGACAAATTTCTGGTGCTTTTCGAGGTTGTTCCTTATCTATAAGACAAATGTCAGGGAACTTTAAAATCAAATTAGTCTATAAACACCATACGACGAACATAATCATCCTACTAACATTTTTTTAATGTGAATATACACCCTTAGACAAAAAAAGAGTCATCTCTTGATTCTATCAACCGATCGGGGAACTTCGTGAGCACACGCAGAAACCTTATTCACATTAACACGTTTTCAGTAATTGTACTGTGTTGTTAGCTAGTTAACGCAGTGCACACTCACGTAACATAAAAGAGAAAGCTTGTCTTTGTGTGTTTCCGTGGTCCAGAGGTTTAACACACAGCATCTGCGTTTATAACCTCACGGGTTCGATTCCCGTTCTACTTTTTTTTACTGAATGTTAGGATAGCATTTCGCCTGTAATATAGTTTCATATTTAATTTTATATTTAAGTTTTATGGCTTTAATGCACACACAAAGCACATAAATGAAAACGTTCTAATAATTAAATGAAGAAAGAAAATAATATCTTCTAAAATGAAAACTTTAACAAAATTAATATCGGGTGTATGAACTCTCAGCATCTATTACCGCCCTCAATCTGCGGGGCATTGATGCAATCAAATTTCTACGGTCACGTGGACTTTCACCTAGAGCATCCCAGACGTCCTGAATTTGTGTCCATAAGCCATCTTTCGTCTTTCGTGCATCTGCAGGACAATTAGAGTTCATTATGAACAAACATCTTAGAGGCTGTTACTTTTGCGCAGAACGTGTGCGCATCAGTCTATTGAAATCAATACATTGACATCACCTAGAACAAACTCTGAATGTGGTAAAATAATTGTTACAATAACGACATTAACATTGATTTAGTTCAATTGTCAAAAGGAAATGTATATAATTCATGAAACATTTTATACAAATATCACGAAAAAAACTACATAATTGAGGACGCGAACCTGAGACCTTCATTAACAGAAACAGTGACTGCATGCTTTACAGCTGACCTAACAGGGCACGTAGGAGTATCTTCACTCAGTTCATGCCACATAACGCAGTAGCTCAGGGCCTGCACAATTATGACCATTTTACTAATGTGAACCCAGCGCTGTGTCGCGTAGGACTTAGAAGAAATATGCGTTCAAGAGATTACTCATTTTTTGTCTAAGGGTGTACAGTCTATGAAAAAAATGATGGCGCAACTCTTGACGATGGAAAGTTTGAGTTTTGAAGAGCGATTCACACCAGTACGTTGTTATATGTTCTGACTCGTTTGAGTATAAAGCGGACGGCGTGTCTCTCTTCATGCAGCATTTGCATCGTTCGCTTCATGGAGCAGTCGGTAAGATGCTATTTTTCCGACGATGCGGGCCCACGTTCGATTCTGGTTAGGTATATTTTTAATTTCTTATTTATTATTATTTTATAACGTCGTTAATCTTCATAATGCCTACATGTTACCAGACTTCGTTATATAAATAAATTATATATAAATATGGAAATATTCCCGGTCGGGTCAGGCTCCTGGGTAAGATTTTTTCGGAGTTTTTCCTCACCTGTAAGATACATGTCAGGAAGCTTAGGGCCCAACGGTCCCCGAAAATCATCCGGCCATCATCATCATCCATATCATTATCATCATCATTCTTCACCGGTGTGGAAAGAAACGGGAAGCTACCACATCTACAGTCCCTAGTAAAGCTGCAAAGGATAGCATGAAAATGCTATGATAAAAATGAAAGACCTGCCCTCGGGCAGAATTACTATGGAATGGAATATATGGAAATAAATAAATTAAAGGAAATAGCTCATATATATAATGAATAACTATTGTATCGTCTCATTAATTTGTTTACAAATCACATGGCATAATAAAATGATTTATTCCCAATACTAATACAAAATGCGTCTGATTAATTTATATTAAGTTAATATCTAATTTCATTATACAAGTAAGTCCTTAAATACTGCATCGCTTCATACAGACAATTCCTAGGAGAGATGGTTGTGGTCTAGTGGAGGTAGCTTCTGTTTCCCGTGCATGAGGAGCTTTTTTTCTCTCTCGTCCTTATTTCAATTAATTTTCTTTCTTTTGTTTCATTTCTTTTGCTTTGTTTTATTTTCGGTATTTACCGCACTACTTATTTACACGAAATTGTTTTCCATTGCTCGTTACACAACGAAATAAAACGGATTTAGTTTCTCAGATAGTTGTATACGTGTGAACCAAATAGTATGATCTTTGATCATGCGCAGTGGCTTCGTTCTGAGACTTGAAAATTACCTGTGCGCCATCAATTATTTCAAAGGCTGTACAACTGAATGACACGTCTTGTCTTAAATGTTCTTGTTGTCTCATAGATAGCCCCGGCGTTGGACTGATTACACATCAGGAGAAGAAATATATTCATTTTGTGGTCGAAATAAGAATTATGTGTCCAACAGTTAAAAATCCTCTCCCTACAGAACATCTCTCAGTAAGTCCCGGGTGGCGTAGGGCATGTGAAAGTGTCAACAAAGGAACGAGGTTAAATGAAGAAAGAAAGGAAGAAATTGAAATAGAAATATTTCATATACAATATCAAATAAATCCAAAAATAATCTTATTTTATTCTTCGATTAACACACTGACCCTTACTTGCAGTGACCAATGACAATACAATAATTTCATAAATGTTTCTCAAATCCTGGCCAGAATCAGCAGAAAATCGAAATAATAAAAACCGGTGTAATAGGTTGCGGACTTATCAACTTTTTACTCAATCGTTGTTAAGAGCTCAGTTGGTAGAGCGGTGGACTGTAGTGATATATAATTTCAGTAATCCATAGGTCGCTGGTTCAAATCCGGCCCGGATGATTTTTTTTAGTAGAGTATTACTTTTAGGTCATACTACAATAGTATCGAATTTAAAGATATTTATATTTTTATCTTATTCTGTAAAATATTAAAACTAAAAAATAAAAAATAAATAATAGTTTTAAAAAACTAAAACAACACGCTTTATTAGAAAACCGAATTAAAAAATGAAAAATAATTTTAATTTCCAACACGCTTGGGATAAAATTAAAGTGGTCAACAAAAAAACATCTCCAGCACATCTAGAATAAAACTAGAATTATCTACAAAAAAAATAATTTTACCATCAAAAGCGTGGGGTGCTCTATATCAATTAATATGTTTGATAATAAACAGATATTGGTAAAAGTAAAGTCTCTAAGAAGAAAACGTAAAAACTATAAAAAGCACCCCACGCTTTTGGCGGTAAAATTATTTTTTTTATAGATAACCCTACTTTTATTCTATATGTGTTGGAGATGTTTTTTTTTTCTTTGTTGACCACTTTAATTTTATCCCAAGCGTGTTGGAAATTAAAATTATTTTTCATTTTTTAGTTCGGTTTTCTAATAAAGCGTGTAGTTTTAGTCATTTTAAACTATTATTTATTATATAAACTAACGAAGAAGATGATATTGAAAAAGATCAAGCAACGGACATGAGTAGCAGAGACGATGATAATGAAGAAATCGACTATAATAATGAAAATGAATAAAATATTTAAACATGTGTTAAAATCTAGAAACAAACCGATAAATACGTATTTTTTATTTTTATATAATGGCTCTTAATATAATTAAACTATTTTTTAATTATTTAACACTATACATGAATAAACAGTCAATTGTTTATGATTGTCGAATTTTGTATTAAACTGAAATTTAAATATAAAGTTTATGAAATTCCAAAAACATTATTTACTAATTTATTTTATTTTTTATTTATCAATATGAAAATTATAATCAATATTATTAAAACTCTGATTTTTAGTCATAAATAACTACATAATAATATATTAATATTAAATAGAATAAAATATTAATTGTGGAATGCAGGCTTTCACGGCCGGTAATCATGGTTATAAAAGATTAATTATTAAATAATAACAGTCACATCTACTCTAATGTACATTGCTTCGCGCTCGCACGTAACCCTACATGTTTTTCTGGTAGGGATTAGAACTGTCGAAACTGTCTGACTACTGAGGAAACATCTTCTAATAGTTACCCAAGTAACACGTATAAAATGTAATTTTTATACTAAAACGTAAGTACATTTACAACCGGATATTTATCCCCGTATAATAATAATAATAAGGGTTTTTGTTTTGTTTATTTAATATTTAAATATAATTATATTTATTTTTATTAAGAATGGCATAAGATTGAATTAAAAATTCAAAAATTTTATAAGTATATAAAAAATTTCAAACTGGTCAATATAAACTGTTAATACAGTTAGATGTTTTTCTAACTGATTCAATATATGTAAAAATACTTTAAATATTCAAATTGATAATTTTTATGAAGAAATAAATGGGATTGGACGAATTGGATAGAAGTCAGCTAGAAGTACTCCTTCCTTTTCAGTTGGACAAATCAGAACCTGGAGGTTATAACTGAATAAGAAGATGGCTACAATACTTGAAGAAGGTCAGTCATGTTAAGCAACTGCTCCTCAAGGAATAAGAAAATGGTGGTTTATTTTATTGATATTAGTTAAAAGAATAGTGTTAAAGTTATGGAAGATCATATAGTGATATAAAATTCATCCATCTTGAATACAAACAGTCCATAAGTGGAAATAAATAGAATACTTGAAGGATTGACCGTTAGAATTCGTCATCCATTATATACATAAAATGCTAATCTTTTATAAGAGAAAATTATTAACCTAAGCCGGAGTCTTTTTAATCTACAAGATTCATCTAAACTGAAGTGAGAGTTTTTAATAAAATAACTTTTAAGTTCAACTGTTAATAAAGTGTCGTTATTTGTGTAAGAAACTTTTCCTCATTCCCCTGACGAGAGTTATTAGAGCCGTGGCAGAATTAAAGTGATTCAAATTATATCACAAATCTACAACTTGGGACATCACACCAAGCAACCCACCTTTAAGTTACAATTCATTGATGTTTAAGGGTGTCTGGCAAGGGGTTGCCATCATATTAAGTGTCAGGCAATGGATAACGTGATTTATAATATTATACCAAATAAAAATTTAAGAAAATTACGCTTTATTATATGATACATTTTAAGTCTGTATTTAATAAACCATTGCTACCTGTTAACTGCCAAAGTCACGATGACCCAAAGTACATAGTAGTCCATCGTTTCAATCTGTGTTGGAAGCATGCGCTGAGAAAATTTTAGCTTTTAAAAAATAACGAAGGTCTGGCAGTCACGGGCTCTTGGTCTATAATAGGCCTGTTTACGTGACGTGTGGTTGTATCAGAATGCCGAAACAAAAACTGTGCAAAGATGAGTTCATTCCTACACAAAGAGGACTGTACTAGAAGCCTGTCCCGAGTAGCGCGTGTCAACGTGTAGTTTGTACACATAGCGGTCTAAGTAGATAGATAGATAATGGAATTTATTGCCTTTTTTTTCAGAATAAAGAAAATACATATGCATTTACATTTGCGCACGGGCCTGCTTGGCCGTACGTGCATTATTTTTCAATGAATAAAAATAAAACTAATAATATAAACAAATACCTACAAATACACCTGTATCAAAAAACAATAACAGGCTACATATAAGTAAAATCTATGTCTACACTACATCACAATAATACATATCTACATTCATCCATATTCCGTACATTAATATTAAAAAAAATGCTAGAAAACAAATTAGAAAAAAACACACACACATACACCTACACACCCCCACACATATACACACCGCACGCTCATACCCCCCGCCCTCGTCCCTGCAGGCATTAAATGCACTATCAGACTATTCAACTTATCGGACCTACTTATTATATAACATAATTAAAGATCGAAAACAGAGACCATATTGAGATTCTTCTTATTGTTAATATATATACAGTATATATATACATATATATATATATATATATATATATATATATATATCCTTAATCTACAATTTTGTTATATCTCAATTTTCTTACTGTACCAAAAATTTGCATGTTTTTGATTCACTCTCGGTCTAAGTATGATGCAGCCTAGCCTGTAACCAATACTTTTTGTCAGCCCTAATTAATTAAAGTTAATTGTTGAAGTTAATCGATATTTTCAGTAACCGCGCTCATGAAACTGGAACACTTTTTTCAAGTTTTAAAAACATATTTTATGACAGGAGAAATCTATGAGTGCATTGAATAGATTTTTTGGTCATAAATGTGAATATTTCGCTTTAGTACATCTCCTGTAATGTTATACTCCTATTGTTCACATTGTTATTGCATTATGTATTATTTTGATATAAATTGAATCCTCAATTGTTATAACGTAATTTCATACTTCACCTGGGGTTGTCCAACTCCCTTGGTTCATGGCACATTGTCGCCCTGAGGAATTATAGTGGCACATCATCGCTAATGTACAAGAAACCTCGTTTGCTTAAAATAGAGTTGTCGAACGCTATTACCAATAATGAAAAACTGTTAAAATAAAAACGTACACACTTAGCACTGAATTTCAACGGCAATGTAATATTAACAAAATATTAATTTTTGTGCTGTGTTCATGTTCTCAATTTTCTAATAATAATGATAATAATAATAATAGTAATAACAATAATAATAATAATAATAATAATAATAATAATAATAATAATAATGAGAATAAAATTCTTAGGAAATATTTTGGACCAAAGAGGGATGAACAGACAGGTGAATGGAGAAGACTACATAACAATGAACTACATGGTCTTTATAGGAAGCCAGATATAATAAGAACAGTTAAGTCTCGTAGACTGCGATGGGCAGGACATGTTGCGCGTATGGGGAATGAAAGACGTGCATGGAAACTTCTTGTAGGAAAGCCAGAAGGAAAACGCCCAGTTGGTAGACCAAGAATGAGGTGGGAGAACAACATTAACTATGATTTGAGGGAAGTAGATTATACAGGGAATGATTGGAAAGCACTAGCTCTGGATAGGGATGTATGGAGAGCTTATGTCCGCGCGGCCATGAACCTACGGTTTCGATAGTGCCAGTGAGTAAGAGTAATAATAATGGCGTCGGAAAGTAATGTGAAGAATATTTAGGCCTCTTAATTTAATAGTGCAGAAGAGATTAATATTTGAGAATAACAAGCTTAGGAAAATGATTGGAAGAGTGAGACAAACGAACAGGTGAAAGGAAAAGCTACATGAGAGAGATCTTCATGATATTTATGGGGAACCATATGTCATACGAACACAGTCCTGCAGACTGCGATGGCCAGGATATGTGGCACGAAAATGGAATCAAAGAGGGAATTAGAAACTTCTTATATGAAAAGCGGTCAGTACGTAGAGCGTGAATGAGATGATAGAATAACATTAATCAAGTCTTCAGGAAAGTGAATTATAATGGGCATGATTGGTGTAGACTCCGATAAGAAGGGCAAATGGAAATAATAGTGAATGAAAGAGGAACATGGTCATTTGTTAATAATATTTTTTTTTATTTAGGAATCCTCCACAATACAGTGTTTCTCCTTCGACCCAAAGTGATTTGACGTCAGAGGTTCCTGTCTACAGCAACTTTTTCCCTCAAATCTATAGCTTCCATACTTCTCTTCAATCCATCCATCCATCTTTCTCTAGGCCTGCCTCTTCCACTTATTCCATTAGCTTTCCACTTAAGGATCTTCTTTGGTATTCTCTCTTCTTCCATTTTTATGAGGTGTTCATACCATTTGAAACATTTTTTCTTCTATTTTTCCTAATATATATATTTTTTCAACTTGCACGATTTCCCTTATTGTGATGTTTTTGACCTTATCCCTTATTGAAATTCTTATCGATCGCCACCAAAAATTCATTTCTACTGCTAACAGCTTGTTGGCTTGTTTTCTACTTATTGTCCAGGTTTCGGACCCATATAATAAAATGCTTTGTAACAGAACTTGAAATATGGTTTTCTTCGTTCTGTATATTATATTACTATTCCAAAGCACTGAGTTTAACATACCAATGATTCTTCTTCCATCAGTCATTCTTCTTTCAATTTCTAGAGTTGAATTTTCACTTTTATCTGAAATAGATCCTAAATATTTAAAATTTTTAACATTACGTATTCTTTCTGAATTACATTTCAGCTCATCTGTTGTATCCAATGAAAGATATTCTGTTTTGTTATAATTTATCTGTAATCCCCATTTTTTGTATTCTGTCTCTAATTTCCTTAACATGAACAATGCATCATCTGGATCCTGAGAAATCACCATCTGATCATCTGCGAATAGTAAATGTTGGAGCTAATAATTATCTTCTATTTTAATTCCCATATATTTGCAGTGTCTTGACCAATTCTTCGTGCAATTATCAACAAATATTTTGAACAACTTTGGTGATAAGCAACACCCTTGTAGTAGAACTATTGATGTTTGGAATTTCTCTGAAAGTCTGTTTCCCATCTTAATTTGGCATTTGATCTCTGAGTATAATGATCTTATAATACCAATTGTTTTGTCATTTATAGAGTTCGGACTTTATTTCCTTTTCATTGCCGTTTCGCTTTCAAACAGTTGACTACACAGGTAGTTAGTCCTGTCCCGTGCGCAGTGCCACCGTCAGTGGCTCCTTTGCTGTGCTGCTACAAGTATAGTATGCAGTCAAACCATAATACCGATCACCACGATCTGATGAATGATTACAACATGCCGAAACCCAAACACACACAAGATGAATTCACTTGTATGTGAGTACAGCCATGAGTATTTTTGCCTAAAAGAAGTTAAATATTTTGTAAATTGTGTAATGTAGAATTTTTATGAAGAGCCATTGCAAATCTAAAACACACATTGGGAATGTAAAACATAAGCTTGACGATGAAATACAGTCATCTGCACAAGTAGTTTCAGACACTTGTAATAATCGTGAATTTTACAAGGATTTATGCGAAACGATGGTTTCCGTGAATATTCCTTTCAATAAAGTGCAAAATCCAGCTTATATATATTTTTTTTGAGAAATATGCGGAAATTATAAATTTGCTTAGTTTTTTGTTGTACTGTAGCGTTTAATTTAACCCGTCAGAACACGCGCATAATTTTGCACCGTTACCACACGCGCTGGGTATTTTTTACCCGAAACTTTATTAAGTGATATTAACAGCAAAACGTAATTTTTAGAATATTCTATAATTATATCTTTATTTTGACCATCTATCCTTCATTTGACCATGTCTAAATTATTTATTGTTTAATTTAACAATACATAAAATAAGATCTAAGTATATACTACATTTTCTTCACAAAAATACTGTAGTATAATGTATTAGTTCAGTGCCAACAAAAATAATATATATTTAGCAGCCACTCACACACTGTTCACTTCCTGAATCGGGATTTGTCCCCCCCCCCTCTAAAAAATTGACAATGCACATGAGCATTAACTACGCAATAATGTTCTTCAAGAAAAATACTGCAATATTATGTTTCTTGTTCAGTGCTAACACTAATTAGAAATAAATAATGTTTATAGCATTTGGGAGCCACTCACTCAAACATTACTGTCACTTCCAGCATCAGAATTGGCACCAGAATTGGCACACCCCTCGCAGAAAGGCACAGAATGTTCTTTACAGATCATCTTGGTACAGTATGAAGTAGGCCCTAGTTGTTTTACGATCTTTCTTCTTTGGACATACTTCACATCGAACTGAAGACATATTCATACGTTTCTGTGTTGATTGGGTTTGTTCCTCCACATCAGCCAATCTTCAAATAGTGGATCTATTTTCTCCAAAAAGTTCCATCTTTACCTTTGTAACTAACAAACTGAGACAGTGGAGCATCATCCTCATAGTCTTCATCACTCATAGTTGCTTCCTGTTCTGTATCAGAATTATGTTCACTTTCGGAGAGATGATCGGCTTCATCTCCTGATTCATGTTCAATAACATCATCTTCATTTAGCCAGTTTACTATTTGTCCACTTTGCCTATATTGTAAGTCCATTTTCTAATGGAAAATAGAAATGGTGCACAAATAAAATGATTCACTATTTATGTTACTTATTCACACGCACTGGGTAATTCTTACCCAATATTGCTATATGCATGCATAAACCCCTGCAGTCACAGGAAAACTAACTAAATCTTACATACAACAATGCAAAAATATCTGAAAGAAAGGTACTGAAAACGGCAGATAAATTTAAATTCAAACACAGTGTTGCCAACAAAAAGAATAACGTCTGGGTATTTTTTACCCTGGCGCGTGTGCTTACGGGTTAAAAAGCTAAAAAACATTTTACGCAACAAAATAAACTTGTAATCCACAATTAGCTACTCATTTCATTACCCGCCTATACCACCTGTAAACAGTACAGCACAAATGCCATACTAGTTAGACTGGTGCTACTACACCCCTTCTACTCTCTCATCAAGCAATATTATGTATAGTAAGACTGCACTTAATCTAACTTCATGTCCGAACCCTAGTCATTTATATTGGCCTCTTCTAGGGGCTTTCCAGAGCAATATTCTGGGTGCACTATCATACGCCTTTAACAAATCAATAAAGATCAAATGTACTGATTGCGATTTCTCTCGGCATTTCTCTAACACCTGTCTCAGTATGAATAATAATAATAATAATAATAATAATAATAATAATGTATTTAAATGGCAGAGTTAAGGCCATAAGGTCTTCTCTTCCACTCAAACCAGCATTGTATATTTAATACAGAAAATATTTACACAAAATAACATACCTATACAGTGTTAAGTAAAAATTTATACAAAATAAACTAAACCCGGAATCACTCAACATTAAAATAAACTAAAATTATGATGAATAAAGTCAATATTATTAGAGAAGCAAGAAATCAGAAATAATAAATTAATCTACTCTAAGAACAATTACAAAAGAAATAAATTAATTTTTTAAGGAAGCTTATGTCCGGCATTCCTTGATTTTTGTGGTTAGAATTTCTAGAGTCTAGAACTATATGCAGTATAGGAATTAGAATAATGAGAGTTTCTATGTTGTAGGATATGAAGTAGGAGGTTCTGGTGCGATCGTGTACCCAAATTGTGATTGAAGGATACGAGATGAAAGCGAGAAAATATGTACCTTGGTCCATAGGTATGAACAATTTTGAATAGCAGAATGAGAGAATGCATTTTTCTACGCTCTTGGAGATGGAGCCATCATAGTTCCTGGAAGTATGAAGAAATGTAGGAAAATCAGAGGTAAATCGCCGAGTAAGTAGATGAAGATTGAGATGGGAGACCAACATTAACCATGATTTGAGGGAAGTGGAAAACTTTAGCGCAGGACAGGTATATATGGAGAGATTATTGTCCGCGCGGTCATGAACTTTGGGATCGATAGTTCAGTGATATAGTTTAATACACAAGTCAAATTGTATCTGTCCGATCTTCCTCAATGTTTATGATAAGTAATGCCACGAGTGATTTCCAAATCATCGATAAATTTACGAGTCACGATGTGACGAGTGAAAATATCTAGAGGATTTTGAAATCAAGAATGACATTTGTTAAGACTATTTAACGAATAAAATTAAAATGTTTACTCAAAAATCATTATTTAAATATAGTTACCGGTATTTTAAAATATTCGTAGGCCCTATTTAATGTAAACGGCGATGTTTGTAAACAAATAAGAAATGTGAGGTTATGTTCATTCACTCCAACTTGATCATATTATTTATTGCCAAATAGGATTGCAATATTGTAAGAATGCACCCTAGTGGAGAAATAATGAAACACGTCAAACTGTATATTATAATCAACATTATAGGTTATTCATTAATTTTTTTTTAGTAAACAACTCAGTAAAATCACGGAATCTGTTCATTATTTGCTATATTCAATGTATTTATTGGAGAAAAATAATTCACTGTCCTGTTCACAATATTATAAAGGAGAAGGTTTCTTCATCACAAAAGCAAGAGCTGATAAAGAGAAATATATAAAGAGCGAGTTGAAATACGACTGTCGTTGGTTGTAAGGCAAAATTCATTGAAACGTGATTGGGGCATGAGTTAAAAAGTCACAGTTAAACAATTTTTCCGCACGTTTGTATGCAGCAATGCACGGTTTGAGAAACCCCTATAAAACAGTACATCAACGATCACATCGATAGTAAATATTATTTCTCGATTGTAACAAAATAAGTCGTCCACTACTGTCGTCTATGTGTAACGTTTGCCTTAGACGCAGCGGGACCGGGTTCTATTCACGGACGGGAATAGTTTTCAGATTGAGTTTTGTTTTCGATTTTTTTTCTAACCAGTAAGACAAATGTCAGGAAACTTTAAAGTCCGAACATAATTTGCTCATCATAATCATCTATGTCATATTCTCCTGTTCAGTATACAATAGAAGCACACTAAATACTATAGATAATGGAATTTATTGCCTTTTTTCAGAATAAAGAAAATACATATGCATTTACATTGCGCACGGGCCTGCTTGGCCGTACGTGCATTATTTTTCCATGAATAAAAAAAATAAAACTAATAATATAAACAAATACCTACAAATACACCTGTATCAAAAAAAACAATAACAGGCTACATATATGTAAAATCTATGTCTACACTAAGTCACAATAATACATATCTACATTCATCCACATTCCGTACATTAATATTTAAAAAAAATGCTAGAAAACAAATTAGAAAAAAAAACACACACACACATACACCCATACACCCCCACACATATACACACCGCACGCTCATACCCCCCCCGTCCCTGCAGACATTAAATGCACTATCAGACTATTCAACTTATCAGACCTACTTATTATATAACATGATTAAAGATCGAAAACAAAGACCATATTGAGATTCTTCTTATTGTTAATACATATATCCTTAATCTACAATTTTGTTATATCTCAATTTTCTTACTGTACCCAAAAATTTGCATGTTTTTGATTCACACTCGATCCGTCCTAAAAGATCCCAACACGCCACTCTCCCTCGATCCGACCTGAGAAATCTCTCCGGCAGCATCTGTAATCTAAGTTGTTCTGTCTCTCTACAGAATGCTATAATATGCTGCCAGTTTTCGTGGTCATCGCATAGTGGGCATAGTTTAATGCCTTCATCATATGTTAAATTATGGGCACTATGTTACAGATGGCGATCCTGATGTGACGAATGTTGAGGCGTCTATAAGTACAATGAAATGAAATCATCAGCAAACACCTATTCACGCTTGGCACACGTATACTGAGGCGACTGTTCTGATTTTTTTGTAGTAATGGAATTTATTGACATTTCAGAAGAAAGGAAACACATTTTCATAAGTAATGCCACGAGTGATTTCCAAATTACCGATAAATTCACGACTCGCGAAGTGAAGAGTGAATTTATCTAGAGAATTTGGAAATCAAGAGTGGCATTTGTTAGGACTATTTAACGAATAAAATTAAGCTGTTTACTCACAAATAATTATTTAACTATAGTTATTTTAAAATATTTATATATTTAATGTAAACGGCGATGTTTTTAAAAGAAATGAGAAACGATTGGTACGCTTCATTTGCTTATTTTGTTCATCACTGCAACCAGATCATAATATTTATTGCCAACGGATCGCAATATTGTAAGAATGTAGGCCCCTACTCTAGTGGAGAAATTTATGACCAACATTATAAGTATTAAGTAATTTCTGATGTCCTATGTTGAAAATATGTCAATTATATTTTTCTGCAACGTAATTTCCTGGAAAATAATTCGTTTAAGAAAGTGCAAACAGTGTTTTCTTTTTTTTCTGTGTTATAATCAATTGTTACAAATGTTTTTATATTATCTATCGCATGCGCTTTCTGCTGACATTCATGCACTATATATACAATCTAGTAGCCGTATTTCTTAGAGGGTCAGTCACTGCAAAATAATACTATGACCTATTCAGAATGTTAAAAAGGAGGTGCTTTCTTTATTATGATAAACTTCAGTTGGTAAATTTTAGTCGAAACACGACTGTGATTGGTTGTAAATAAAATATCATTGAAATGTGATTGGTCATTGAATCTCATTTGGGGCATGAGTTAATTAGTCATATACATTGCGCACGGGCCTGCTTGATGGTATGTGCATGTTTTCGTGAATAAAATAAAAAATATACTAAGAATATGTAAACAAAATACATACATGGCTAAACACCTATACTCATACTATAAAAGAAGGCATGAAAACAATAAATACTCGTATATGTAAGTCTATTACTACAGTACATACACAATAATACACGTCTGAACTCATACATAAAAAGACCATGTGTGCAGATATAAAAAAGTCTCTCATTTTACACAATAACAAAAAAAATGCTACAGAACGCATTAAAAAACACACACATACCCATACCCACACACACACAAGCACGCATATCACTCCCACCCCTGCAGAAAGCAAATGCAGTAGCAAGATATTCAACTAAGACTACTTATTCTATATTATAATTAAAGATCGGAAACAAATACCATATTAGTTAAAATGTTTTAATATATACATGTTGCTTCAGGATATCTGTTCTCCATTTCGATTAAAATAACTGCAAACTCTGTAGATGTGGGTGAGATATGTAATCACAGATAAAACGAGAATACTGTTTTCAATTTTATATAATATAATAATAAATTGTATCTTCCACTTCTATATCTGCTTTCCGTGATTCACAACAGAATGCCTACAACTTCAACTAAAGACAACCCACAGTACGCAATAGTTTGGACTTTTGCCTCCTCAGTAAAATGTATGCAGTCAATATGAGATATATTTATTTTATCCAAAAATATGCAAATATTTCGGCACAGTAAGGAAATTGAGGGATAGGAAAATCGGAGATCAATGAGGAAATATGTATTATCATTAATAACAATTTCAATATGGTATTTGTTTCCGATCTTCTATTCTAGGGTGTATAATATGGAGTTTCTGTTATTCCAAATATATGGAGATGTTTTGATAGGCATTCATGTCCTGTGTGCAGCCGGAAAAGGGCTACAGAATTCCTTCAGTTAAATCAAGTAGGTCTTAAATTGTCCAATTCTAAATGTTATCAATTCAGTCCTCTCTACAATCTCAGAAGTTTGTAAGGGGAATTTTCGAGTACTCTGTATTTTAGCAAGCTATTTAGTGAGGATTGTTCCGAACTTTTAAGTGGAATTGTAGAGAAAACTGATGATCGAATCAGAACGACTATACATTTAGATTTTGAGACATTAGAGATAGCAATTGGCAGTTTAAAAAAATGGAATGGCTTGTGGGGAAGGAGAAATACAGCCAGAATTAATTAAATATGGTACAAAGAAAGTATTTGAATTGTTAAGGAGCCTTTTTGAGAGGTGCCTAAACGGAGAAGATGTACCAGTAAAATGGAAAATTGGGTTTATATCAGTCATTCGTAAGAAAGGAAGAAAATATGAATGCAATAATTATAGAGGAAACACCGCAATGAATGTTTTCAGTCGTATATGTGGAAAAAAATCATAAAATACTACTTGGAAGAAAATTATAAACATAAGGAGAGTGTAGTACAAGTAGGCTTTATGTCTGGGAGATCTACAATTGATCACATATTTCTGGTAAAACAGTTGATTGAAAATACTAATAATAACAACAAGAAGTTCATTCCACATTTGTAGATTTAGAAAAAGCATATGACACCGTACCTGTACAAAAGTTGTGGGAAGCATTAGAAGATATAGACATAAACGATACAATTATTAATGCAATAAAAAATTACATAAAAATGCAGTATCTAAAATTAAAATTGGAAAATTTGTATCAGAAGAAATTAAAGTAACAAAAGGCTATCGTCAAGGTTGTAGCATATCACCCACATTATTTAAGATATTTATACATATATCAAACAATAAATGGATGCACAAGAAACTGTTATCGATAGGATAACAAAGATAGCTCTACAGTGGTATGGACATGTACAACGGATGTCGGAAGACCAGTGGCCTAAACACGTGTTGGATTGGATGGTACCAGGCAGAAGGAAGAGGGGGAGAAGTAGAAGAGCATGGTATGAGGGAATATATGATGCCATGATGAAGAGGGGTATGGAAGATGGGCAATGGGGAAGATGGGAATTTCTGGAAAGCAGGAATCAAAGGCAAAGTGCTGTAAAGTGGAATGACTGTTTTAAGTAAGTAAGTATACGTGAAGCACTGTCAAACTGGAGCAAAAAAAGTGCAGGAATTGGAGTACCAGTTGGAGATGAATTTAACAGATACAATACATACACTTTTATTAACGCATGAGCAGATAATAATTGCTCAAGAATATGAAGACATGGAATTTGTGTTCAGAAAATTATTGGACGAATACGATAACTGGGGTATGAAAATAAATTTAGGAAAAACATTTTATATGGGATGTGGAGCCGAAATCGAAGATTTGATATTAGAAGATGAAAAGGGGTATATTAGAGGATCTGAATAATTTGAGTATCTGGGAGTAAAAGTAGATAAAGAGGTTAAACAAGAAAGTAATATTAAGAACAGAATAAATAGGGGTAGAGCAATAACAGCAATGGTGGATAGAGTCTTATGGAACAGACATATAACCAGAAAAAATAAGTTACAAATATATAATTCAATACTGAGAAGTACTGTCACATATGAAGCTGAGTTTGGAAATTCAACAAAAACTTAGAACAAAAACTTAGGTCGATGGAATTGGATTTCATAAGGAGAACAGCAAGATGTTCAAAATTAGAAAAAAATAAGAAATGCTGTCATACGAGAAAAAAAAATGAATATTAGATATTCAGTAGTAGATTACATAATATATAAGCAATTAAATTGGTACGGCACGTACGACGAATGCAAGAAGAAAGGTTATCCAGAAAAAAACATTGGAATGGTGTCCACCTGGAAGAAGAAGGAGAGGAAGACCTCGAAACTCGTGGATGCAAGAAGTAAGAACTGGAATGAGAACAAATTGACTGGAGGACATGGAGTGGATGGATAGAGACGAGTGGAGAAGGAAAACAAAACTTTATGCACTGAAAGATATGTAAACATTAACAATCTGTATATAAATAAGTAAAATTATTATTATTTATTATTATTATGTTATTATTATTATTATTATTATTATTATTATTATTATTATTATTATTATTATTATTATTATTATTACTGTTACTATTATTATTTAATTTTTTTCGACATTTAAATTGTTTAAATGTTTGAGAGAAAAAAGAAACTCAAACTTGCTGGTGATTAATCTACCCATATGTCTTTTCTCTCCTTCTCTCTTTCTCAGCCTTAGTTTAAGCCCTCCTTTCGTCGATACTTTTAACGTGTCCTGGGCTTCCCGGCTCACTGACACATACTTGCCGCGAGATAATTTTGAACTTTGGATCACATATAGCGCCTACACTTGTTTGAATTTGGAATGACAGGAAGTGATGAGCTCTGTGTCAGAACCTCCTTATAGACAACCCGAACATTTATGACAAAACACCTCATTCACTCGTATCACTCTTAACATAATGACACTCAACCTTATAAATAACTTGGGCTATTTGTAAACAAATGACACTTTATCAATTTTTATAAACTTTTGTTGTGTGAAAGACAATGAAGAGGAAGGGGGAAAGTGAATCCTGTTACCGGCATGTAGGGTTGAAAAGCACAAAGGGTATCTCGAAGCTTAACATTCCAATCTGACGCACGAATCCATTCATCCTATACTCCTCTCTGCAAAGAATGCAAGCACACTTCGCCTACGCAACATGGTATTTTCAAGTGTTGCGTTAAAATTGAAAATGGACTATATTAACGCCATCTATCTACCAAAATATGAATAATGTATTGCAAAATAAGTTTTATTCAAACGTTGTTAATTATTTTGAAATAATTATTCTGGTATTCACGATTTTTCTAGAAAATAAAAGCAGATAGTTCTATATATAAACAATTTTAAGAACTACAACTTTTGAGTATAATTTCATATTATGTCATTAATAGACCAAAACACCGGCGATCGTGCTTAATATTTCTAATTAAGTTTATTTAAATTATATTTGTGTGATAGCAAATTTTAACTCCTTACATGTTATACTGTATAGCCCAGCGTTCTAATTTCTAAGTATACCGTATGCCTATAGGTAAAAACACAGTCCTATATACTAGGTATATGCAAACAATATCTACAATGCTTAGTGCGTTGGTCGGGACGGTAAACTATTGAGTTTAAAAGAAGGAACCCATGTCCGCAAATGTATGATTCGGGTGCTGTGGGGAGTGAAATTTTCATAAGTAATGCCACGAGTGATTTCCAATTTATCTAGATAATTTGGAAATCAAGAGTGGCATTTGTTAGGACTATTTAACGAATAAAATAAAGCTGTTTACTCACAAATCATTATTTAACTAAAGTTATTTTAAAATATTTATATATTTAATGTAAACGGCGAAGTTTCAAAACAAATGAGGAACGATTGGTACTCTTCATTTCCTTCCTTTCTTTCATCACTGCAACCAGATCATAATATTATTTACTGCCAAAGGATCGCAATATTGTAAGAATGCACCCTAGTGGAGACATTTATAACCAACGTTATAGGTATTAATTAATTTGATGTCCTATGATGTAAATATGTCAATTATATTTTTCTGAATCGTCATTTCCTGGAAAATAATTCGTTTAAGAAAGTGCAAACAGTGTTTTATTTTGGTGGTATAATCAATTGTTACAAATGTTTTTTTATATTAGCTATCGCATGCGCTTTCTGCTGACATTCATGCACTATATATACAATCTAGTAGCCGTATTTCTTACATCGTCAGTCACTGCAAAATAATGCTATGACCTATTCAGAATGTTAAAAAGGAGGTGCTTTCTTTATTATGTTAAACTTTAGTTGGTAAATATTAGGCGAAACACGACTGTGATTGGTTGTAAATAAAAAATCATTGAACTGTGTTTGGTCATTGACTCCCATTTGGGGCATGAGTTAAAAATAGTCATCGAAAAGTTTTAGGTGCCCTAATAAGCAATTATGCAACCCATTAGCAATCACCGTAAAGTGAATTGACGAACTGGGTCTTAAGTTAACTGCGCATGTTGTATATATATTCATAATCCATGAGTCGCACCCTAATTGGGTATTTTGTGTTATGAACCAGTTCAGTAACATTGTTGATAGCAGGTACAACATTATATATATATATATATATATATATATATGTACAATCAATCTCCTGTATCTATTTAAATAGGGCATTTATAAAACCCTATAACGGGGAGGTACGGAGTCAACCTATATTCTGAACCACTCACGGCATGTTTCTATTTATGAGGGGCATAGGTCATTCGAAAAGTATTTTCATCGGATCCTTTTTCTCGTCAAATTTCTTCAATTAACTCAAAAGTGTTTGTCTTCATAGGGTCAGTGTTAATTTCCATTAATAAAATAGATTTAAGGTGTACTGGTTATTAACCAAATATCACCTGATTCCGGTGGTGGGACTGCCACCTAACCCTCCGGACTTGCTCTCCTCGGATCTTGAGATATAATATGGGCATTTCCTCCCTTGCTATAGATTTCCCGCCTATACTCGAGTGGTTATTTGCAGTGGCTTCCAGTGGACGATCGGATCGCCACATCCCTACATCATATATATCAGTATACATGTCACGAAATGACCGTTATACTGCTTGCATACGTCACAATTGACGGAATATGGAGTTTGTTCATAATTGTAGTGTGTACGTGATATGTTGAACTGTTCGTACAGTGTTATTGTACGGTACGGTAAATTCGTACGGAGGAGGTCTAAAACGGTATAAATTATTCTGCACATGTATGTTTGGTAATAACGGATACACCCCGTCCATGCTCTGTTCGAATACTTGACATGTTTCGAAGATGACTCTCCCCCAGCACTCATCTAGTGACTCAAACGTTGGGAACATGTCATGCTAATATTGTCCGTGAACAACAGCTGCATCCACACCATTCTCCATTAAGTCTTGGTATTGGTGGACTACCCACAATTGTTACAGCTTGCGCAATGATTGTAATTAGAGCGCTGAACACTCCAACCAAAAGACCGACGTTGGTCCTACTAACCGAAGAATGCACGTTCACTCAATGCTGCATTGTGAACTTCCAACACATGTTTGGGCAGACGAAAATCGACTTTCACGTGTGATCAAAAGTAACCTACATATATTTAATGTGAACGTATGGGCTGGGATAATGTGTGCCGCATCCACTGCCAACCAGACTAACAGGATCGATCTACTTTTTTTCAGATATCTTGTTCCTACCATTTTGAATGTAATGACACTATGTATACACCCGATCAGATGCATCTAAAATAAAGGAGCTTCACCAAACTTCGGTGTTAATATAGAATAGAATAGATTTATTTGGCCTGGTGGAGTAGAGGTCATGTGGCCTTCTCTTCCACTCACCAGACAAACGTGTTACATTTAAATACAAAAATTACAATAATAGTACATACTAATCAACTGTCAAACTGAACAATAATGAAAATAATGTCTAATAATACATTAAGATTTAATACAATTAAAATTAAACTAACAAAAGAATGTATACAAAAAGAAATAACAGCTCGAAACTAGTATACATAAAGAGAAAAGAAAAAAATACAAAGAAAGTAATAAACTATAGTGAATTAATCTATCGCTTATATATTTAAGGCATTAGGTAAGTATATTGACAAATCTTAATACTGTTTTTATTAAATAATGAAAAAAAAACGAATAATTAATTGTTAAAGAAAGTAATATTAGTGAGATGTTTCTGTTAATAGATGTATTTTCAATTTGTTACTGGAGATGGTAAAGTTTGGCAGTCTCTAATATAGGGTGGAAGGGAATTCCATGTTCTTGCAAAAGAAACTGTAAAAGATATCGAGTAATATACGGCACGGCCTGGACGCCACATACCCAAATTGACGAATTGGTAGTTTGGGCTGTTTCATGGCTACCACGGTCACCAGAACTTGCACGCTTAACCATTTTCTGCGGGTTACTATGAATACAATGGTGAACGCTACTCCTGTAATAACAGAGTAGGGCCTTATCGCACGAATCCGCAACTGTGAATCAAATACTGACTAGGGAACTAGTAACCATTGCATGCCGAAACCAACCTTCAAATTTCTCCAAGAGAAGCATTGTGAAATACCTAGGCCACGTCCAAAAATATCCACCGCTTTTACCTGCAAGGCATTTAAATCCAGCGCCAAATCTCTCATTCAAACTACAGGGAAGTAATGCAACTCCTGACTTGGTGGATTAGATAACCCTCAGTACCTGATAACGGATAAGCTAAAATTAACTATTTTGCAGGAGACTAAATTATAGATGTTTTAAATCAATTTTTTGAATCAACGATGACCTTAAACTATTATATTCTGAGCTGAACACCTCGCTGTACGGGAAAACGAGCCAGGTGGGGAGCTAGTACATCTACAGGGAAGAAATAATATACAAGAATCCAGAAATATTGACCTTCAAGCCGCCACCTCCAGTCTTACAGTTTTGTTCTTAATGTTCTAAACACGTTCACCCGAACCCAGATGCCACTGCAACAACATTAACCCTCTAGCTCGATGTTCAATTCAGCATATAACAGTAGCAACATTTAAAATAGAGAGAGTCAACGCAACAGTGATGAAAGTCAGATTTTCGGACTTTAAATATTATAAATTCCACAAAAAAAATACGGCATATTCTCTTTTATATCATTAATAGATTTTCATTATATTTCCTCAAGTATCCTCTAGATGACATATGAGGCGTTGCGGATATTAAGGGCGAGCTCGACTTACTTACTCTTATTTAAGTTATGTAGTGGCTCTCCGAGATAATTCGTTCCTAATATCCGCAACGTCTCATATCATAGAAACAATGGGAAGGGCTTATTTTCATTGAATTGTGAGCAACACTGGCTAAGTCAGTTACAACTGTGACGTCCTGGTTGATTTACGATAAGTAATTGTAAGTAACTCTTGAAATTGTTGTTGCTCACTTGTCCTTGTGTCAGGATGTTCATTTCTGCCTAACCGTGCACATTTGATAATATTGAATCCGCTACGATGAAATGAACTATTTACGTATCTTCGGAGAAAAAATCAATTTGCCGTAGTCACGATTGAACAGAAGATTATCAAGACAACAAAAGAATCACAACAGTGCATAAAAAAACGAAACTGTAACATCTGAGGTCAACATTTAAACAGTTTTCAACTTAGATTAATTTGCTTTGAATGCTATTAGGCATAAAAATCATATATAAAAACACTATTGATGAAGTTTCATTAAAGAAATTCGATTTAGCGCCTACAAGAGAGGTACGTACAAGAAACGTCTCCATCGTGATGCTATCTCAATTATTTTAAAATAAATGCCCCATAACAGTTCATACGAGTGTTGGAACTTTTACAGTGACAACACTGCTGTAGGGACACCATGCGACGGAACCTAACGATGTCGCTAATAACACACATATGTTATATTTCTCTCTTAACTAAGAGCATGTAAACATCCCTTTCCCACAACACATGCATGCTACCTGGCGAGAGGAACAGAGCCCCGTGTTAGCTGACGACGGTCTAAATGTAGTGTTGTCAGGATGTTTTCGAAACAGGAACAACGGACTTATATAAAGATCGAGTGTGCCAGAGATCGTACCACATGGCAGTGTCATCAAATTCTTCAAAAGGCTTGCGGGGAATCTGCATTGTCTTAAAGAACACTGATACAGTGGGAGGCCTTAACAGTGGTATGGTGGGTGGGTTTTACCCGCTCTACCACTGTTCTGTAAGTCAATGCAGATTCCCCGCAAGCATCTTGAAGACCTTGATGACACTGTTGTGCTGTTTATCCAACTCCATTGTTGTTTCGAAAACATCGTGACAACACTAAATTATACCGCCAGCTAACACGAAGCTTTATGCCTCTCGCCAGTTGAAATGCACGTGATGTGGGAAGGGAGAGTTTATATGTTCTGAGGTAAGATATATACGTAACTGATGTGTGCTTTCACCGACATCATTAGGTTCCGTCGCATGGTGTCCCTACAGCAGTGTTACCGCTATTAAAGTTCCAACCCTCGTAATTATATGACGCGCTTACTGCAATATATTTCTCCCGTACATCATGATAATACTTTTGGAGACAAGCTAGAAATATGTGGGCCTCCTCGAGGGTTGAAGGAGGTTACGAGTTTTGAGTTAAGTATCACATTCACAATAAAAATATCTTTATTGTCAAATTATTAAAGTTTAGACTTTAATATCAAATTTTATTAAAATGAGGAAAAATAGATAATTTTCGAACATATATTGATTTGTTATCCAGCAAGCATCACAATTTATTTAAAATCTAGACTTTCCCCAACAGTTAACATCAAAGAAAGCAAATAATACATTTCAGCATATGTAATATATAAAAAATAATGTTTGATTGTTTGTTTGTTTGTTTGTTTGTTTGTTCGTACTTAATGCGCGGCCATACCGTCGATCCGATTGTTATGTTTTTTTTTTCAAATGTTTAGGAGATTTCCGGGATGAACATAGGTTATAAGAGAGTTGTGTTACTTAACTCCTACACCCTTAAAAATCACCCTATATAGCGAAAAATGTGAAAATAATGTTTTTTTTTTACGCTTAAATGGCTTATGCTGCCTAAAGCATAACAAATACACAAAATTAATCTGCACAGAATTTAGTATCTCCAAAAACTCTACAAAAAAGTCCACGACAGCATCCGTTTATATTTTACGGATAACACACAATAACTATTTTTGTCTTTCGTTAATGACAAGAAGATCGGGGTAAGTAGATTCCCGGATAAGCGTGCACTGCCGATTGTGATGGGGCATTTTCAAAATGTTCAGGATTTTCCCGGGAAGGTTATAGGCTATAAGAGAGGTTTAAGCTCAAGACCTTCACCCTTAAAAATCGCCCTTTGTAGTGAAAAAGCAAAATATAAGTGACTTTTTGTACGCTTAAATGGCTTACGCTACCTAAACCATAACAAATACACCAAATTAATGTACACAGAATTTAATATCTCAAAAAGCTACAAAAAAAGCCTGCGAGAGCATATAATTATATTTTATGGATAACACACAATAACCATTTTTGTCTTTCATTGATATCAAAAAGATCGGGATAAGTAGATTCCCGGACAAGCAGAGCAGCAGCACAGATAACTCGAAATAACGAATTTTATGTTTCAGCTCATTTATGCCAAATACATCGGGATATGTGGATTCCCGGGCAATGCAGGGTAACGATCATGGGGTATCTAAAAATAATAACGATATAATCAATTGAGTTAGTGTTTACTTGACGAAAATCCATATCTATTAATTACATAAAAATAAAACGTAGTTTTATGATATGAAAATCAAATAAAACTACGTTTTATTTTTATTTAATTAATCATGACGATATAAATTTATAATTGTTTTTCCTTTTACTTATTCAACTAAACGTAAAAACACATTATCACTTATTTAGGCGTAGCAGCGCACGCCGGGTATTAGCTAGTATTGAATAAAAGAGTGCAAAAGTTACCAAAATTAACCTTCTACTACACGTTATTGTAGCCATTATTACTTTAAAACCCTAAATTAAGCTTTTATGATATGTTATATATGTGTATGTGGGTGTGTTTGGGTGTGGTTTTGGGTGTGTGGGGGTGGGTGTGTGTGTGTGTGGTGTGCGTGTGTTGTGCGTGTGTGGTGTGTGGTGTGTGTGTGTGTGTGCGTGTGTGTGGTGTGTGTGTGCGTGTGCGTATGTGTGGTGTGTGTGTGTGCGTGTGTGCGTGTGCGTATGTGTGGTGTGTGTGTGCGTGTGTGCGTGCGTGCGTGTGCCCGTGAGTGTGTGCGCGCGTGCGTTTGTGTGTGCGTGCGTTTGTGTGTGTGCGTGCGTTTGTGCGTGTGTGTGTGCGTGCGTTTGTGCGTGTGTGTGTTTGTGTGTGTGTGTGCTTATGTGTGTGTGTGTGTTTGGGTGTGTGTGTGTTTGTGTGTATGTGTGTGTTTGTGTGTGTGTGTGTTTGTGTGTGTTTGTGTGTTTGTGTGTGTGTGTGTGTGTGTGTGTCTGTGTGTGTGTGTGGGTGTGTTTGGGTGTGTGTGTGTGTGTTTGTGTGTGTGCGTGAGCGCGTGCGTGTGCGTGTGCGTATGTGTGCGCGTGTGCGTGCGCGTGTGCGTGCGAATGCGCGTGCGTGCGTGCGCGAGCGCGAGCGCTTATTATTATTCTCATCACATCCTTTAAACTTTTCGTGACACTTTATTTTATTGTTATTATTATTATTATTATTATTATTATTATTATTATTATTATTAATACTTACTCACTGGCATTATCAAACCCGTAGGTTCATGGCCGCGCGGACATAAGCTCTCCATACATCCCTATCCTGAGCTAATGTTTTCCAATCATTCCCTGTATAATCTACTTCCCTCAAATCATAGTTAATGTTGTTCTCCCACCTCATTCTTGGTCTACCAATTGGGCGTTTTCCTTCTGGCTTTCCTACAAGAAGTTTCCATGCACGTCTTTCATTCCCCATACGCGCAACATGTCCTGCCCATCGCAGTCTACGAGACTTAACTGTTCTTATTATATCTGGCTTCCTATAAAGACCATGTAGTTCATTGTTATGTAGTCTTCTCCATTCACCCGTCTGTTCATCTCTCTTTGGTCCAAAAATTTTCCTAAGAACTTTATTCTCAAATACTCGTAATCTCCTTTCATCCCTTAAAGTAAGAGTCCATGTTTCGCACCCATATAATATAACTGGTAGAATAACAGTCTTATATATTTTCAGCTTAACGTTTTTTGAAAGGAGTTGGGACATCAAAAGTCTCTGCAATGCATAATAGCATGCATTTCCAGAATTGAGCTTATGTTTAATTTCTTTGTGCATCTCATTCCTATTAGTGATTATTGTTCCTAGGTATTTGAATTCAGCCAATTCCTCAAAATTTCCCTCATTTGTCATTAGCTGTCCATTTCCATTATATACTGAATTTCTACGTGTGACCATATATTTAGTTTTACTGATATTTACTTCCAGTTCTAATTTCTTAGTGTTACTCAGTAGTGTGTGCGTGTTGGCCTTTAGTATCTCCTCGCTATCGGCCAGTAGTACTACATCATCAGCATAAACTAACAGCTTATTAATACCATTGAGTTGTAATCCTTCCTCATTCTCTAAAGATTTAATGGCATGCTCTAGTACAACATTAAATAGTTGAGGAGATAGTGCATCTCTTTGCTTCAACCCATTTTGGATTTCAAAAGTGTCCGAAAACTGTTTGCCTACACGCACCCTACTCTTTGAGCCATTTAGACACATTCGTATAAGCCTAACTAACTTTTTAGGAATTCCGAACTCCAGCAGGATACTATATAACTTCTCCCTCTTAATTGAATCATATGCTTTTTTGAAGTCTACACATAGTTGATGTACAGTACCATTATATTCCCATTTATTTTCTAAAATCTGTCTTATACTAAAAATCTGATCTGTTGTAGACCTGTTTCTTCTAAATGCCCATTGATGATCTCCTAGAATGTCATCAATATAGGGAGTAAGTCTGCTTACTAATATATTTGTTAGAATTTTGTACGAAGTTGAAAGTAATGAGATGCCCCTGTAGTTGTTGCAATCAGTTTTATCTCCTTTCTTATAAATTGGTACGATAATTGATTCCTTCCATTCATCTGGAAGAGCTTCTTTTTCCCAAATCATACTAAGCAAACAGCGTATCTTGTCCATCAATTTTTCTCCCCCTGATTTTATCAGTTCTGCTAGGATCTCATCTGAACCTGATGCTTTATACATCTTCAATTTTTCAATTGCCATTTCAACCTCTAATGCACTTGGCTCTGCGACTAGCATTTCTGCTGTCTGTAACTTATCCTCCTCAATGTCCTGTTCTGTATGTACATTTAATAGCTGACTAAAGTAACTTTTCCATCTATTTAATATACTCCTAGAATCTGCAATCATATCCCCATTTTCACTCCGAATTTTGTTTGTTCTAGCCTGAAACCCTTTCTTCTCTATATTAATTCCCTGATATAATTCTCTAATGTTCCTATTTTTTGCATTCATTTCAAGATCATTAATCTTGTCTGTCAAATATTCCCTCTTTTTACTCTTTAGTAACTTAGTGGTTTCCCGTCTAACACTACCCAATTGCTCTAAAGTTACCTCATTTGGCTCGTGTAACCATTTCATTTTTGCTAGCTTTCTTTCTTTACAATGTCGGCACATTCCTCATCAAACCATTTCTTGTTTTGCCTCTTTTCTAAACAACCAATGCTTTCTGATGCTGACAATTTAATAGTATCTCTTATAGCCTCCCATTCTTTATTTATATCAGTTACTTCTTCGTTTGCCACATTGTCATCTGAAGATTCCAGTACTTCAAATCTATTAGCAATTTTGATTTGATATTCTTGCCGCATTTCATCTTTTTCAAGTTTTTAATTCATATTTTACAGAATCATCTTTAGCGTTTGTTCCTCTTATAAGCGATAGCCGTTGTCTGATTTTCACTCTGACCAGATGATGATCCGAATTGCAGTCTGTCCCTCTAACTGATCTAACATCAATGATGCTACTGTGCCAGCGTTTATCCACTAATACATGATCTATCTGGTTCCGAGTTTCTCCATCTGGGGACGTCCAGGTGTATTTATGAATATCCTTATGCTGAAATGTTGTGCTCTTAACAATGAGATTATTTGATGTGGCAAAGGTGACTAATCTTTACCCCATTGTCGTTACTATCTTCATGAAGACTGAATTTGCCTATTGTTGGTTAGAATATATCTTCCCGCCCCACTTTTGCATTAAAATCTCCTAAGACAATTTTCATATGATATCGTGAAAGGCTATCAAATAAGAATTCTAATTCTTCATAGAACTCATCCTTGATCTTGTCATTTTTATCTTCTGTGGGGGCATGTACATTTACAATTATAAAATCATGTCGTTTACCCTTTAGAATTATGTATGATATCCTATCACTAACAAACTTAATATCTCGGATAGAGGATAGGATCCTCCTTCTGACTAAAAAACCCGTTCCAAATGCGGGTTTTTCTGCACCCCCATAGTATAATGCAAAGCTTCCTGATTCCTGACTACCTATTCCTGGCCACCTAACTTCCTGTAAAGCGACTATATCCAAGGGCGATTTATCTAATTCCTGCGTTAATATCTCTAGTGCCCCGCTATAGTATAAAGTCCTAACATTCCATGTTCCTGGGAACATGTCCCTGTGCTTGAGCCTTTGGCATGGGTTCCCTGAAGTAGTCCCCGCCCGGAGAACCGAATGGGGGACTATTTGACCTCCGGAAAATTTTACCCCAGATGAACCCATGTCCGCATTTCTTGACGGTTGTATTTTTACGGTGAAAGATCGTCACTCTTTCGCCCAAGGTACTTTTTTCGTCTGGCTTATCACCTTCGACCAGTCCGGCAAGGGTAACCCTATCGGCAGCAATGCTACCGCCGGTATAGCTCTCAGGATCATTTAAGGACGCAAGCCACTCCACCACGACAAGGTAAAGATACCATGGAGGGATTATTATTATTATTAATATTATTATTATTATTATTATTATTATTATTATTATTTATGCCCACCGCTGTGGTCTCGGGGTATAGTCCCTGTCTAGTACGCAGCGGGCCTGGGTCGATTCCGATTAGGACAAGTACCCTACTTGGTGTAATTTTTTTCGGTTTTTTTTTCCAGACCTGTAAGACAAATGTCAGGATATTTTAAGGCCCAATTTTTTCTCCGAACATCATCTGGTCATCATAATTATCACGATCTTATTCCCCATATTTAGTAGTAGTAGAATATGAAGTGAGATTGACCACGAATGTGTGTGTGTGTGTGTGTGTGTGTGTGAATGGTATGTTTCGTCGTAATGTTGTGTTTGCGAGATGACCCAGACATTGAATTTGTCACTCATTCGGGGTGTCCCTGTGTGGTCAGAAAAGTATATGTGTGATCCATAGTTCAAAATCCCTCTCCCGACAGGTCATGCCACTCTTAAGCACGGATGGTGTGTGGCATGTAATATGTACCTATAATGTGAGAAGTTAAACTGATTAAATGGAATGGAATTGTAAAAAAATATAGATGCTTTATCATCAGTCATACCGAGTTTTAGGATCCTAGTTGTAACCGTAAACCTGTGTGTTGTTATTGTCCATTTGTAATGTGCTATTGAACAAGAAAATGTGATTGTGGACCATTATAATTCCAATATGTCCACCGCTGTGGTCTCGAGGTAGCGGACCCGGGTTCGATCCCCGGTCGGAACAAGTTTCCTGGGGTAATAGTTTTTTTTTTCCTTGTATTTTATCACCTGTAAAACAGATGTCAGGAAACTTTAAGGCCCAAAGTGTCCCCGAACATCATCTGGCCATCATTACCATCATTAACATATTCATTAAGTTCAGGATTAAGGCCTCTCCTGGCGCATCATTGCCACAATCATCACCTATCATAACTCCGCCTTACAGGCGCTCAAACCTCACAATTTGGTTACAATAACGTCATGCTAGGAGAGAATACCTGAATGTAGAATTAACAACGTGGTGGCATTGTACAAAAACATAATAATTCCAGTATCGTGTTCGGGAACAAATTTTGGCCTTGACGTTTCCTGACTTGTTCTTACTTATGAGGAAAGTCCCGAAAACAGCTTACCCAGCAAACTTGTTCCGACTGCGGATCGAATCCTGTCGCGCTGCGTCTGAGGCAACGACGTTACCACAAGAGAATAGTGGTAAACACCTTTTATATTATTCTCCATATTTTTTTCCTCTTCTCTGCTTTTTAAGGTATTATATTCTTTTCGAGTTATCCAGAGATCCAGAGATGAATGCATGAACCACATCAATAGAATAGATAACAACAGAATTCCGAAACAGATTCTTCATTACAAATCACTAGGACGAAGCAATGTTGGAAGACCCAGTAAAAGATGGATAGACCAATTCTAACATGAGATCGGAACAGACCAGCAAGTCTAATCCTTGATGTTGATGATGATGATGATCTTTGAGCTATCCAGTTGTTACTCTGTTCACACAATCCACTATTTAAATTTATTCATTAAATTGCACAAAACAGATTATTTTTTAAATGGAGCATAATTAGGTTTAAAAAAATATTCATCGTTGTATAGAATCGTTTTCAACCAGAGCGTTATTTCTATATCAAAGTTACAATAGTTTATTTCATCCCCCAAAACCTCTGAACTCTAATCCCCACCCCTTCAACACTAGGGTGTGATATTAATTCGCATATATTCGAATCTCGCTTTCAGCGAATACCATGGCATGTTATTAATTTACAAATATTTGTTCGTGACACCAGCACAAAATCAATTTATATCAACCTTCACAACTCGGGCGGAATAATTGTGACTAGTAACTTGCTAGTTATAATGGACTGCGCACAGTTCGTTTTTACTGTTTTTTAACAGATAACATAAAATTAATTGTCAGTTTTTCATTCGGTGTCTTTACATTTGATTATTTTTCATAAAACGATAACGAATATGTTAACGTATACCTTTAATACTACTATTTACAATTTATCTTTTAAATACTCATTTTTACTTAAAAGGAATAAGTTGATGCATTGCAGAGACTTTTGATGTCCCAACTCCTTTCAAAAAACGTTAAGCTGAAAATATATAAAACTATTGTTCTACCAGTTATATTATATGGGTGCGAAACATGGACTCTTACTTTAAGGGAGGAAAGGAGATTACGAGTATTTGAGAATAAGTTCTTAGGAAAATTTTTGGACCAAAGAGAGATGAACAGACAGGTGAATGGAGAAGACTACATAACAATGAACTACATGGTCTTTATAGGAAGCCAGATATAATAAGAACAGTTAAGTCCCGTAGACTGCGATGGGCAGGACATGTTGCACGTATGGGGAATGAAAGACGTGCATGGAAACTTCTTGTAGGAAAGCCAGAAGGAAAACGCCCAGTTGGTAGACCAAGAATGAGGTGGGAGAACAACATTAACTATGATCTGAGGGAAGTAGATTATACAGGGAATGATTGGAAAACATTAGCTCAGGATAGGGATGTATGGAGAGCTTATGTCCGTGCGGCCATGAACCTACGGGTTCGATAGTGCCAGTAAGTAAGTAAGTAAGTAAGTATGCAATGGCTACCCTCCCACTGTGGGATTAACGGTAATGAGACAGCCGAATTCCTCGCCAAAAAGGATCTCGCATTGAACAATTGCCTGGATGTAAACCAATACCTTACTCCTCACTGAAACGTCACATAAAGTTAAAATCCAAAATTATGAATGACAATAGACTTCAAACAGTGGCCAGAAACAAAAAATGGGAATACCTAATAAAAATATGGACATACCAGACATATCAAGAAAAACAGAAGTAGCAGATTTAAGAATGACAACGGGCCACGACTGTCCGGCAAAACACCTTCACAAAATCAATGTTCTGCCTTCACCGAAATTAATTTTATGCAATCATCCTGATGAAGAAATGGACGAAGGTCATCTACAATTGTATCGCTGTCAAACATGAAGATTCTAAGACCTCAAAGTATTGGAGAGCAAGACTGTTAATAACTCCAGTGTTAGATGCAACACATTAAAGAACAACTTTAAAAAACTTTGATTTACGTAAACACTTCAATAACACAGGTGCATAGTTTAAAAAAATATTTATAATTGATGAAGTCAGATTTGGTATTAACAAGCTGTTAATTTATGCTGATGATGTAGTACTATTATGCGATAGCGTGGAGATACTAAAGGCCAACACGCACACACTATTGAGTAACACTAAGAAATTGGGACTGGAAGTAAATATCAATAAAATTAAATATATGGTAACTCATAGAAATATATTATAATAATGAAAATGGACAGCTAATGGCAAATGAGAGAAACTTTGAGGAGGTGGCTGAATTCAAATACCTAGGAACAATAATCACAAATAGGAATGAGATGCACAAAGAAATTAAACATAGGCTCAATTCAGGAAATGCGTGCCTTTATGCATTGCAGAAACTTTTAAGTCACAACTCCTTTCAAAAAACGTTAAACTGTTAATGTATGGAACTATAATTCTACCAGTTGTATTATATGGATGCGAAACATGGACTCTTACTTTAAGGGAGGAAAGGAGATTACGCGTATTTGAGAATAAGGTTCTTGGAAAAATGTTTGGACTAAAGAGAGATGAACACACAGGTGAATGGAGAAAATTACATAACAGTGAGCTGCATGGTATTTATGGGAAGCCAGATATAATGACAACAGTTAAGTCTTGTAGACTGCGATGGGCAGGACATGTGGCACGAATGGGGAATGAAATACGTGCATGGAGGCTTCTTGTAGGAAAACCAGAGGGAAAACGCCCAGTTGGTAGACTAAGAATGAGGTGGGAGAATAACATGAACTATGATTTCAGGGAAGTAGATTATACAGGGATGATTGGAAAACATTAGCTCAGGATAGTGATGTATGGAGAGCTTATGTCCGCGCGGCCATGAACCTACGGGTTCGATAGTGCCAGTGAGATAGTTTGTTAGTTAATGAAGTCAGATTATTTTCTTGGCAATTAGTATATTTTTCACAGATCATAAATTTCTTGATAATTTACTAAATGATAAGTTAAATCGTCCACCCGACCCCATAATAATGATTTTATACATTTCTTGCACCAAAACTACATAATTCATGCTGCTTCTGTCGAAAAAAAAACAAATTAACACGAGTACACTTGTATAATATATTAGTAAATTGATTTCATTTTGGAGCAAAGACTTTTATTATTTCCCGCCCTCGCGATGTTACGCCTATAAGACAGCAGGCCCTCTACAAATCTGGACACACCTCCTGCATCATCTAATTGAAGGTGTTGAATAACTCCGTTGTGAGTTACCGTGGTTTACCTCAGCTCTTCCCATTTGGCGAGTTAGCGGTCTAGACTTCCCCAACTTGGTCGTCTTGATCATTGGTACCGATCCCCTCCACCACGACAAGGTGCTAATTCCTGGGAGTATTTAAATCAGCCATTTAACTCAGAGACAGATAATTTTGCCTCTTCCTGTTGATAATGTTGCCTCTTCCTGTTGATAAAATTGCCTCTTCCTGTTCATAATGAGAAATTATTCCGCAAATTAACTTTTTTGACAAGAATATCGATCCAAAAATTTAAGATCGATATGGTATACTAAAAAATGTCAAAAGAAAAACTTTAAAAATTACCGAAAAAAAGGTTAGTTCTGTTGCTCTAAAAAATATTAAATGTTGTATAATGAATCTGCGTCCCGCGCCGTAGCCGAGTGGTTAAGGCAGGAAGCCTTGGCGCAGAGCTACGGGACTTGCGCTGGTTCGAGTCTCCATGGGGGAAGAAATTTTCTCATGGTATTTCGGCCAGTACGGGACCGGTGCCCACCCAGCATCGTGATGCATTTGGGTAGCTACAATAAAGTAGCGGCTCCAGGTTGAGAAAACCAGCTATAACGGCTGGGGGACTCGACATGCTGACCACATGTCACCTTACACTGGCTGATTATCATCTACCTATGTGATTAACACATGTGGATGTGAGGCCAGCAGCCGGCTGGTAGGCTATGGACCTTGTAGGCCTGTCGCGCCAGGAGTATAATGAATCTGCATTATTGTTAATAATTTTTTTCTCATAAAATCATCTGTTATTGATTTTTCCCCCAAGCCCAAAGAGATTTAACAGTGAAGATATGCTATTTATAACATTACAGACGGCTTAGAAATCACCTGGAAGTAAGATCGGAATACATAACCTCACATTTGGTAAATATTAAACATTATAATTATTTTTTGCTTCTGATGTTGTATTATTCGCTAAATAGTCGCTCCAAATCCAACGCGAGGTTGAGTTTTTCATTCGACGAAATCACTCGCGACTTTGTCGTTCTTGAATTTTTTTCAGAAAAAACACAACCTCCTGCTAGATTTCTGTTGATAATCTTGTCTCTTGTAATGTATATGTGTGTGAAATGTTGTATTTTAATCAGGGTAAGAAACGATCTAAGAGTATTCGAAAATAGGATCCTCATCGGTTTCATGAGAGATAAAGAAAGAGAGAAAAAGAAACTTGACAATGCATAGTTCCATAATTTATATAATTCTCCTAGTATTGTTAGGGTATTTAATCTAGGAGTTAGAGAGGGGTAGGTCATGTAACTAGAATGGGTGGCCATAAAAATTCTTTCAATATTTTTATTTGAAAACTCCTGGGAAAAAATAATGGAAAGATCTAGACATACGTAGAATGATAGTAATTAATCGGATGGTTACTAATGAATAGTGGATGAGGAATTTTTTCGTTTCTTTTTTCTCCGTTTATAATTTCCTTACATATTTTGCATTTCTTCCCTTTTTGACACAATCAATAGATACTCTCGGACCCAAGGTGCCACAGATTTACTGAATATACGGATTCCATTAGCCATAGAATTAATTACATCATCTAGAGCAGTCATTCCCATAGTTGTCTATATCGACTCCCAGGGGTCGATTCTGACATGCAAGGGGTCTATATCAGCGAAAAAAAAGATTGGGGGTGCATGTGATGTTGATGAATTTTTAAAAATTCAATCACCGAAAAAAAAAATGACACTAGACTAAAATTTTTGGATGCCAGATCTAGAGCATGATATTCCAGATAGTTGTAGTGCCACTACTCCTGCTTTAAGTATCAGCTAGATTGAAATTATTTATCAAAAAATTAACCGTAAAAGGCACTATCTTTAGAATTTTTATGTGTAAATAAATCTACTTTATATTAGCTTCTGCATAAATTAACTTCAAGCGAAGTCACCGTATTGATGCCCCTGGATAATATTAACTCATTTACCTCACTACGAGATTCGCGGTCATATCTTTTTATGCCTATTTAACTCGTGCCCCAAATGATAGTGAATGACCAATCACATTTAAATGAATTTTGTTTTACAAACAATGACAGTCGTGTTTTACCTCGCTCTTTATCGATTTATCTTTATCGTTTCCTGCTTTTGTGATATTGAGAGCTCCTCCTTTTTAATGTTCTGAACCCGTCAGAACATTACTTTTCTCCAACAAATACACTGAATATAGCAAATAATGAACAGAATCCGTGATTTTACTGAGTTGTTTACTCAAAAAATAAATGAATATCCTATAATGTTGGTTATTATATACACTTTGATGTGTTTCATTATTTCTCCACTAGGGTGCATTCTTACAGTATTGCGATCCTATTTGTTAATAAATAATATTATCAAGTAGCAGTGAATATACGTAACCTCACATTTTTTACTTGTTTTCAAACTTCGCCGCTTAAATTAAATGTATAAATATTTTAAAATACCGGTAACTATATTTAAATAATGATTTTTTTAGTACACAGCTTAATTTTATTCGTTAAATAGTCCTAACAAATGTCATTCTCGATTTCCTAATCATCTAGATAAATTCACGAGTCGTGAACTTATCGATGATTTGGAAATAATTTGTGGCATTACTTATGATAATACGAAGCAGTGAATATGTTCAAATGAAAAATGGTAATGAAATTCAAACTCAGCATTTGTCTTGGAGGCTGAGTAAAATCAGGAAAAAATATTTGGTTGGAAAGCAACGGGGTTTAATTCGGGGCCTCCCGAACACGAGTTTCAAACGAAACCGTTTGACCCACATCGCTCGGCTATCTTCGTTTATTAATATTTATAAATAACTGACTCTATGGATTATAGAACCTTCAGATTCTTCTTGCATTCCTCCTTACTGGTCTCTATCCTCGGCGAAATTAACCCAGTTTACACTTTCGATATCCAGTTCCTTAAGATTCATCTGAATGTTATTCTCCACCCTGTCCCTAGCTCTTCTAATTGTCATTTCTACAGATGTTACCTAGATAATGATGAAAACAATTTTACAGTCTTCTGTTCTAGCTAGGTCACAAGCCCATTCTCAAAGACGTAACAACACAAACAATATTCTAACGACGATATAAATTATAGAGTTCCTGATTGTGAAATTCCTTACTTGATCATCATCCAGAAGTCACTTATGGAAACGAATTTTTACTTTAGAATCCCACGATAAACTGCAGAAAAGAGCGGCACATATTGAATATATGGCTTTTTTTTATTTTAAGAGGAACAAACAAAAAAAAACAGATAAATACTTTAAACCACCTAAGATGTTCAGTGCTGTACGAAAATTGATTTGTATGTGTGTGTATATATGTATAATTTGCTTACTTGTAATAGTGGCTACCAGGTGACAGTGAAGACCGAGTTCTCGCTACATGGAGAAAAAAAAATATATAAGAAAAATGAGTGTTTGTACTGGATTTGCTTGGTGGTGTAATGGATAGCATCCTCGAGTACAAATCGAGAGGTCCGGGTTCAAATCCCGTCCAGACATTTATTTCTGTTATGTCATATTAAGCTTGCATTGCTAAATGTCAAAAATTTAATTATAACATCGATTAGGCGTCACTGCTATAAAGTAAAAATATTCTCTTTAATTTGCTTACTTGTTATAGTGGCTAACAGGTGGCAATGAAGACCGAGTTCTCGCTACATCTCGTAATAATGGAGAATTGATTCATATATATAACAAAAATAAGTGTTCGTATTGGAATTTCTTGGTAGTGTAATGGATAGCATCCTCGATTAAAAATCGAGAGGTCCGGGTTCAAATCCCGTCCAGGCATTTATCTTTCTTATCATGTCAATATATATATATATATATATATATATATATAATTAATAAATCCATTGAATTACAAATTCAAGTACAAAAGCACCTAAGATTAAATACAAAAGAAAGATTAATCCTGCATCACGCCAGAAGAGATTAAATTCATTAGAGCAGCAAAATGCACGTGTCAAGATCGTGAAACAACACAGAAATATGATCAGAACTTAAAAGTTGAATACATTCTTGAAAAAAATAAAAAATTACAGAATAAGATGGGAATATACGTTGGAAGAATGGACAGAGAATAACTGCCCAATTAAATATTAAAAACGAAAAGCTGGGAAACAAAGCCCAGGTGCACTACTTGGAAGATAACTGGGTGGATAAGGAGACCGGAACAGGCCACTAGGCCTTTATCCTTGACTGCTTGATGATGATGAGTAATCATGACTACACAGGTCATTAGAATTCAGACGTCAGATTGCGGTTTATGTACTCAATTTATTTCATTAGCTGAGAAAATATGCAAGTTATTGAACGGCAGATTTGTTCACGGTTTATTGGATAATCCATCCATCCATAGTAATTCTGCCCGAAGGCAGGTCCTTCATTGCAATCATAGCATTTTCATGCTATGCTTGCAGCTTTACTAGGGAATTGTGTAGGTGTGGTAGCTTCCCGTTGCTTACCACACCGGTGAAGGATGATAATGATGATGATGATAAGGATGATGATGATGGCCATATGATTTCTGGGACCGTTTGGGCCTTAAAGTTTTCCTGACATTTGTCTTACAGGTGAGGAAAACCCCCGATACAAACCTCACCCAGAAAAACTGCCCCGACCGGGGATCGTACCCGGGCCCGCTGCGTGACAAGGCAGCACGCTACCTCGAGACTACAGCGGTGGACTATTGGATAATATGTTTGCAATTTAAGTATTTAGTTTAGGATGTGTCAAGTTAGTACAGTATTAGCTCCTTAGGGTCGGTTTCAAAAAGGGGTAACTGTATTACGCCAGTTTAAGCTATGCATTATACACGGGGAAAACTGTCGTAATACAGTTACCTCTGTTGGTGAAATTCACCCTTTTTCGTAGTTCTTTTATTTGTGGTTTCATTATTCGTGGGTTAAAAATTGCGGCATAGTTTCTGTATTCGCGGCTAAAAATGTCTTTATTCGCGGATCCAGTCGGTATATTAGAAGGATTAGTATCCTTTATTAATCTTCAGTTTTTTCTTATTTCTTTTTACTGCATTCAGGTGCCAAGGCGGATTTTACAAATAGTGATTCAAACCAAATGAGCATATAAATATCAAAACAAAACAAACCTTATTGTCACTAACCTAAAGTTCATTGTTAAAAGTTGTCGTATTTCACGTGCCGATATGTACGTTGATAAATGCATCCATCGCCAGGATCGGTGTTTTATTGTTTCAACTTGTCATTCGTTACAATAATTTTGATTAAATAACACGTGTCTCTTGTGCTTTGTTCCCAGTTTATAATGTCAAGTAAAAGGAAAGAAAAATTAGTACCGAGAAGAAAAAAAATAGTGTTCCCGCTTCAAGTAAAAATAGAAATGCTTGACCGTTCATACGCGTTGGAGAGTCGTGACGTCTATATCACGCTGTTTCAATGTTAATGTAATGAATCAAGAAATCCGAAGACAAAATAAGGAATTCTATCGCAGAATTCACAGCTGAATATCAATCTTAATTGAAAGACGTTTTAAAAGCGGTAAACAGGAAAAAAAATAATAAGTTATTTAAGTCCTTGCCTAAACCTGACAGTAATAATTAATAGAAATTGTTAAAAATCTCTCATTAATTGATTTTATTTTCATAATTTTTATTTTATCCTGTAACCTTGAAACGTATCCGGTATACACCCATATAAATTATCATCCATATTCGCGGTTTCTGTATTCGCGGCATATTTGCGGAACATATTTCCCGCGAATAAGGAGCTATTACTCTTTACATCAAATTGAGAGAATTTAGTCACCAATCATTACGGCAACAATTGTACTATGCACATTAGTGTTCTACACTGAGTTTTGGCGAAAATTTCGGCATTAATCCATTCGAAGATATGGACATTTTTTATTATTCACACACCCATCACTATTCCATAACCACATGGCCTAATATTCTGCACTCAACTTTAATAACGCTAGTCGACTAAAATGAACATTTTTCTTTCACAAGAATAAAAATATGAGATTTTAGAAGTATTTTTCAATCTGAATTTAAATATCATTTCAGTTTTTTTCCTATCAGGCAAGAGTTTTCTGTGATATTCATTTATATTTTTTATAATTTTTAATAAAATCCATCTAACTCTTACTCATTCTGACTTACCTAGAAAGTTGTAGGTAGTGATTTTCGGGCATATTTTTTGTAAGATCATTTTTATTTCCATCTGAATCATTTTCAGTTTCAGCTAGGTCACAATCACAGTTATGATTTAAGGTCATATGTGCATATACCGGTTCAGGGTATTCTTCGTATAAGCTAAAGATTCCTATGACAGGTCAAAGAAAATGCTAAAATCAATTTTTAGAAAGTACCTGTCACAAATAGCTGTGCCTGGTGGAAAAATTCTGACTACATATCTGAATTGAGTGTGAATAAATGCACTAGATTCACTAATCAGATTTCTTGTGAAGAAAACCTTGTCGACCAGTTTAATTAGTTCACTATATTATTCATTGATTCCACTTTACAGCCAGTGTAGCGACAATTGTACCATACAACTAATATTCTGCACTAAATGTTGACATTTGACCTGAATACTGTCCTAGATATGAAGGTTTAATTTGTTAATACACCCATCACTATTCCTTGCAACACACAATATTATGCATTGAAATTTTATAAAAATATTACAGTATATGTTTCAATTATTCAATTGTAGGAATATGTATATCGTTGCACTGGTGATGAATAAACATTTAGTTTGTTTGCAAGTTGGATATCGTGCTCAATAATGACAATGACATCATACTTATTGAAGTACATCCAACAATAAGAGTGCCTATTTTAATTGAATTTCGCTATTAACAGTTATTTATGGAAACATTCTTGGAGTTTCGAACATTTATTGTTTTTTCCTCTGTTAATTTAAAAAATGTAGGGCTTAAATAGGTCACGTAAATCAAAATGCCATACTCCTAACATCCATCCATCCATCCATAATAATTCTGCCCGAGCGCAGGTCTTTCACTGCAATCATATAATTTTCATGCTATGCTTTGCAGCTTTACTAGGGTATGGTAGCTTTCCGTTGCTTTCCACACCGGCGAAGAATGGTGATGATAATGATAAGGATGATGATGATGTCCGGATGATTTTCGGGGACCGTTGGGCCCTACGCTTCCTGGCATTTGTCTTACAGGCGAGGAAGAACCCCGAAAAAAACCTCACCCAGGAGCCTGTCCCGACCGGGAATCGAACACGGGCCCGCTGCGTGACAAGGCAGCACGTTACCTCGAGAACACAGCGATGGACTATAAGACTAAAATTAATACAAAAACCGTCTGCGAGTTCTGGTACCACATATGGCAGAGTCACATACTACTAATCTGAAGACCCGGATTCAAGTCTGCTACAGGTAAGAAATATGAGTTGTAAATAAGTAGTTTACCATTAGTAAAAGCATGTAACTTGGTAGAATTTAGAGTAGGGGAGAATGAATGGGGTAGAGATGAGGGAATAATAAATAGGTAGAGAGATGAAAGAGGGTAAGAAAGGTAGGGGAAAGGGTAGTAAACTTTGCCTTACTTATTACTGCAGTTTAATGAAAAAGTGGCATATATACTACGACCCTATTTTTTGGAGTCGCTCCGAAGCTTAATTAACTCATTCACTCTCCAGCACTATCGAACGAATAGGTTCATGGCCGCCCAGACATAAATTCTCCATAAATCTCTATCCTGAACTTATATTTTCCAATAATCCCCTGTATAATTTACCACCTTCAAATAATGATTAATACTATTCTCAAATCTCATCCTTGGCCTATCTACTGGGCGCTTTCTCTCTGCTTTTCCTACTAGGAATTTCCAAGAGCTTCTTTCATTCCCCAATCGTGCTATATGCCATACGTTCCTAGGAACAAGTTCCTCTGTTAAAGCCTTTTCCATGGATTCCCTGAAGTAGTCTTCGTCGAGATCAGAACGAGGGAATATTTTATTTTCGGAACATTTTTTACCCCAGTGGAACTCGGGTCCGCTTTTTTGACGGTTGTATTTTTAAGATGAAATTTCGTAACTCTTTCGACAAAACTACTTTCTTTGTCTGGCTCATCACACTTGACTTGTGCGGCATGAATAGCCCTTTCGGTAATAAGGTGCGTTGCATAATGATGTATCCATCACTTTATCTAGGCTGTATTGAAAAAAATATCAGTCTGATATATAACAGCTTATCCTAAGCTGTATGGAAGCTATGATGTGTACACAACAACATTGCAAAAACGAAGACATTCCCTACTGTCTGAGGATACAACAACGAGTTTGTTTGTTGTAAACTGATACAACGCCAGTTCCATTTAACAACCACAAATCATACTTCTTTTACTGACTGTTACTGCCGCTGTTTACTGTAGAGTGTGTGTGTAAGTACGTAGCAGAATAAAAACACTTGCATGGGGGACTTATCAGTTAGTTTCAAGTGTCAAGGCAATATAACGAAAATAGGACTGTAAGATGTGGAGAACCCTCCATGGTAACTTTACCTTGTCGTGGTGGATTGGCTTGCGTGCTTAAAATGATCCTGAGAGCTATATCGGCGGTAGAATTGCTGCCAATATGGTTACCCATGCCGGTCTGGTCCAAGGTGATAAGCCAGACAAAAAAAGTACCTTGGTCGAAAGAGTGACAATCTTTCATCGTAAAAATACAACCGTCAAGAAATGCGGACATGGGTTTCAACTGGGATAAAATTTTCCGGAGGTCAAATAGTCCCCCATTCTGTTCTCCGGGCGGGGACTACTTCAGAGAACCCATGCCAAAGGCTCAAACACAGGGACATGTTCCTAGGAACATGGAATGTTAGGACTTTATACAATAGCGGGGCACTAGAGATATTAACGCGGAAATTAGATAAATCGCCCTTGGATATAGTCGCTTTACAGGAAGTTAGGTGGCCAGGAGAAGGTACAGGAAACAGGAACCTTTGCATTATACTACGGGGGTGCAGAAAGACCTGAATTTGGAACAAGTTCTTCAGTCAGGAGGAAGATCCCGTCCGCTATTCGAGATACTAAGTTTGTTAGTGATAGGATATCATACATAATTCTAAAGGGTAGAAGACATGATTTTATAAATGTAAATGTACATGCTCCCACAGAAGATAAAGATGACAAGATCAAGGATGAGTTATATGAAGAATTAGAATGCTTATTTGCTAGCCTTTCACGATATCATATGAACATTGTCTTAGGAGATTTTAATGCAAAAGTGGGACGGGAAGATATATTCAAACAAACAATAGGCAATTTCAATCTTCATGAAGATAGTAACTACAATGGGGTTAGATTAGTCATCTATGCTACATCAAAGAATCGCATTGTTAAGAGCACAACATTTCAGCATAAGGATATTCATAAATACACTTGGACGTCTCCAGATGGCGAAAATCGGAACCAAATAGATAATGTATTAGTGGACAAACGATGGCACAGTAATATAATCGATGTTAGATCAGATAGAGGGACAGACTGCAATTCAGATCATCATCTGGTCAGGGTGAAAATCAGACAACGGCTATCGCTTATGAGAGGAACAAACGCTAAATATGATTCTGAAAAATTTGAATTAAAAAACTTGAAAATGACGAAATGCGGCAAGAATACCAAATCAAAATTGCTAATAGATTTGAAGTATTGGAATCTTCCGATGACAATGTGGCAAACGAAGAAGAAATTTATAAAAATAAAGAATGGGAGGCTATAAGGGATACTATTAAATTGTCAGCATCAGAAAACATTTTGTTGTTTAAAAAAAGAGGCAAAACAAAACATGGTTTGATGAGGAATGTGCCGACATTGTAAAGAAAAGAAAGCTAGCAAAAACTAAATGGTTACACGAGCCAAATGAGGTAAATTTGGAGCAATTGGGTAGTATTAAACGGGAAACCGCCAAGTTACTAAAGAATAAAAATAGGGAATATTTAAGAGAGAAGAATAATGATCTTGAAATGAACGCAAAAAATAGGAACATTAGAGAATTATATCAGGGAATTAGTATAGAGAAGAAAGGGTTTCAGGCTAGAACAAACATAATTCGGAGGAATGAAAATGGGGGATATAATTGCAGATTCCAGGAGTATATTAAATAGATGGAAAAGTTACTTTAATCAGCTATTAAATGTACATACAGAACAGAACATTGAGCAGGATAATTTACAGACAGCAGAAATGCTAGTCCCAGAACCAAGTGCATTAGAGGTTGAAATGGCGATTTGAAAAATTGGGGATGTATAAAGCATCAGGTTCAGGTGAGATCCCAGCAGAACTGATAAAATCAGGGGGAGAAAATTGATGGAGAAGATACGCTGGTTGCTTAGTTCGATTTGGAAAAAAGAAGCTCTTCCAGATGAATGGAAATAATCAATTATCGTACCAATTTATAAGAAAGGAGATAAACCTGATTGCAACAACTAAAGGGGCTTCACATTACTTACAACTTCGTACAAAATTCTAACAAATATATTAGTAAACAGACTTACTCCCTATATTGATGACATTCTAGGAGATCATCAATGTGGATTTAGAAGAAACAGGTCTACAACAGATCAGATTTTTAGCTTTATGACAGATTTTAGGAAAGAAATGGGAATATGATGGTACTGTACATCAACTATACATAGACTTCAAAAAAGCATACGATTCAATTAAGAGGGAGAAGTTATATAGTATCCTGCTGGAGTTTGGAATTTCTAAAAAGTTAGTTAGACTTATACAAACGTGTTTAAATGGCACAAAGGGCAGGGTGAGTGTAGGCAAACAGTTTTCGGACACTTTTGAAATCCAGAATGGTTTGAAGCAAGGAGATGCACTATCTTCTCCACTATCTAATTTTGTACTAGAGCATGCCAGTAAATCTTTAGAGAATGAGGAAGGCTTACAACTCAATGGTATTAATAAGCTGTTAGTTTATGCTGATGATGTAGTATTACTGGCCGATAGCGAGGAGATACTAAAGGACAGCACGCACACACTATTGAGTAACACCAAGAAATTCGAACTGGAAGTAAATATCAATAAAACTGAATATATGGTCACACGTAGAAATACATTATATAATGGAAATTGACAGCTAACGACAAATGAGAGAAATTTGGAGGATGTGGCTGAATTCAAATGCCTAGGAACAATAATCACAAATAGGAATGTGATGCACAAAGAAATTAAACATAGGCTCAATTCTGGAAATGCGTGCTATCATGCATTGCAGAGACTTTTGATGTCCCAACTCCTTTCAGAAAACGTTAAACTGAAAATATATAAAACTATTATGCTACCAGTTATATTATATGGGTTCGAAACATGGACTCTTACTTTAAGGGAGGAAAGGAGATTGCAAGTATTTGAGAATAAAGTTCTTAGGAAAATTTTTGGACCAAAGAGAGATGAATAAGACAGGTGAATGGAGAAGACTTACATAACAATGAACTACATGGTATTTATACGAAGCCAGATAGGCCTATAATAAGAACAGTTAAGTCTCATAGACTGCGATGGACAGGACATGTTGCACGTATGGGGAATGAAAGACTTCCATGAAAGCTTCTTGTAGGAAAGCCAAAGGGAAAGGTGCCCAATTGTTAGACCAAGTATGAGGTGGGAGAATAACATTAACTATGATTTGAGGGAAGTAGATTATATAGGGAATGATTCGAAAGCATTAGCGCAGGATAGGGATGTATGGAGAGCTTATGTCCGCGCGTCCATGAACCTACGGGTTCGACAGTGCCAGTGAGTGAGTAAGTAAGTAAGTAAGTAAGTAAGTAAGTAAGATGTGGAGGAAGGGCAAATTATCGCTTATAAGGGCGAATAATTATATGCTAGAGAAATATCCCAGAGGATTGACAGCTCCCCATGAGGAGTGAATAGTTTTTTGAAGTTGTTGCGATATGTCTCGTAAAAGTAGCCGGTGCGGCTGGCTCAGTCGTGTTTGGCGTGATCTGCATCGACTACCGGTGTAATTCACTTGCTCTCCACTTGGAGTCGCCTGAGTACAGCACCAGACATTTTATGTTGGTCTTACTGTTTTCTGCAGCCTTTGTCATGGCAACCAACATTTTCGGTGTTGTGTCCAGGCCTAGCGTGTCCACGTGTGACTAGCTCTCAGTGTGTGTCAGGCCGCCGAGGACGACGGTCTTGTTTTAGTTAAGAGGTTTATGAACACCTCACTCTCAGTGTCTTCTAAGCCCTCCAGGGCTACGGTTGTGTTTTCTTAGAGGTCTAAATAACTCGCTTGTTAGCCAGGCCATCGAGGGCATTGGTTTTGTCTTATTAGAAGTTGAGTACCTCTCTTATTGTTAACTAGGCCGTCTACGACGACGGCATTGATTGGTGGGTGCGCGTGAAAAAGGGGTTAAGTCAGAAATTTCGATTTTAACATACGCGAAAAGAACTAAAAATTCTCTACAACTTGATCCAAGTGGGATATGTCAAATCGTACTCATTATGTCTCAATGAGGTTGTGAATTCTGAGTTAAGTGGCGAAGTAACAGGTATTGCGCGTGAGAAAGAGGATAACTTGCAATATCTCACTTGGAACAATGACCTTGAAGTAGCGAAGAGGGATAGGTCGGCCCTCTCTGTAGCGGCTGGCTGGTCAAAAGAAACGTGCTGCCACTCATTATTATTGTCAGTCGTGCTATTATTGCCTGTCGATGCATCACAGCAAAGGCAAGAGTGTGCCTTCAAGAAAGCTACAACCACTTCAGTTGTGCAGAATGAAGTGTAGTGATCGTGTACCTGATGAAGATAATAATAAGATATTTCATGCATACTGGAACTTAGGTGAATATGCCAAGAGAGTATCTTATGTTGCAAGTCAGATGGAAGTAATAAATAAAAAGACAAGTAGGGTCAGGCCCAATAGCAACAATATTAATCACAGCAAACAAGTTAAAGTAAAATATCACTTGATTTTGAATAATGGAAATGTTCCAGTATGCAAACAATGTTTCTTAAAAACATTGGGAGAAACAAACAAGTTCATTGAGACTGTATTGCGCAAAAAACGAACTGGTGAATCCGGGATTACTGCACCTCTGATACTCGGGGAAAGAATCCTCATCCTAACAAGATAGGTGATGACAAAAAGCAGAAAGTTCAATCATTTTTACTTTATGAAAGTCATTACTCAAGGATAGATTCAAGCAGAAAATACCTACCTCCTCATTTGACGTTGGCAGCATTGTATGATGATTATAAACTTAAACATCCAGATTTTTTTTAGTAAACAGAAAATTTTTTGAAAATGAATTTCATAGTCTGAATTTGTCCATAAAGCGGCCACAAAAAGACACTTGTCAGACTTGTGACAAGCTCCAAATGTTATGTAAGAGTTCAGATAACGGAGCTATAATTGAAAGTAAACTAAAGGACCACCATATGGAAGCAGACTTTGCTTATCAGACAAAAGATGCAGATAAACAGAGGTCTAGGAGTGATCCTACTCGAAAGACTATCACATTCGATATGCCAACAGTGTCTCCCCACTCCTGTTTGTAAATGCTTCCGTGGCCTTCTATAAGCGACAGTTATGGACATTTAACTTAACAGTCCATTACTGCAATAGCAGCCAGGCTCATTGCTTTGTTTGGAATGAAAACCATAGCTGGAAGAGGAGCCAACGAAGTTGGATCTTGTATATATAAGTTTCTTCTAAATTTGGATGAAAATATTAAACAGGTCACCATGTATTCTGATACATGTGGTGGCCAGAACTAAAATTGCCATTTCGCAGCCATGTGTATGGTTGCTATACAAAACTCCCTGAGTTTGCAAACTGTAGATCACAAGTTCCTGGTGCCAGGCCACACCCACATGGAGTGTGACACCGATCACAGCATTATAGAAAAGAAAAAGAAGAAATTTGACATTCCTATTAGTCATCCACATGACTGGGCTCAGCTTATGCGTCAGTGTGGACAAAAGAAGCCAATGGTTATCATAGAACAACATTGTGAAGATTTCTTTGATTTTGCAGGGCTATATAATGGACCCTTCCAGCTACGCAAAGAAGGCAGTGATGGAAAGAAAATCAGGTGGCATGAAATAAAACGGGTGCACTTTGAGAGAGATCATGGATTCGACATCTTCTTTAAAACATCACTGAAAAGAGGAGGATCCCTTCAGAAAAATATCCTTCAGATGAAGAGGAAAATCTATCCCTCTCTTGAAACCTACCCTATGCTATGATGAACCACAACCTATCACCATAGAAAAGAAGAAAGATCTATTGGACTTGTTACCTTTCATTGATCCAGTATTTCATGAATATTACAAGTCACTGAAAACAAACACTAAAGTGCATGATATTTATCACGACTCTGCCGAACAGGAAGAAGACAATGCTGGTGATAATGAGTAATAGTGAACTTAAAAGAACATATGAATGCACTATTTTCAGTCAGTTAAAAAGATGTGATTTTTTTTTTTTGTGTTTCCAACATTAGTGACTCTACAAAAGAGATACTGATTGCTTTGTAACTTACATATTATTTTAGAATATTCTCATTTAAAAGATTACTTACATCTAGGTTTGATAATTTTGGAGTTTTTATATATTTATTTCTATAACTTAAAAATGATTATTATTCAAATCATTTTGTATTGTGTTCATTCCTAAATTAGTAGTTGCCATGCTATCTAATGACACTACACTGGAAATCTAGTAAAATAGAGCCTTTTTCCTACAGTAATCCTGATGGTATGCTTCAAATAAAACATCTAACTGAAAAAACTAATATTATTTGAATACATGTTCAAAATGGGTTATGTCACAAAACTGTTTGAGCCAAAAGGGATAAGTAATATTTTTATCGATACACGAACATTTTCAGAATTAAAGATAATACAACATCACAGAGATATTCCGAGCATTTAACTGTACTTTAAGCCATGTTTGTTATCTTCATGCAACTTTCACTAGATCTTGCAAAGTTAATTAAATATTTAACTTTAAATATCTCCACTCCCAATTTTCTGACATAACCCCTTTTTTACGCGCACCCACCGATTGTAGGCCGAGGCTTTGAATGCCTCGTGGTCCCTCGTTGTAAGGAATCTGAGTATTCCGATCAAACACATAAAATTGTTTCTAATATTAATAGTTTAGTACTCGTAATAAAACTTAATTATAGTTACCAAAGTGTTCTACAAATTCTTTCTGGACATAAAAATCCCAGCGACCTATCAGAGGTCATTTCGACCATTAATTCTAAATTTAGCCGTGTTACGGATTTGTTAATTCGATCAACAGAAGTATAGATCGATTATGATACTAACAATTCTTCTGAAAGTCCACGTAAACTTACATTACGACAGGAGAGGTTGGTTATCAAAGGACTTAGTGCAGGTGGTACCTCCTTGGAAAGATTAGCTCAATATCCCAACATCCATGTGCACAAGTCTATTTTATCTCTAATGGTGGCTCAAAGACAATTGTTGATATACAGAAAGAAAAAATGCAGCATTAACTGTTGACTACCCGAAATACACAAGCAGCGACGAATAGCGTGGGAAAAGCAACATGACGTGGTAGTCCGAACAGAAACAAGTATTGTTCAGTGATTAGATAAATAAATTTATTCGGTGCGGATAGAGCAGCCTATTATAAGCATTATTTGCGGAAAGAAGAGCAGATATTTTTAGAACGTCAACAATGAGGCAAGTTACTAATTGTAAGATGTGTTTAGTTATGGCGGCCAAACAAATTATGGGTCGAACGAATGCAACTGGCTAGCAAGATTTACTAGATATTCACCTTTTACTTTTTTTGGTAGACGATTGGAGGCACATATTGTGTCATACTGTATATGCTGATACATTAATATCAACTAACTGCAGGCAGCAATCATCTCTGCATGGGAAAATATGGGTGTGTTCATGCTCTAGAAACATGTCAGTAGCATGTGTGACCGTGTTTTTTAAAGTGGTTTTGAATTATGGTTCTTTCATTGCCCATTCGGTTCAGTGGTTGTATGTTTCTTTCAACATAAAACTGGTGTGCATGAATGTTGGTTTAAGTTATCTAGGTATTCTATTAAATTAAGTTACAGTTTAAACATTAAATTAAATTACAGTTTATGACAGGCATGTGTGGCAATGTATAAGGTATGTCCAAATATAGTTTCTGATTGTGTATGCATTTATTATTTAGGTGTGATTTGCCATCGATATAGTAGTTGTATCATTTTGCAACGCACCTTATATATGCAGGGTGAGTCTAAATTCCCCTTATAGAGTTTGAGGACTTGTAATAGGGACAAAGACAATTAAGTTTAGCATTGGAACAAGTGTCCGGAAACGTTACGATATTCCGCTACATGCAAAATCGCCTCACAGGCTTTTTCGGCGCCACTCACTAGGATAGTCTTGACTAGGGTAGTCCATACGTCATTACCCGCTCACCTGATGTTCCTTGTCCACTGCAAGTTTGTTTATGTGTATTCAGTTGAGTTTGTGATACGCCCAAAGACGTTTTCACCTGCACAGTACAGTAGTGATCCTACTGGATAGTACACAAGATAAATACAAGATTTACGTACATCATTGGTACTGGGTTGCTACTATCTATGGCATAAACGTTTGCAGAATACGCAGACATGACGTCATTATATGACGAACCTCGGTGCAATGGCAGCTCCGATTACTTGGCCTCCATGTTCTCTCGACTTGACTCCACTAGACTACTACCTGTGAGGTCACAAGAAAACCTTAATTTACGATACCCCTGTAGAATCCGAGGAAGACCTACTAGCACTAGCTATATATGCGGCGGATGTTGGAAGACCACACATTGGTGATCGTTTGGACGAGAACACGGTTCGGAGGTATCTTATCTGTATTGAAGTGGGTGGTCGTCACATGGAGCCCTTCATGTAAGTGGTTCCAGCCGACAGGGAGCAGGAGTCGAGAGAGCAACATGTGTTGTAGTGGTATTTTGTGTGTAATGGAAAAACGGTACATTTCCGGACATGGTTTCCATGTTAAATTGAATTGTCTTGGTCCCCTCTATAAGTCCTCAAACTCTTTAAGGGGAATTTAGACTCGCCTGTGTGTGTATATATATATATATATATATATATATATATACACTGCTCAAAACAATTAGAGGAACACTTGTAATAAATTGAATAAGTAATTGTTTTTTAAAGCTGTGATACTGAAAGTTGGACAATATGTAAATTGAATTATTAATGTTATCATTGGATACAAATTGTAAAGATCCATTGCCTAAATACAGAGAAATTACCTCAAATAACAAATATAGAGATTTTTTTTTATAATTGGCCACTTATAATTGGTAAGCTTCCTGATGTTGCTACAGTGACGAATGTTGATTATTGCCTTGTTTATTGAAGTCACTGACAAAATGAGGCATTTAAATGAGTTTGAAGTGTATCATGCTCTACATATTTTACGACAAGGTCAATCTCTGCGACAAGTGGCTAGAGATCTTGGGGTTTCTCCTTCCGTGGTGTCCAGGTTACGCAACAGGCACAGAAAGACAGGCCAGTATTCTAGAAGACGTGGCCAGGGCCGTAAATTTAAAACAAGCCCCCAGGATGACAGATACGTTGTTCTTTCTGCTCTTCGACAGCGTACAAAAACTGCAAAAGACCTGCAGAATGACCTTCATATGACTTCCGGAATCCGGGTTTCAGACCAAACCATAAGGAACAGATTAAGGAAAGAGAATATTCGTCCAAAAAGGCCCGTTAAAAAAACACGCTTAACAAATGGGCATAAGGCAGCAAGACGTACGTATGCTGAAAACCATGGTGATTGAAACCTGAACCAGTGGGAGTCTGTGCTCTTCTCGAACGAATCCAGGTATCGTCTTACACGTTGTGATGGTCGATTCAGGGTGTGGAGACGGCCAGAAGAAAGATTTTTCTGCAGAGGCTGTACAGGAAATTGATAAATTCGGAGGAGGTTCCATAATGGTGTGGGCGGGAGTTATGTACAACAATCGTACGGACCTTGTACTTGTTCCCCAGCGACTGAATGCTGTCCGGTATATCGAGCACGTTCTGGAAGAGCATGTAGTACCTGCTGCCATTGGAGTAGGCCCTGGATTTCAGTTTATGCAGGATAATGCCAGGGCACAATCTGCGGCTGTCACCAGGGATTTCCTGAGGAGGAATGAAATTGAGGTAATGGAGTGGCCAGCGGTCAGCCCAGACCTCAACCCTATTGAACACTTGTGGGATCTTCTAGACAGGAAGGTCAGGAACCGACATCAAGCTCCACAAACTCTGCAGCAACTTGGAGATGATCTGAAGGAGGAATGGGAGAATATCCCGCAAGAGGAAATCCAGAATCTTATTGGGAGCATGCCACGAAGGTGCCAAACTGTCATCGAATGTCGTGGAGGCCATACACGATACTAACTCTATATAATGAGTGTTTAACTTTCAAAAATAAGCACAAGATTCAATTGCTTACACAGCGGAATTATTTGAAAAGTTAATTATCAGCGTTATTCATTTGTTTTTACTGACATGAGCAAAAAACAAATAATGTACTTTATTAATTTCACGTTTGTACCTTTATCCAATGAAAAAATATTTGCATATTTCATAGTGTTCCTCTAATTTGTTTTGAGCAGTGTATATGAGTATGCAATGTTTCAGTAAACAAAGGGGAAAAGTAAACCGGAATTAGGGGATTCTGTACTGTACAATTTGAGATAGGGAACCTAGGTTCTGCGACTCCAGATTAAGGGTCAATTTCACCAACAGAGGTAACTGTATTACGCCAGTTTTCCCCGAGCATTATGCATAGCTTAAACTGGCGTAACACAGTTACCTCTGTTGGTAAAACCGACCCTAAGAGGATATGGAAGTCACTTCTCTATAACATTCCTCTCCATCATTCGTGTTACCTGTCTTATTTACGACGACGTACACGTTTATATGGAATGTCGTGTTCCGTTCTATGTGCCTTGTTATTTACAATTACATACATGTTTACATTTATTTTATGCTGATGATGTAGTACTATTATGCGATAGCGAGGAGATACTTAAGGCCAACACGCACGCAGTATTGAGTAACACTAAGAAATTGGTATTGGAAACAAATATCAATATAACTGAATATATGGTCACACACAGAAATACATTATATAATGTAAATGGAAAGCTAATGACAAATGAGGGAAATTTTGAGGAAGTGGCTGAATTCAAGTACCTAGGAACAATAATCACAAGTAGGAATGAGATGCACAAAGAAATTAAACATGGACTCAATTCTGGAATTTCGTACTATTGTCTGAACTCGTTTGAAAAAAACTTTAAACTGAAAATATATAAAAATGTTATTCTGCCAGTTATATTATATGGATGCGAAACATGGACTCTTCCTTTAAGGGGGCTCATACATCATAACAGGTCAAAATGTTCAATTTTTTGTTTTTGGTCTCATTTGAAAGAGCATACTTTAAAGTACATATTTCTCAAATTTTGTGATGATATCTTCTGTTTTTGTCGAGATATATAATGTTAAATGCCACTGTGCGCTGGTTGACAGTTGGATGTGCGTGGCAGATGGTCTACGTTCAACTAGTTGAACTTTTTCCTATCTTTTAATCAGTTTCCTGGTTTTAAATTTTGTGCATTTATTTGACATAAAATGGCAGATTCCATAAATAGTAGAATGGTTGTCTTACAATCGCTGACAAAGGAGATATATTTCCTGTATTCTTTTGTTTGGTGTATGTTTTGTTTATTAAAGTGATATTGGCGTACTCATTAGTAATAAAATGGCTAATAAGGGAAATATTTTCAAGACGTAAGAAGTGGCATTTTCATGGAAATAGATATACAAACCAGAAAACTGAAGATATGAATAGTGAGAGACCCAAAAGTGCATCTGCCAGGAAATTTGGTTTTGAGGTTACCGGTGCTCCATCAACACATGTTCAAAGTGGTAATGATACAATTGAAAATTATGATTTAGGTTACAGATTCATTCATCACAATAAAAAAAATGAATGTGTGGGTCATGTACAGAAAAGAATGGGGTACAGACTTAGGCAGTTAAAGAAGAAATTGGCTGGAACTAAATTAGAAGATGGGAAAGGCATTGGTGGTGCTGGTCGACTAACTGATGACATTATAGATAAAAATACAAAGATATTATGGCAATGCCATTAGGGAAAATAAAGATAACCTTGACAATATGAGGAAGGCAATATGGGCTATCTGATACCAATGAAGCTTCAACAGACTCCAAATCCCAGCACTATATGTGTCCACTGGGTGCAACGTCGTGGTGTGGATATCGACAAGCCCAGGCAGAGGGTAGAGAAGCAGTATATAAACATCAATATCCAATACCAATGGCTGTTATGAATGCCATAAGACCTATCTTCAAAGACCTTTCAAAAACAGAACTTCTAAGAAGGTGCTTGAAGGGCCGCACTCAAAATTCAATCGAGTCCTATAATAATAAAGTGTGGACAATTTGCCCTAAAACAAGTAATGCTGGGAAAACAGTTGTCAAAATAGCAGCAGCTGATGCTGCAGCAACATTCAATGATGGGGATACAAGCAGATTAAAAGTTTTAGAAGAGTTTGGAGTGAATGTAGGAAAATATGCCAAGGCTGCTTTTAGGCATTGTGATGTCCTGCGCATAAAATCTGCTATTAAACGCGTACGAGAATCCTCGAAGGAGTCCAGGAGAACTAGAAGACGACTGAGACTTGAGGAACATGGCAGGAGAACTGAAAAGGAGGGCACAACATATGCTGCAGGAACTTTCTAGCACAGACTGTAAGTAGAAACATGTGTAAACTTTAACATCGTTTTCCCAAAAGTTAAAATTTTAAGAACATAAAACGCAATAACTCAAAAACTAATGGTTAAATTTTCATGAAATTTTGCACACACACTCATCTACTTAGTCTGTATCTGGCATACTAAAATCATTACAATATTTTGAATATTAAGGCTAGGTAATGGGGAATATATAGTGTAAAAATATTTTAAAAAATTATTAATAAAAAAATTTGTTTTGCTCTAAACCAATAAATCTTGGCACATCATAATAGTTCACAAGCTTTATTAGGGTGTTATATTTATTTTTAAAAATTGTTTATACTAGTCAGGTTATTAGTTTTTAAGTAATAATGTATGGTTAGATATATAAGAAACTGAAATTAGGCAAATTTTATTTTCCTGCAATTACAAAAATTTTGCTTCAATAACAACAATTTTAATATCAAATGAAAGCCAATAGGGTATACAACCTGTGTGCAAATTTTCATAATTGTATGTTTTATAGTTTTTTATTTATTGTAAAGTAATGATGTGTGTGCATATGTACCTCGTGCTGGGTGTATGAGCCCCCTTAAAGGAGGAAAGTGTATTACGAGTTTCTTTGAAAATAAAGTTCTTAGGAAATATTTTGGACCCAAGAAGAGATACACACATAGGTTAACTGGAGAAAATTACATAATTAATGAGCGGCATGATCGGTATATGCAGCTTAGATATAATAAGAACAGTAAAGTCTCGTAGACTGCGATGGGCAGGACATTTGGCAGGAATGGGGAGTGAAAGACCTTCATGGAAGCTTCTTGTAGGAAAACCAGAAGGAAAACGCCCTGTTTTTTAACCAAGAATTAATTGGGAGAATGACATTGACTATTATTTTAGGGAAGTAGATTATACAGGGGAATGATTGGAAAACATTAGCTCAGGATAGGGATATATGGAGAGCATATGTCCGCGCGGCCGTGAACCTACGGTTTCTATAGTGCCAGTGAGTTAGTTAGTTACATTTTTACATTTACATGTAACTGTGAGTACGATGATTGACACACGTGAATTAAACGTTCAATAGTGTGCCTTTCACGCGTTGTTGACAGCTCGTCGCGCAAGCCCTTAAAACTATCATGCATTCATTATTCAACTTGGCGCACAAGATTCCGTCGCACCCAGAAGTCGTTGTACATAAGCCTGAAAATAGTAGAGCTTAGTGGTGGTCAGTAATTGGATAGTAAAGTTTACACCATATCCCCATAAGCTAAATTCGCTGACCACAAGTTACCAACTAAATTTAATTTACTTGTCTGTCTTACATTTATTTGCGTGTGATGTGGCTTCAAGATCGAGTTGTGGTCATACGCAATACCATTTCTGTAGCTGTGTTTAAACTAACCATTGGTGGCAAGTGTATTCTATGAATTTAGTTTAGTGCTTTAACTAAGTCTTGTTTCAAACCATGCATGGCATCTATGCCAGATCTGGACGGGTCGATGGACCTGGGGGACGAGGACGTCGGACCTCTCATACACTAGGAGGATTCCCTAAGTAAATTTGAATCATATCCAACTCACATAAATGTGAAAATAGTGAAATCATAGGTAAGGTCATCCACCAAATCCGTGGAACTTTTTTCATTATAATAAATTATTTGTCGACTTTTAGTAAATGTGAGATGTCCGATGCAGCTCAGGACTTTACGTCAGGTGCTTGGATCCTCTCTCAACGCCATTATTCAAAAACAATCAATTGGTCTCCCTCTCTTTTCTGACATATTGCGTGATTTAAAGGCTTGTGCAGTTGAACTCCAATCGTACTGTTTTCTCTCTTGTTGTGATGATGAAGCTGAGGCAGATTCAGAACCCAAAACTCAAATTGAGCAAAAGGAGGACTCCCCTCCTATTAAAAAATAACGTAATAGAAAATAAAGAGGAACAAAGATAGTCAATATTACTAAGGCGACGGCCAAACCTTTCATCGAGCAAAGCCGATACAATCAGCCTACAGTGGCTCCGTTCTTTGCAGCTGAGAATAACTTTTCAGAGCTTACTGAAACCTTAACCTCAACTACTGGAACATCCTCACCGGTAGTGTCATCCGCTATGGATGATAGTACTTATTCTGCCACACGGACAACTGAACCTTCTCGTGCTAATGTCACCGCGGGACAGAAACCCGCACCAATTACTGATGTTGGTCATGGGGACCTATTCCGCAAGAACAGAGAAATCAAAGCCCACATTAGCGGCACTCTCAAAGTGGACAATACACGTGAACATTTGTGTTATTTTACACATCCTCGGTGGAATACTTACTTAAATTGAAGCAGTATTTTACTTCTCTTAAAAATGAGTATTATACATTTCATCTTCAGAAAGAGCTGCCACTAAGGATGGGCCTGAAAAGGCTCCCTTCAGGAACCTCTATTGAAAAAATTAAAAAGGAGATCCTTTCTTTTGAATTTCCTCTCAAAACCTTAAAGCAAATTTCTTCTAAGGCGGAAAATAATTTGGTCGAGCTCCCACCTACTTTTATATAAGAACTGAAGAAAACTACTCCAGCTCGCGGAATTTATAACCTGAAGAGGCTATTGTATACCGTTGTGGTAGGGGAGGCGTACAAACCGATGCCTGGGCTTAAACAGTGTTTCAGGTGCCAGTCCTTCAACCACACCTTTCCTGGGAGCAGCCGGACATCACGTTGTGTTGTCTGCGCTGAGTCCCACAATCATAACGATTTTCCTATAAAGGCCTCAGCACTGAAATCCTAATTTGCCAAAGTGTCAAAATGGCTAGGGTTGTAGATCCACAACCCCATCTTGATAGCCACGAAGGAGTTTGCTGCCAAAAAGCCTCGTGGTATTCAGAATGCTGCACACTGGACGTTACCCGTCAGCGTCGCCACTATGTATGTATGTAAGTTACCTACCTCAAATTTTCATTAGAGCATCCCTTAAACCTGCCATATTAATTTTTTGCAAGTTTTTGCTTAAACAACTTGTATATATTTGGCCAATTTAAAACTTATATTCGTGTATAAAGCAGACAACTTTCTGCTTTAAATTGTTTACAAGTTTAAAAAATCAATAGTCAATTTCGAGCTCTTCCTTATTTCCTGTGACAATATATTTTGTTTATTTAGGTGGTCAAAAATACAAAAAAATCAGTATGATCAAGATAGCCTGCTCTCTCTAACATACATAGGAGCCGACTCGCGTTGGATAACGTGCGTTACTGGCCCGACTGGAATCTCAGGTTCGAATCCTGGCGGTTCCGGAGGAATATTGGTGGTGGATTACACCGGGGTTCTTCGGGTTTTTCTCCGGGTTCTCACGTTCCCGTAATTCATCCCATCAGCACTGTCCACTTCTATTCCCTCCCCCATCATGTAATTCCATCTCCATTCATTTATTTCATATCACCTTTCACTCTATCTGATGTCGGGTAAATATTATATGCTTCAGCAAACCATAGGTGTTTGAAATATGTGGTTGTAGTTACACCAATGGTGTATACACATCTATTTCCTAATGATTCCGAACTTGTGTGTTAACTTAGGGCAGAAAATCCAAAGGGATTACTGTATAGCCCTTCCTCGAGGCCTTGGATCCAGCCCAAATAAATGTCGAAATGAGTAATTTGTGTGAATGCTTGATGTGTGTCAAATCAGGAACACCATAACAACTTATATATCACCGTAGATTTTATTTCATCTCGTACATTTCATAAAGTAAAGACGATTAATACAATAAACCAAAAAGAGAAATTTGCCGTGTTAGGTTTTTAAAACCCGAACTATCTTTACTAATCCAATCCTATCTAAGACTGCATAAGACATTGATGGGAATAAGCTGAGGAACTGGTTTAAAGAGGACTATTTCATACACTGCACCACATTTCAATAACAATTTAATGATGCTACGTTGGTATACCAAACAATTGTCCTACAATAAGTGAGAATGTAGCTAGATTAAGGGAACAACAGCAGAAAAAAAAAACTTGTTTTGAGAGAGAGTTTCAAATTTTATTTTAATTTCAGAAGGATAAAAATGTATGTAATTAATATCCTTAATAATACAGGAAAATAAATTTTGTTTTATTTTTCTACAATATATCAATATTTTGAACCTCTATATCAAGAAACATTGTCGTGGTGGAGTGGTTTGCCTGCTTAAATGACCTCGTGTACTTTGCCGGCGATATCATTTTGCCAAGTGGCACCAGTCCCGGACAAGTCAAATGTAGTAAGCCAGAAGAAAAAATACCTTGGTCGATAAAGTGACGCTCTTTCACCATGAAAAATACAATTGCCAAGAAACGCGGAATGCGTTCCACTGTGGTAAAATTTTCCGAATGTAATACAGTCAACCATCAGAATCTCAGGTCAGGGACAACTTCAAGGAATCCATGGTAATGTCTGGAAAGCAATAGCTCTGTATAGGGTTGTATGAAGATTTTATATCCGCGCCACTATTAACCTCGGTTTTGAAAGTGCTAGTTTGTTAGTTAGTTATATCTGGAAATATTGTCCATGTTTATTTTTTCCGACCACCGCCTGAATTTGGCAGACATTAATTTGAAATTTCAAAATTAAAAACGAAAGTAATGGCGTTCCATGGAAAGTACCCACTAAGAACAAAAATAGTAATAGAAGATAAAGTGTTGGAACAGATTTCACACTTCCAGTATTTGAGCTCCGATATACCTTATGAAGAAAGACAAGATATAAATAAGAAAATGCAGAAATTTCAATATATTTGTGGAACAATCAGACGAACACTGAGGAGCAAATTAAGAAAGGATACGCAGCTAAGGTTTATTCAACGATGGCACTACCCGTGACGATGTATGGAAGTGAGGCCTGGGTCCTGAAGGAAAAAGATAAAAGTAAAATTCAGGCAGCGAAAATGAGATTCCTATGGGCTGTGAAAGATTGGACAATAGAAGAACATACTAGAAATGAGAATATTAGAGAGGAACTAAAAGTACAACTACTTTTTCAACAAATACAAGTACACAGGAACAATTACATAGAACATGTACAAAGAATGACAGAGGATAGGATACCAAAGATGGTACTGATGTATAATCCTGGAGGACGATTATTGGTAGGAATACCAAGAAAGCGCTGGGCTGAACAGTTGTGAGATCGGAACAGGCAAAGACCTAATCCGAGAAGGATGATGATGATTAATTTGAACTTGTCTAAAGAGACAGAGAAACAGATATGAAATGTGCTATGTATAGTCCATTGACTATATATCAGCTTATGATTGATTTTGGAATTCATAACTACTTTTCCCCGTGCAAGAATGGGTAAAACCCCGTGATGTAAGTGCAAGTTTCATGAAAAGTTATAACACTTGGAAGAGTGTAACTGTTATAAAAGTACCTATTCAGTTATTAGCACATATTTGTTTTTTTATACTCGAATGTCCTTCTTTTTTTTAAACAAAATTACATGATTCATCCCAGTTCAGCATTGTAAATTCTCGGAGATGTTTGGCATTATATCAGAGCATTCAAATAATGTAAAACATTACAATTACTACTTTGTTGTCAATATATTTACTATGTAGTTCATTAATTTGTCTACCGCTGTGGTCTCGGAATAGCGTCGTTCCCTTGTACGCAGAGGGTCCGTGTTCGATCACCTGTGGGGGCAAGTTTCGTGGGTGTTGCTGTTTTTTCGGAGTTTTTCCTCATTAGTAAGACAAATGTCAGGAAACTTTAAAGGCCGATCATTTCCTAACATAATCTGGTCATCGTAATCATCATTGTCATATTCGCCATGTTTAGTATGAATGTGTGTGTGAATGGTGTGGTTCTGTTATCTCGGAGGAGGCCCTGACATTGAGCTGATCACCTATTTTGGGAAGCCCTCCACGTTCTTGTGTGGTCAAAAAAAGTATGTTTATGTTCCATACTTTACAATCCCTCTCATTTCAAGTCCTGCCTAAAGCCCGAATGGCGTGTGTCCTTCGCGTGGTAAAAACGTATATACTTAAGGACTTTATTAGAATAAAAGTAAGATACATACAATGTTATTTACAAATATTGGTCGCACGGGCAGTAAGCCGTACGTGCTGTTGACAGTCCGTTACAATAAGTTGATGCTTGGTAATAATATACTTAAAACAAAAAAAGAAAACACAATAATATTACAATTAGATAACAATACAATTACATTACACATTAACTTAATTAACTAGAATTATTAAGAAGTAATGGTATTGCAATTTGTTAACAAATGTATTTATTCATGAATGAGTGTTGTTCTTATTTTCCGCGTTTTGTCCAGAAATCTACCCAAGTTTATCCAATTTTCTGGACTACCATTAACTCGTAGCATGACAATCTTCCACGATTTGAATTTAGAAATCTTTCCGGTAATAACTGACGCCTCCAATATTCCAAATCGTTATATTATCCTAATATATGTAACTCGTCTTCAAAGCTCCCGCACTTTCGACATATTCTCATATCGTGATCGTCGCTGATTTTTAAAAAATTTCTATGCCCCTAACCTGAACCAAGTAAGCCCTGATCTCTCTTTAAATCCTAGATTGAGTATATAAGATTATTTTCCCCAAACTTGTTTTAGGTATATTTGTAAAAATAGTGATCGTTTTCCCGCACATTCGGCCAAAATATTTTGTCGGTTTATATCTAAGTACCTCCTTCATATTTTTCTCCACACATTCTTGCGATTTTCAGTCCCTTTTTACCAATACCCAACCCCATCCCAATCTTTTGGAGTTCTCTCCTAACCTCGTCTGCCCAGAATTTCCCATTTTCGTTCCTAATTTGGTGGTCGTAACAAACTGCTCTGAGCATTGTTTGTTCACCTTGGATTAGCAGCAACCAGTATTTGAGTACATGAATTTCGCAGTTTATGTCGTAGTGAAATGACCCAAATTCATATAAGATTGCACAGTTAGATACGGCCTTACTAAGTCCTGTAATATATTGTAGAAAATGCATATATACCTTATTTAGTATTTCCGTTCTTTGAAAACCCCAAATCTCCCTACAATAGTGCATTACTGGCCTCACCATCGCTCCATACATTTTTTGTAACGTACTAACTGGAATATCGGGCACTCTACCCAGAATACTGAGAATACTATTAAGTTGTCCCCTCTGTTTGAATAATGCTATATCAATATATTTCTTCCACTTTCCGTTCATTTTTAACGTCGTACCAAGATATTCAAAATGTTTCACGTTTTGAAGTATTTGATCTCTGTATTTCCATTCCTCTGCTCTAACATAAACCGTCCCATTTTTGAACGTCATTGTTTTTGTCTTACTAATATTTACAGTCAATCCCCAATTCCAACAGTCTATTTTCAGTCGGTCAAGACCTCTTTGCAATCCCCTGATTGTCTTGGAACAGATAATTAAATCATCTGCATACAACAGGACTGGGACTTTAACATTTCTTATCTCCGGGGCCTCAATGTCTCCTTCTAGCATTATGGCTGCTATATCATCAACGAATAAATTAAACAGCATTGGTGACAAGATGCAGTCTTGTCTCACTCCCCAATTGGCTTGCTCTCTGTGATGTGCCCTTGGTCTACTTTTATACAAAATTTTACATATGTATAAATTGACATAAAATCATGTATCATTTTATGTGACATTCATTTCCGATTTAATTTTTCCTACAGTGCACTTCTGCCCAGTAAAAATGTATATGTTAGATCAACAGTTTACAATCCCTCTGCCGGAGGTTCGGGCCACTGTAAGACCCAAGTGGTGTGTAGCATGCACAAAGTACACCCTTAGACAAAAAAATGAGTCATCTCTTGATTCTATCAACCGATCGGGGAACTTCGTGAGCACTCGCAGAAGCCTTATTCACATTAAACACGTTTTCAGTAATTGTACTGTGGTGTTTGCTAGTTAACGTAGTGCACACTGAAGTAACATAAAAGAGAGTGTTTGCCTTTGTGTGTTTCCGTGGTCGAGCGGTTTATCACAAAACATCTGCGTTCGTAACTTGACGGATTCGAATCCCGTTCTACTTTTTTTTATTGGATGTTAGGATAGCACTTCGCCTGTAATATAGTTTCATATTTAATTTTATATTTGAGTTTTATGGCTTTAATGCACACATAAAACACATAAATGAAAACCTTCTAATAATTAAACGAAGAAAGGAAATAATATCTTCTAAAATGAAAAAACTTTAACAAAAACAAAATCAATGTCGGGTGTATGAATGCTCAGCATCTATTGCCGCCCTCAATCTGCGGGGCATTGACGCAAATATTTTCTACAGGCACTTGACGATCGGCTAGAGCATCCCAGGCGTCTTGAATTTGTGCCCATAAGCCATCTTTCGTTTTTCGTTCATCTGCAGGCCAATTAGAGTTCATCTCTATTTTCATCTTAGCCCATACATTTTCGATTGGATTCAACCTGGTGAACAGCGAAATTTGATTTGCCTTCTCCTTTAACAATGAAATCAAATTTCCCTAAACATATTTCAGAAAGCGGCCACAGTGTCAACAATATCGATAATACAATGTAAATTATACACAGAGAAAACAATAGACACAAAATTATCATTTTACAAAAAATCGAAATTATCAAAAAGGCCAAGAATACAAACATTCTCAACGAAAAAGTGCCTAATAAGCAAAACCCTCTACTAGAGATACAGTTAATTCAATACTACTACAACAACTTCAGAAGATGCACATGCATCGAAAGGCCTAGAGTGAAATCAACGAAAAATTTATATAGTTGAGGAAGACGGTAGTATACAAGGTAAAAATAAATAATAGTTTAAACAAACTAAAACAACACGCTTTATTAGATAAGCGAACTAAAAAATGAAAAATAATTTTATTTTCCAAAAACGCTTGGGATAAAATGAAAGTGGTCAACAAAAAAATAATCTCCAATACATCTAGAATAAAACTAGAGTTATCTACAAAAACAATAATTTTAATATCAAAAGCGTGGGATTCTCTATATCAATTAATACATATATTTGATTATAAACATATATTGGTAAAAGTAAAGTCTCTAAGAAGAAAACGTAAAAACCATAAAAATCACCCAACGCTTTTGATGGTAAATTATTTTGTTTGTAGATAACTCTAGTTTTATTCTAGATGTGTTAGAGATGATTTTTGTTGTTGTAGATAACTCTACTTTTATTCTAGATGTGTTAGAGATGATTTTTTTGTTGACCACTTTAATTTTTTCCCCTCAAGTGTGTTGGAAATTAAAATTATTTTTTTTATTTTTTAGTTCGGTTTTCTAATAAAGCGTGTTGTTTTAGTTTTTTAAACTATTTTTTATTTTTTAGTTTGGTTATCTAATAAAGCGTGTTGTTTCAGTTTTTTAAACTATTATTTTTTTTTTAGTTTAATTGATTGTCATAAACCGGAATCCCATGAAAATTTTATTGCTTAATACTTTTCTAAAAAAAACCTCCGGCCCGGATATGAACCAGCGACCTATTGATTGCTGAAATTATATACCACTACAGTCCACCGCTCTACTAACTGAGCTCTTACAACGATTGACTAAAAAGTCGATAAGTCCGCAACCTATTACACAGGTTTTTATTTTTTTTGATTTTCCGATGATTCTGGCCAGGATTTTAGAAAAAAGTTATGAAATTATTGTATTGTCATATGTCCTTTACAAGTATACAAAAATTTCAAGTCGATCAAATGTTTTTTAAGTGGACGAAAATCGTGTTCAAAGATTCCGTTACATAGATACAGGTTCGTTACATAGATACAGGTCAAGCTAATATAAAACGTGTAAAATATATAATTTAACATTGTTATAACCTCAACGGTAAAAAAAAGTATAAACTTAAAAAGTATAGATTAATTCAAATGTCGAAATAAAATGTATTTACTTCATAAAACGTTTTAATACAAATATCACGAAAAAACTGCGTAATTGAAGACGCGAACCTGCGATCTTCATTAACAGAACCAGTGACCGCGTGCTTTACCGCTGAGCTATCGGGACACGTAGAAGAGTCTTCAGTTCATGCCACATAACACAGTAGCTCAGGGACTGCACAATTATGACTAGTTTCCTAGTTTGAACCCAGCGCTGTGCCGAGTATGACTTAGAAGAAATGTGCGTTCAAGAGATGACTCATTTTTTTGTCGAAGGCTGTACCTATAAAGTGAGAGGTTATACTGAGATGAAGGAAAAAAAAAGTTAATTAACTTAATTTCTTCTAATAATTTTATAATGTTCTTATATGCATTTTGCTGTTCGTAGTCATCATCATCATCATCTTCAAGGTATGAGCCTGTTGGCCCGTTCCGCTCCCCGGCGCACTACATGCCGCAGGCGCAGGTCGTCCTTCCAACGACGTTTTGGTCTTCCTACATTTCTTCGGCCTAGAGACCTATAATGAAGCAGCTGTTTTGATAAACGATTATTTGGCATTCTTTGCATATGTTCAAACCAATTACGTTTATTTGTGTGTATTTTCTCGTTTTATATTATAAATTTGTAGTTCATCTCTGATATCTTGACTTCTCTTTTGATCTCTTAGAGATACACCTGCAACTGATCTGAGAAATCTCATTTCTATTGTCACAATTTTATTTTTCTCAGAGATCGTTAAAGGCCAAGACTCAGACCCGTATGTTAATGTTGGAACCGCTACTGTTTTGTAAAATTTTAATTGAGTTTCCCTTGTGGTCTTATTTCTCAAATATCTTCTTATTGAACCACATATCAGTTGAAATTTCCCTAATTTCTTCTACGTAGTAATAGTGATATTATGTTGTACCGTATTATTCACATTTAAGAGACTAAAAAGAGTATTTTAAAAATCTGTTTTACAGTTTTGAAGTCTATTTTGGGTACCTAAATCTTCATTTTATGAACTCGGCCGTAAAACATGGTAATTAACTTTTTTGTGAATTGAAGATTTGGCAACATCGGATTTCTTGCAGCTGATCTCATAAATTGTTCCAAAGATCTCCATTATATTTTTATTTATTTATTTATTTATTTATTTATTTATTTACTTATTTATTTATTTACTTTATTTATTTATTGGAAGTAAAATATTGTATTATCGCCTCACTATAATGGTGTCCAGCGGCTCGCTTTATTTTCCTGTAACTGTTATATATAATTAAATACAACGATGCCGACTACCGCCACTATAATAATTCCGCATGTTATTCATTGTCAAGCATTGTCGCGCGGCTCCCGCTTTTATATAAACGGACAACCATCACAGTGAGGCGATAATAACTAACAACAATTATCGCCAGACGGAAGTTTGTTCTGTTGTGATGAACTTAAATCTCATGTTCTAAGTGTTCGTAATACTTTTGACAACAGCTCTGTTTGTGATGACGAAGATGAAGATGCGGACTATGATGCTGTAGGCCTATATGACTGCAAACAAATCGGATCCAAGTTATTTCTAAAAAGAAAATAAGAAAATATACCTTCACTTCTTAATCCGTTTTGAAACAAAACATAGTATGTACTGCAGTTATAATGTTATACAGCCCATTCCGCATTTGATCCTTGTGGGTCAGGTGCAGTTTCTTGACCCCAACGTATTTCGTAGTTAAAAAATAGTAACAACCAAAGTTGTATTCTCAAACATTTGTATTGTGTCACATACAGTTTCCAGTTTCCATATCCTGCAGCAAAGAATGCTCCCTGTCTGTGATATTTGTTATAAAAATAATTAAAGTAGCCTGGGTTTCGAAATACCTCACATAATCTTCCATGTTGCCCTTTTTCTTGCGATGAAAATTATTGTTCATAATTTTTGGCGCAGGGTTTATTTAAATTTAAATATAAGTATATACGTAGCTCACTGACAGCGAAGGAAAGGAATTACAAAAAAAAGAAAAAACCCGGACAAAGTTGCGAACATGGACGGTGCTAACTTTGTAAAAACAAAAACGTAATGTATGATTTGGAATTAACAAAAAAATGTTTATTATGTTCCGCAGAATATTAATAACGAAGTGAAAATTTTATTATTAGTATTAGGAAACAAGAACTCATATTTGGACGAAAAACTACAGACTCAAAATACAGTACTTGTTTTATATAATTAGGTGAATTTTGATAAAACAGAGTAGTTAATAATATCATGAAAACTTAATCGATTTTCCAAAAGTTTTCATTATGATAGTTACCAAGTTTTACGATCGATTACATCTTTTATAGATACAAAATTCGCAAGCCTGGTAATCTCAATAAAACACGCAGATTAAATTATTCTAAATACCGAGGCCGAAATAAACGATTTAAGAAATGAGTTTAGTACCTTTTGGTTTCAGAGTTATGTAGAACAGTAAAACTTGTATCTTGAGATATCATTATTATACTTTATCATTGTTAGATAAGAGGCTTTTGTTTCTTTTTATTGCAAATACTTCACGTCAAATATTGATGTATCGAATTTTGCAACCAGCACTGATTATCTTATTTATTGTACAGAAGTACATAACTCATAATCCATTATTTTTCTAAAACAATATTTTGCCAACATCACAATGAATTGAAATTAAAAATGAGGTTAATCGCTGTGTATGAATACAACTACGCATACCTTAAATATCTCACTCCAACTATTTGGATTATTAATGGTTGTGTACTTTAGGGGAACGTGTCATAATAATAATAATAATAATAATAATAATAATAATAATAATAATAATAATAACCATAATCATCATCATAATCCGGTACCATGGCAGCTGTCTCCGTCTTCCGGAAACCAAACGCCATTCCTCTCTGTCCATCCATTGATTTTCCTTCAATCCTCTGATATTCATAGCTGTTTGTACCCCTTCTATCCAAGTTTTCTTCGGTCTTCCTCTCTTCCTCCTTTCTATTGGGATCCATTCCATAACAATTTTAGGCAATCTTAACTCTGGCATTCTTTTGACATGGCCAGTACCACCTGAACATCTTTTTCTTTTTTATAATGCCTATGATGTCCGACTCCTCTTGTACCACCCCTATTTCCCCTTATTTCTTCATTTCGTATTCCTATTCCATTCTAGATTTTCCAGCTGATTTTAAAACAACAACCATTTCTGTACGTTTTTTCATTTCCCTGGTAGGAATTTACCAAACTTCAGCACCATCTCTTACAAATGCTCTGAAGTTGATGCTTTGGTATATTTGTAATTTTTTCTATTTTTGTATGATAGTGTTTTTTGCTCCAACCAAACAGAGTTTTAAGCAGTTTTTGCTTGTTTTTTGTTTGCTATTCTATTTTTACACGCTTTCTATTAGCTTGACCTGTATCTATCTATCTATCTATCTATCTTATCTATGGACCGGATTCTTCATCTTTCACGCGAGTTTCACCCACTTAAAAAAAATCATCGGACCGACTTGAAACTTTGTTATCACTTGTAGAGGACCCGTGACAATATAATAATTTCCTATTTATTTTCTAAAATCCTGGCCATAATCATCACAAAATCAAAAAAGTGTTTTTGTGTCAATGTAACGGAATATTTCAACGCGATTTTCAACACCCCTTAGAAACCCTTGGATTGACTTGAAGCTATTGTATCTTTGTAGAGTATACCCTTGCCAATACAATAAGTTCATATTATTTTTCTAAAATACTGGCCATAATCATCATAAAATCAAAAAAAGTGTTTTTGTATCAATGTAACGGAATCATTTCATCCAAGCTGATTTTCACCCACATACAAACATTGGATCGACTTGACACTTTTTATACTCGTAGAGGACCCGTGACAATACAATAATTTCATATTTATATTTTTCTCTAAAACCTGGTCATAATGCTCAGAACAATCAAAAAACTTGTTTTTGTATCAAATTTACCCGAATCTTTCAACGCGATTACTTCCCACCCATCTTAGAAACATTGAATCGACTTGAAACTTTGTATACGTGTAGAGAACCCGTGACAATACAATAATTTTATATTTTGTTTCTAAAATCCTGGCCAGAATCATCCGAAAATAAAAAAAATGAAAACTGGTATAATAGGTTGCGGACTTGTCGAGTTTTTAGTCAATCGTTGTAAGAGCTCAGTTGGTAGAGCAGTGAACTCTTAGTGGTTTGTAATTTCAGTAATCCGTACGGCGCTGGTTCAAATCCGGCTGGGAGGGTTCTTTTTTTATAGAAGAGTATTACTTTTAGCTCATACGACAATAGTATCGAAATTAAAGATATTTACATTTTTATCTTATACTGTAAAATATTAAAAGTAAAAAATAGAAAATAAATAATAGTTTTAAAAAACTAAAAGAACACGCTTTATTAGAAAACTAAAAAATGAAACATAATTTTAATTTCCAATACGCTTGGGATAAAATAAAGTGGTCAACAAAAAAATCATCTCCACACATATAGAATAAAATTAGAGTTATCAACAAAAAGAAAATAATTTTACCATCAAAAGCGTGGGGTGATTTTTATGATTTTTACATATTCTTCTTAAAGAGCTTATTTTACCAATATCTGTTTATTTTCAAATATATTAATTGATATAGAGCACCCCACGCTTTTGATGGCAAAATTATTTTATTTTTGTTGATAACTCTAATTTTATTCTATATGTGTTGGAGATGATTATTTTGTTGACCACTTTATTTTATCCCAAGCGTATTGGAAATTAAAATTTTTTTTCATTTTTTAGTTTTCTAATAAAGCATGTTCTTTTAGTTTTTTAAAACTATTATTTATTAGTTTCCACTGTGTTATCGCCTGAATGGAATAATAATAATAATAATAATAATAATAATAATAATAATAATAATAATAATAATAATGATAATAATAATAGTAATAATAATAATAGTAATAATAATAATAGTAATAATAATAATAGTAATAATAATAGTAATAATAATAATAGTAATAATAATAATAATAATAATAGTAACAATAATAATAATAATAATAGTAACAAACTCTAACTCACTGGCTCTATGGAACCCGTAGCATCACGACCGCACGGAAATGAGCTCTCCATACATTCATAACCTGAGTTAAATTTTTCAATCATCTCCCATATAATATAGGCCTACTTTCCTCAAATCATGGTTAATATTATTCCTTAGCTCTTTATTGACCTAGCTACTGGGCGTGTTCCTTCGGGATTTCCTACAACGAGTTTCTATGTCCCTCTTTCATTCCCCATTCATGCTACATGTCTTTCTTATTGCAGTCTACAAACTTAAATTTTCTTATTATAGCTCATTTCACATAAAGATCGCATAGCTCACGGTTACGTAGTCTTTCTTATCCACTCGTTTGTCTGTTCATCTCCCTTTGTCCAAAAATGTTCCTAAGGACTGTATTCTTAAATACTCGTAACGTGTTCTCCTCCCTTAAAGTGAGAGTCTATGTTTTGCATCCATATAATATAACTGGGAGATTAACAGTTACATATATTTTCAGCTTGTTTTTTGAGAGAAGTAAAAATTATAATTATTAATAACTATTACCTGAGATATTATTTCTACGTTGAGAGTAAGTAATAGACCGCTCAGATTTTAAAGACAATTCTTTTGGTTTGAATATAAAGAAAAAGCTTTTTATACTTCGGATGTGAATATGTGCTGCCAGGCATTGGTTTCCTTATCGTAGATACGGTAATGAGTTAGAAACACTTGTCCATTTCATTGACTCCCGCATATCGTTAAACGTGTATTAACATGTAAATAAATGTATGTATTACATGTTAGGAAAAATTTTTGGACCAAAAATAGATGAACAGACAGGTGAATGGAGTAAGCTACATAATATTGAGCTATGTAATATGTATAGGAAGCCAGATAAATAAGAACAGTTAAGTCTCGTAGGCTGCTATGGGCAGGACATGTGGCACATATGGGGGATGAAAGAGGTGCATGGAAACTTCTGCTAGGAAAACCAGGGGGAAAACACCCAGTTGATAGACCAATAATGTGGTGGGAGAATAACATTATCCATGATTTGAGGGAAGTAGATTACACAGGGGATAATTGGAAAACATTAGCTCAGGATATGGATGTATTGAGAGCTTATGTCCGCGCGGTCAGGAACCTAAGGGTTCGACAGAGCCAGTGAGTTAGTTAACAAAGTTTTAGGACATAGTATAATTTAGACATAATTAAAATGAAAAACAACCAATAATTAATTTAAATGTTGTCAGGAAATATAAATTCAATCAGCCACGGAGAAAAAAATGCTGTAATATAAATTAAATATCGACTTTTTCAGAAAATAAAAACAAAATATATGACATTATTAGTCTACAAAGGCCGGATAGGATCGGTGCGTTCTGGTACTACTCCCCGTGACATCAATTCTACGGTCACATACACTTCAGTTTCTTTTAACAATATACCTAGTTCTCGTGTACGAGGTGGCGTTTGGTTCAACTATCACACTGAGAGTGAAGAGTGAAATACTGTAAGTCAATACAATGTGATTAAGTTTTATGAAGTAAAAGTGCTCCACGTTTCACGATTCAGCGGACTTTAGTCTCTAAGTCTGGTCTTATATTTTCCCGCTCCCTATGGTAGCGACACCCTTCTATTCTATTCCGGCCTTTGTAGTCTAATAGATTGCAACGGTGCATTTTTGTTCTAACCAAACATCACAGTGAATCACTGACAATTTTATGACAACATGCCATCAGATCTGCATTTATAAAAACCTAAGAGAGTATGGCTATAGCGTAAAAGAAAAAATCAAGGAATTTCCACTAAAGGGAGCATATAATAGAGAACCAATATACAGGGTTATTCAGAAAGAAGGAACAGACTTCAAACATTTATTTCTTCCAAACTGCAAAAAATATAAACACAATTACAACGTTCCTGGAAAGAGAAAAATTAGAAGTTCCATTCACGGCCGCATTTCTCTAGCCACGTCCGACGAAACCTGAATTACACCATTCCAGGACGTTGGATTGCAAGAGGACGTTAACAAGATCAATTTTATCGCCGGCGGTCTCCCAAGTCACCAGACCTAACCACGTGTGATTTTTATCTATGGGGTTACGAAAATGCCGTGTTTTATCCCCCCTATGCCTGACACTCTTGAAAATCTGGGACATCGAATTGTTGAAGCTCTGGATTCGGTAACCAGAGACCACCTGAATCGTGAGTAGCACGAAATGTACCACCGTTTTGATATTTGTCGTGTAACACATGGTGCTCATATTGAATGCATAAAATAGCTAAATTTGAAATTTTCTCTTTCCAGGAATATTGGAATTGTGTTTCAATATTTTGTAGTTGGGAAGAAATAATTGTTTGAAGTCTGTTCCTTCTTTCTGAATAGAATGTATTATATAAATAAATCTGTGAAAAGGGCCACATACTGGACACAATTATAAGATTTGAGGTGGATACAAATCAGTCTAAAGAGGTTAGTGTAGAGAAAATAACCATCGATGGTGGTCCCATTCATTGGGTTAACGTCATCGTACATTTTGGGTATTTAATTGTCGCTCGCCGCCACGCCGCACAGTGGGCAAAATCACTAAGTTAGGTGGACAAAATTAATGTAAAAATTTAGAGTTTTCTGGCTATTTGTTGCCGTTATTTTTAACTAGGAAGTCAGGAAATAGTACTTAATTGTTCATAAGTGGTAGAATTATGAGTGATTCTTGTTTAAGTACTCTTAATCTAGCACTATTGGATTTATGGTGTATCTCCATCATTGTGTATTGTGTCTCGCGTAAATAAATATTGTTCTCAGAGAATTGAATGTTCTATAACGGATAAGTACCGATTTATTGTAAGGATTATATTATAAATAATTTTCATTATAACTAATAAGTAATTTTAATGGAAAAGCTTATTTATTTATTTATTTATTTTGCCTGATGGAGTTAAGAGCGTAAGATTTTCTCTTCCACTTCATCAGATTTAAATTATATACACTACTCAGAAAATTAGAGGAACACATGTTTGAACCAAAGCCACAAAATAAATATTGTAACAACTTAATGTTTGAGAGTCAGATATTTTGAGTTCAAGTATTGTTTAAAATCAGATTGAAGATCTTCTGGGTTTTATTAATTTTTCTCTGAATATGTTAGTGAAATTCCAAGAGTTGCTGAAACCAAAGTGAGTTCGTATTGATGTATTTTTTAAAAACAGGTTTGAAGAATAATATGTGGTAGGGAATGGTTATTTTTTTATTCTCTGAAGCTAATACAGAGCAATGAGGCATCTAAATGAAACATCAGTTGCATGGAGCAGTTGCATTGACTGAAGATGGTCGTTCCATTCGCCATGTCTCTAGGATTCTTGATGTCAGCCCTTCCGTCATCCATAGGTTGTGGAGGCGATATAGAGAGGCACATGGATACACGGGCAAGGTCGTAAGAAGAAGACTACAGACGTACAGGATAGATTTCTTGTCTTATCAGCTTTGCGCAGAAGAAAATCTACAGCCATAGATCTACAAAGTCATTTACGAACAGCAACTGGGACGGTAATTTCTAATCAGAATCTAAGAAATAGACCGAGAAATGCAAGGTTGAGGTCTAGAATCCCCTTTAAATCCCCTCGTTTAACACGTCAGCACACGGACGCCCGGCTGCGATTTGTTCAGAATCATGTCAACTGCCAGCTCCGCCAATTGAAGGGTGTTTTATTCACGAACGAATCAAGATTTCGTCTAACAGGTTCTGATGGTCGTACACTTGTATGGAGACGTCCTGGTGAACGTTTTGATCCGGCCACAATTATTGAACGTGACAGATTTGGAGGTGGTGCGGTAATGGTTTGGGCTGGGATTACTTTTGAATCTCGGACAGATAACCAATTAGAACAATTTAGCGTCACAACAACTCAAAATTACATTTTAAGGTATCGAAAATAGAAAAATAATAACTTCACACTTTAGAACAAGTAAAAGAAAATTATAAAACCTTAGAAATATCAACACACATAAAAATGATAGAGATGTTTTAATATTGCTAAACCAAGGCATGTAGTACTGCAGAAAACTGTAGTGGAGCGTACTTTCATATGAAGAGCTTGTCGTTCCACAGCGCATGAATGCTGATACTTACATTAATTACATGATCCTCCAACATGTTGTACCCTTTGCTTATGGCATGGACCCTAATTTTCTTCTAATGCAAGGTAATTCTAGATGTCATACAGCAGCATAGGCTACCAGAGATGTTCTGCAAAAATGCAAATTCGAGTGATGGACTGGCCTGCATGCAGTCCGGACCTTAATCCGATCCAGCATATGTGGGATAAGTTGGAAAAGTTTGTTCCTAAGCGTCCTGCTGTACGTCAGTACATTGAAGAAATTCCACATGCACTCACCGAGTAATGGGAGAGAATCTCACAAGTTTCTGTTAGAAGGCTTCTGCGAAGCATGCCTCATAGGTGTAATGCGGTCATTCAGGCTCACGGAGGACACACTAAGTACTGAGTGTTGAAATATCCTTGGAAACATTGATTCCAAAAATTGTAAATCTCAAATTTCCACTTTATTTCTGTTACAAATGATAACTTGTTCGTATTGCTAATACTGTACAAGAAAATATTGTTTCAATGTCTATTATAATTTTACATAAATCTTCAATTTATAATCACAAAAGTTGAAACATTAAATTGTTTCAATATTCATTCTCGTGTTTTGGTTTAAAAATGTGTTCCTCTAATTCTTTTGAGTAGTGTATAATAACAATTATGAATTATCTTCATGTGATTAATGATACATAATAGGCATAGTTACGCCCAAGGGCCCCTAAGATTTTTTTCAAAATTCGTTTAGCCAATCCTTCTAGTTTGAAAACAATTTGGAGATTTTTTTTTGCTTTTTAGCTGATTGGGTGAATTTTTTCTGAGTCCTTTTTCGAATATCCCGGAGGTAATATTATGAAGAGCGGGTGAAATTTCCTGAGAAAATTCGGAATTAAAGCCTGGTGAAGTATAATCTAATAGTGCTAACATGGATAATCCATATATTTTTATTCTATAGGCCCTAACCTTTAAAAGAAAGGGTTAGTTCGTGTTTCTGATACAATTTTTAAACGATGGAAAAAGCTCATGGAAAACCTTAGTATTTTAAAACAGATATTCATTTTGGCTTAATATGGGTGATTCCTAGCTCAATATTTTCCACCGTAACATTCAACCTTAGTCTCAACGTGCTGGAAATAAATTTTTCAGAATCAATCTAGAAAACGAAAAAAAAAACAATCGTCGATTTATTAGTGGTTGATTGCGACAAATTAATTCATGTGGCACAGTGTTCGTTTTATTTTTCTGGTATGCATGGTCATGCAAAGTTTTGAAAGGAGCAAGTACTGCAGCATCTACCACAGCAATTACCTCGGCTTCTAACTCAGCATCACCACATCTTCTTTGCACGAAAATCGACTACATGAATTCCAGATGTTTCTCCCCCGAATGAAGCTTTAGCTTTGTTTGTTAATTGAAAACTAACTAAGACTTTTTTTCCTGAGACAGAGAGCAAAATATGTTGGTCACGTTTTGTATCCACCGCAGTACTAGGTACAACAAGCCAATTAAGCTTCTTGTATTCCAGAAGAAAGTGTTATAACTACCGAGGCGAGAGTGAATTGTCATTGCAGGCATTATTAAATGTCTATTCCGTTTGTTGTAATAAAAATGTAGAATTAAAAATAATAAAACTTCACCATTGCCGGTCCCAAGTCCGGATGAGAAAGGAGGAGGGGGAGTAACACCTCGTTAAAAAAAACCTAGGTTCAGCTCACCCGGCTGATAGTACTTGTAAGGGTTCCCAGCCAGGGTTATGGTGAAGACCCCAACAGCGGATGCAGCAGAGTAGGAGACCTACGGTATGGTGTAGACGGCGGATGAAGGAATAAAGGGTGGATCAGACTCTTAGCTACAGTGAAAGCACCTGATCTATGGTGGAGTCCAGAAAAAGTCCCTGGTCCTCCAGAGTGGGGGTTGATGCTATTGGCCAGCTCTACATACATTCTAAAAAAAACTTAATGCTACAAAACCAAAATATATAGCCTCAGATAAGAAACATATACAACGACAAAGCAAAATTAATATTGGTATGGACATATAATGAGAAGAAGGGACACCGAAACAAACAAAGGAGTATTGAAATGGATACCTCCTGGAAAAGGGAAACGTGGTAGACGAAATCCAACGTGGATAAAGGAAATTCAAGACAACATGAAGAAGAGAAATATGAGAGAAGTATAACGCAAGACAGGGTAGTGTGGAAGAAAAAAAATTTGGTTGAGTATACCTGCGTATATAACAGAAGCAATCATGAAATAATAAATATAAAAATAATAAATAAATAAATGTATGAAAATACTGTTCACTGCTCTATATAGGCTAAAACTATATCATATAGTCTTCAAAATGGGGGAATAGGCATAAATTTTGAGTTTCACCCTGCACTGCATCATAAAATATAAATGTTTAGTTTTGTCCACTTAAAGTCTGTTTTTTGCCCACTGTGCGCAGCTACTAATGTTAAGTTATTTAACTGATTGTCATTTGGGAGCATGAAGACTTCTCGTGCTTAATATAATAATTGCTGCAGTTTCTTCAAATCATGCCGTTTAATGCCGATTGTTGGCGGTAACCGATAAGAATTATAATCCGCGCACTTTTCAAACCGAATGTTAACCCAGTGCATTGTAGAATAATAACTTCTTCTTCCCCATTGTAGTTCAACCTCTCACCTGATAGGTACTTTTACATGCCTCACGCCACCCGAGCCTTAGAGTGGCACGACCTGCCGAGAGAGGTATTTTAAACTATAGATCAAATAGAGTGACAGGACCTGCCGGGAGATGAATTTTAAACATTGGATCAAACAGAGTGACACGTCTTATCGGAAGATGAATTTTAAACTTTGTATCAAACAGAGTGGCACGTCTTATCGGAAGATGAGTTTTAAACTTTGGATCAAACAGAGTGGCACGTCTTATCGGAAGATGAATTTTAATCTTTGGATCAAAGAGAGTGGCACGTCTTATCGGAAGATGAATTTTAAACTTTGGATCAAACAGAGTGGCACGTCTCATCGGAAGATGAATTTTAAACTTTGGATCAAACAGAGTGGCACGTCTCATCGGAAGATGAATTTTAAACTTTGGATCAAACAGAGTGGCACGTCTCATCGGAAGATGAATTTTAAACTTTGGATCAAACAGAGTGGCACGTCTCATCGGAAGATGAATTTTAAACTTTGGATCAAACAGAGTGGCACGTCTCATCGGAAGATGAATTTTAAACTTTGGATCAAACAGAGTGGCACGTCTCATCGGAAGATGAATTTTAAACTTTGGATCAAACAGAGTGGCATGTCTTATCGGAAGATGAATTTTTAACTTGGGATCAAACAGAGTGGCACGTCTCATCGGAAGATGAATTTTAAACTCTGGATCAAACAGAGTGGCACGTCTTATCGGAAGATGAATTTTAAACTTTGGATCAAACAGAGTGGCACGTCTTATCGGAAGATGAATTTTAAACTTTGGATCAAACAGAGTGGCACGTCTCATCGGAATATGAATTTTAAACTTTGGATCAAACAGAGTGGCACGTCTCATCGGAAGATGAATTTTAAACTCTGGATAAAACAGAGTGGCACGTCTTATCGGAAGATGAATTTTAAACTTTGGATCAAACAGAGTGGCACGTCTCATCGGAAGATGAATTTTAAACTTTGGATCAAACAGAGTGGCACGTCTCAACGGAAGATGAATTTTAAACTCTGGATCAAACAGAGTTGCACGTCTTATCGGAAGATGAATTTTAAACTTTGGATCAAACAGAGTGGCACGTCTTATCGGAAGATGAATTTTTAATTTTGGATCAAACAGAGTGGCACGTCTCATCGGAAGATGAATTTTAAACTCTGGATCAAACAGAGTGGCACGTCTTATCGGAAGATGAATTTTAAACTTTGGATCAAATAGAGTGGCACGTCTTATCGGAAGATGAATTTTAAACTTTGGGGGGGGGGGGATCAAACAGAGTTGCACGTCTCATCGGAATATGAATTTTAAATAACTTTGGATCAAACAGAGTGGCACGTCTTATCGGAAGATGAATTTTTAAACTTTGGATTCAAACAGAGTGGCACGTTTAATCGGAAGATAATTTTTAAACTTTGGATCAAACAGAGTGGCACGTCTCCTCTGAAGATGAATTTTAAACTTTGGATCAAACAGAGTGGCACGTGTCATCGGAAGATGAATTTTAAACTCTGGATCAAACAGAGTGACACGTCTTATCGGAAGATGAATTTTAAACTTTGAATCAAACAGAGTGGCACGTCTTATCGGAAGATGAATTTTAAACCTTAGATCAAACAGAGTGGCACGTCTCATCGGAAGATGAATTTTAAACCTTGGATCAAACAGAGTGGCACGTCTCATCGGAAGATGAATTTTAAACCTTGGATCAAACAGAGTGGCATGTCTTATCGGAAGATGAATTTTAAACTTTAGAACAAACCACACACTTTTCTGACCACACAAGTTCATTGTGGTCCACCCTGAATGAGTGATTAGCTCAATCCAGGGCTTTTTCCGAGACAACACAACATTAATTCGGAACACTTGATTCACTCATACTTTCAAAACCAAATATGGCGAATAAAATAATGATGAGCATGATGGCCAGACGATGTTCGGGGACCATTTGGCACTTGAAGTTTCGTGCCGTCTGTCTTACAGGTGGTAAATAAAGCGAAAAAGACCATCGCCCAGGAAACCTGCCCCGACCGAGGATCGGACCCTGTACCGCTGCGTACGAGGTAGCGACGTTACGTCATTAATAGTTTTTTATCTGACTTTTCTATCTTGTACATTTTATATTTCAATCGTTAACTCTAGATTGAATCAAATATTCTGTAAATAACAAATATAGTATACACGTACCATGTTTATTGTAATTTAGATGTAGGAATAATTTTTGTATTTTTTTAATCTAACCTGCTTGAGTGGTAGACAATGTCTTAAGGCCTTAACTCTGCCAGGTAAAATAAACCTATTGTTATTATTATTAAGCTATTATTCCGAGACCACAGCTGTAGACATAATACCATGGTACTGTATATGATTATAAACAGAAGTACCATCTAGACGATATTGAATTTTTTGGTGTTTCATTGGGGCCACAGGAGCAATTTCCAAATGCTTTGTAGTAATCTGCAATAAACTAAGCATTCCAACTGTCACTATGAAAACTCTCTCGTTGTTAGCGCTACAAACTCTCTTCAATGTTTTTAAAAAAAATGTTTGTTGTAATTGGAACATAATTCAGTTTAAAATCAACATGTTTATATTATTGTTTACTTGTAAATGTATTTAAAATACAGTTGAATGTTAAGCTTTGTCCTTCGGCAATGTCGAATTGCAGGGGAAGCAGGGAAATAAAAAAAATTGTTTAATTCGGAACTGATCTCTCAGTAGATTAACAGATTATTTATTATCTTTCGCTTCTCTGATAATATTAATACTGTTAATTTTTATCTCTCTATAATTTGTATTAAATAAAAAAATAAATATCCTAAACTCGTGTCCAACTCACAGTCGGGTCGAGGGATGAGATGAGATGAGCCCCCTATATAGAGATATGTGAATAACAAGGGTGCCGGCCGACCACGTTTGACGCACCATCGCGAAGACAGATGTATGAAATGAAATGGATGAGATGCGTATGGAGAAATAGTGGCAAGGGAAAATGGGAGAAAACCCCGAGAAAATCCTGTCCAAGCTCCGTTTCGTCCACCACGAAACCCACATGGAATGACTCGATATCGGGACCCAGCGGTGAGAGGCGAGCGTCTAACCGCTTGCGTCACGGAGCCGCCACTATAATTTGTATAATACTGACTTAAAATTGTTTATTTTATGTTATGACCTTACGTAATTTAAATTATCTAGTATTATTTTCAAGTGTAGTGTAGAAGAGAAGGCCATATGACCTTAAACATCCAAGTTAGAATAAAGAAGTATTACTACTATAATTCATCATTGTTAATATGAATGTTATTAATATTATTTTTTATTCCTCACTATCACTATCATTATTTTAAAAACTAACCGGCGTTATTGAATCCCAAGGTTCATGGCCGTGTTGACATAAGCTCTCCATACATCCGTATCCTGAGCTAATATTTTCCAAACATTCCCTGTATGATTCACTTACGTCAATTAATGGTTACTGTTATTCTCCCACTTCAGTCTAGGTCTGTCTACTGAGCTCTTTCCCTCTGGTACTTTCTACAAGTTTCTCAAATGTTAATTCCCCTTTTTCAATTCCCATTCAAGTTACATGTTCTCACATCGCAGGTTGTAAGATTTAACTGTTCTTATTATATCTGATTTCCCATAAAGATCATGGAGCTAATTGTAGTTTTTTCTATTTTATTCCCATGTCAACTCGTTTCTCTTTGGGTCCAAATATGTTCCTAACCACTGTATTCTCAAATAATCGTAACCTTATGAATTTCTTAAATGTAAGTATATGTTTCGCATCCATGGGCCTGTAGCAGGATCGTTAATTACTGCTCAGTAAGTGTAAAAAGACGCCCAGCTCCTCCGATTCAACCCTGTGTCGGATAGGCTGACAAGGTAAGACACTTTTCACACCCAGCGGGCAAGTTTAATCGGCCTAATCTATAGTGTGAAAGGAAGAATCGCCGTTTAATGTATTTTAAAACATTTTAGAGTTATTATTATTATCATTATTTTTTGTTGTTGTTCATGTCGACCGCAGTGGACTAGTAGTTACGTTTTTTGCCTCTCGCCTTGAGGGTAGCGGTTTTAAACCTGGCCAGGGTCAATGAATTGTTTTAGGATGAAAAAATCCAAGGAGCAAGATCTCCGGGAGGGGCTTCAAGCAGTGGTCCCGACTCTGGAGATTATCAGACTCGTAAAAAGGCCTCTAATCAAAATTTACCAAATTTTCCCATTTACCATCCTAGTGCTACCTTGGTTTCCTAGAAGTCACAATTAGGACCCCGGGCCACTCAACGACATCTATCCGAAAACAAGTGTAACTAAATTATTATGGTTGAATGTCTCCCTTTTAGGAGAGAATGCCTTAGTCTCGTTGAGAGGCACAAGGCTTACAAGAATAATAATAATAATAATAATAATAATAATAATAATAATAATAAAAATAATAATTATTATTATTGTTATATTATGTCATTATTATTATTATTATTATATTATTATTATTATTAGTATTATTAGTATTATTATTGTATTGTTATTATTATTATTTTTATTATTATTATCATTATCATTATTATTATTATTATTAATCATCGTTATCCTCTGTCACATCATCAGGACCCTAAATTTGTTCCTTCAGAAAATTGATCTGACCCAAAATTCCGATTGCAGAAATTCAAAGTATTTTTATACATGCAATGTTACATAATATTGTTATTAGAGGAACTTCGGGAAATGTGGACCCCTATTTTGAATTGATTTTTCTTCTTTTAATTAAGAGATTTGAATTTTGATTATATACAGTGACTATCATTAATGTTATAAACTATGAAATATCATTGTTATTTTATTACACTATTTTACATTACAAGAAAGGACCTATTTAACCTCCATATTCGGGTAAAGTGGATCCTAGAGTCCACTCTAGGTTTTAGTCTATTTTTATGTTTATTTACTCTATTAATTTATACAGACAGGCGCACGTAAATTTGAAAGTATTTATGGCTGATGGCAATTAAAAAGCGTTGATGTTTATTTAAAGTTTTGAAAAAAAAATTGTTGGTTATAACATCCACACGTCATTTATCTGCAGACAGCGACGGTTTTTTTTAGTTTTAATAAATTTACAAGGATATTAAATAAAAGTAACCAAATGTAGGTTCTTACATATAGCTTCCTCATTCATAAAATATTCGTGAACCCCTTCATGGAGTGTCCACATTAACCGAATAACTTTGTTAACTCGCCTCGGTAGCTCAGTTGGTAGAGCACTTGGCCCGGAAAGCCAAGGGTCCCGGGTTCGAGTCCCGGTCTAGGCGAAAATTTTCTCTTCAAATTAAATTTATCTTTCATTGAGAAATGTTAATTAATAATAAAAACATCATTAGAAGCCTTACTAGCTTTTAAAGTAATGTTAAATTCCCAATAAATGTCTTCTTAACTAAGAAGCCGCCATTTGCAAAGATAGAAACAATGGTTTCAAAAGCATTTGGCGATAGGGAATTACAACGTATATAAGAGAAAAATTTGCGTCTAGATCGTAACTCGCCTCGGTAGCTCAGTTGGTAGAGCACTTGGCCCGGAAAGCCAAGGGTCCCGGGTTCGAGCCCCGGTCTAGGCGAAAATTTTTCTCTTCAAATTAACTTTGTTATGTTTAATTATTTTATTCAGCCGCCAATCACGTAATATCAAACCAAACCTGTCAGCATATTAAAACAGCATCTATATTATATAACAAATTTAGGAAAATTTTCAATATTTATAATATTCAATAGCACACATTAAAAATTAATTCTTAGCTTGAAAAGCTTTTAAAATGCTATTTTCATAAATATCACAAATAAACCCTCCTTCGCACAAAAAATATAAGAAACTGATCTTGAACACGTCAAACTTAATGAGGGGAGGAAGTTAAAATATTTTCAATTCGAGGGCAGCACCAAATAAAAGAAGATTTCATTACACTTCATCCGAAACAGTTCTCTACATGCCTACATGAAGAGTTCACGGTGCTTCCGACAAGATTATTCGGTCAGTGTTTCATCTGGCGATTTCTATATGGCTAAAAACAAAATAAATCATAGTTGGAAGCCCAAGAAATGTAATGTATTGAACACCTGAAAAAATCTAAAAACCTATCGTCTTCTCTATGGTTATGCTTCGAAGTTATTCGCAGAACCAGCGAGTTAATACAAATATACATTTTATTGACTATTTAACTCATGTCCCAAATGGTAGTCAATGACCAATCACATTTCATTGAATTATGTTTTACAATCAATGACAGTCGTGTTTTACCTCGCTCTTTATCGATTTCTCTTTCTCAGTTCCTGCATTTGTGATAAAGAAAGCTCCTCCTTTTTACATGCTTTATATTAGCTTGACCTGTATCTATCTATCTATGTAACGGAATCTTCCAACGCGATTTTCACCCACTTAAAATCATTGGATCGACTTCAAACTTTGTATACTTGTACAGGGCCCGTGACAATACAATAATTGCATTCTTTCTAAAATCCTGGCCAAAATCAGCAGAAAATCAAAAAAAGTGCCTTTGTATTTATGTAACGGAATTTTTGAACACGATTTTCACCCACTTAGAAATATTGGACCGACTTGAAACTTTGTATACTTGTAAAGGACCCGTAACAATACAATAATTGCATATTTATTTTCTAAAATTCTGGCCAGAATCATCAGAAAATGAAAAAGTGTCTTAGTATCTATGTAACGGAATATTTGAACACGATTTTCACCCATTTAGAAACATTGGGTCGACTTGAAACTTTGCATACTTGTAAAGGACCCTTGACAATACAATAATTTCATATTTGTTTCTAACATCCTGGCCAGAATCGTCAGAAAATCAAAAAAATGGTCTTTGTATCTATGAAACGGAATATTTGAACACGATTTTCACCTACTTAGAAACATTGGATCGACTTGAAACTTTGTATACTTGTAAAGGACCCGTGACAATACAATAATTTCATATTCTGTTTCTAAAATCCTGGCCAGAATCATCAGAAAATCAAAAAAATGAAAACTGGTATAGTAGCTTGGAGACTTGTCGACTTCTTAGCCAATCGTTGTAAGAGTCAGTTGGTAGAGCGGTGAACTCTAGTGATATATAATTTCAGTAATCCATTGGTCGCTGGTTCAAATGCGGCTGGGAGGGTTTTTTAAAAGAGTAATCCTATTAGCTCATATACAATAGTATCGAATTTAAAGATATTTACATTTTTATCTTATTCTGTAAAATATTAAAACTAAAAACTAAAAAAAAAATAGTTTTAAAAAACTAAAACAACACGCTTTATTAGAAAACCGAACTAAAAAAATGAAAATAATTTTAATTTCCAAAACGCTTGGAATAAAATTTAAGTGGCCAACAAAAAAATCATCTCCAACACATATAGAATAGAACTAGAGTTATGAACAAACAGAAAATAATTTTACCATCAAAAGCGTGGTGTGCTTTTTATGATTTTTACATTTTCTTCTTAGAGACTTTACTTTTACCAATATCTGTTTATTATCAAATATATTAATTGATATAGAGCACCCCACGCTTTTGATGGTAAAATTATTTTCTGTTTGTTGATGACTCTAGTTTTATTCTATGTGTTGGAGATGATTTTTTGTTGACGACTTTAATTTTATCCCAAGCTTGTTAGAAATTAGAATTATTTCCATATTTTTAGTTCGGTTTTCTAATAAAGCGTGTTGTTTAATTTTTTAAAAACTATTATTTATTAATATTCTGAACAGTTCAGAGCATTATTTTCTCCAACAAGTACTTTGAATATAGCAAATAATGAACAGATTCCTTGATTTTACTGAGTTGTTTACTAAAATATAAATTAATAACCTGTAATATTGATTATAATATACAGTTAGATGTGTTTCATTATTTCCCCACTAGAGTGCATTCTCACAATATCGTGATTCTATTTGGCTGTAAATAATATGATCAAGTTGCAGGGAATGAACATAACCTTATATTTCTGATATGTTTTCAAACATAGCCGTTTACATTAAATATATAAATATTTTAAAATACTGGTGACTATATTTAAATAATGACTTTTGAGTAAACAGCTTAATTACATTCGTTAAATAGTCTTAACAAATGCCACTGTTATTTCCAAATCCTTCAGATAAGTTCACTAGTTACTTTGTGACTTAAAGTGAGTCGTGAATATATCGATGATTTGAAAATCACTCGTGACATTACTTATGGAAATGTGGATTTCACTTCGAAAGGTTTTTGTTCTTTAATTACTGCGCATTTCATTTTCATTTTTTTTAAATACGTATGATTAAAATTTGTTATATAGGATCCGCTAAAATCTACAATTAAGAAAAAATACAAACAAAATAGTACACGCTCTAATATACATAGTCATAAACTACGAAATGAATTTCAATTCTCTATAAAATATACAGAAGATTATAAATGTATGCATATTAATATTTTTGTAGACCGAAAACATTACTATTATAATAAGAAAATTTCATATCAAAAAACAAAATCGATGGTCATATCTGGGAAAACCATATCATGAGTGATGATTGTAATAGAGAAGAATGCCATTGAAGAAGTAACTAATTTTAAAATACTTAGGCAATTTTACGTCACAGTTAGTCCAAAAGCATTCAAGATTAAAAGTGTATAAAACACTGGCTCTTCCAACTCTTTTGTATGGTAGCGAAGAATGGACGTTGAAACAGAAGGATATACAGAGACTTAGATCTGCTGAAATGAGATACCTTCGGAGGACTGCAGGATACACACTACTAGATCACAAAAAAAAATGAAGACATCTTAGAAGAATTACACATGGAACCTTTAGAAATCAAAATTTCTGATTATAAGTCAAGATGGATGCAACATGTTCATCGAATGGAAGATCACAGAATACCCGAACAAATGTTAAGATATCAACCTGCAGGAAGAAGAAGACCAGGAAGTCCACTCAAAAGACTTTTGGATGATGTTTCTCTTGAGAACGAAACAGGTCAACAAATGGCCTAAATTCGTGAATGTACTATGATGATGATGATGAATTTTATGTCAGAATTCAAAACTGATTTAGATACCAAAATACAGACATATAATTAAATTAACGGAACCATTAAACGCACTTTGGGACACAAATGAATTATTTTGCAAAATTACGAATTCACAATATCACTGTAAAAGCAGTCTTAAAATTTAGCAGTGAAATATGGATACTGAGAAACAGGGATACACAAAGATTGGAAGCAGCAAAGATGAAATTTCTCAGACTTATAAAGGGATTAACACGTATGGATCGTACAAGAAATGGATCTATCAGGAAAGAATTTGATGCAATAAATACATGAAGAAGTAATTCTTTTCCCATATTGTGGCGATGTTTTGAAGCAGCTAACTATCTTCATGCCCGATGTTGTAGTAACATTTTGAAGGATTGGTGTCCCAAAAAGAATTATTGGTTCAGGTTGGGTTTAATTTTCGGTAGAGCTGGATTCTCTTCTTAGGGTCTGAAGTTGGTACACTGGATAAGAAAACACTTCACAATCATAAAAAAAATGTTTCTTGTAGAAATAATTACAAATTTATTCACTTTGTAGGTTCCCAGCAGATTAAGTAAATTTAAGTGGTATTATTCTTCACTATCAACACGCCGTAGCGTAGTGGTCAAGGCACTAAGCTACAAGTCGGAGGGTCGAGGGTTCAAGTCCCGTTGGGCTCAGGACTTTTAAACTGACCCAAACCCTCAGGCGGCACTATGACCCTGGGGTCGACTCAGCCTCTAACGGAAATGAGTACCAGACGCTTGTTCTGGGGTAAAGGCGGCCGTCACGCAGGGCTGACAACCCGGATGACATAAAGTGTCGATTATCTAGAAAAAAAAGTGCGAGCCTTAACCTCCTACTACCCCAAGGGCCTCCTGAGGCCTGTTATGGGATTACTTTACTTTACTTTATCAATTAAAATTAAATTACTTTCTTTTCTTAAATCAATTATTATTCTTGTATTAAATATTACACTTTATCTTGGGATCCCTTCTTGCTTCTATCTTTGTTGAAAGTTATATGCAGAATGACTAGTATAATTCTTTTATAATTTTAAAGAACATTATTATATCACATGATGGTAATTTTAAATTCTATTGGTTAATAGTCCATTAAATACCAGGTTTAAATTTGATTTGTTAAATCAAAAAGTTAACTGTTAATTAACATCCAATCGGAGTTCAGTTTACTTTCATTCAAAAATATGAAGTTAGGCAGGTGTTCTTATTACAGTTATAACAGAAAGTTTTATAATTGTGACAACAATGACTTAAAACAATTTTTAAAAACATTATTTAGAAAGACTGTTATGTAATACAATTTTTTAATTGTTACTGAGATATTTTATTCAACAATGAACAACAATGAATTATTTAGATGTTTTTCTTTATTTAAGTTATATTTAAATATTAAAAGAATTTTAAAATATGAAATTATTAACTTTAACTTCCATACTTATTATGATATTAAAATCCTGCTTTATACAGTACAGAAAATTAAAGAATACCAACAAATTTGGCTTATAGCATGTAAGAAGAATGACGAAGGACAGAATCCCTTGTCAGGCTTTAAACTACAAACCGAAGGGCTAACGAGACATTCGACGACCACTGAAATGTTGGGACTACAGACTTATCTCGAAGAAAGAGGCTAACAAAAAGCCTGAACCTTAACTGTTCATGATGATGATTATTATTATATTATTACTGTTATTATTATTGTTATTATTATTATTATTATTCCATTTAATGAATCCAGTTTTACTTGTCACTTTATAGACACATTTACATACTACTACACGCCACACGGGACTAACAGTGACATGACCTGTCGGGGGAGGTATTTTAAACTAAGAATGAACACATACCAGAACACATACCATTTTTACCACACAAGAATATGGAGGGCCTCCCCGAATGAGTGATCAGCTCAATGTCAGGTCCTCCCCCGACAACATTAAGATGAAATATACCATTTACACGTATACACATTCATACCAACAATGAGATTATAATGGTGATTATGATGGCCACATGATGTTCAGGGACTGTTTGGGCCTTAAAGTTTCCTGACATTTGTGTTACAGTTAAAGAAAATCTCTGGAAAAAAAACATCACCGAGGAAACTTGTCCCGACTGCGGATCGAACTCCGGTCCACTATGTACAATACAGCCACTCTACCCCGAAAACACAGCGGTTAACACAATTATTATTATTATTATCATTATTATTATTAATATTATTATTATTATTATTACTATTTGTTTATTATTTTTTTTATTCAATGCCACTATTTTGTCAGTTGTCATTTAGACATTCTGTTTTTCTCTCCTGGCATGATATTATTGTAATCCAGTTCAGAGGTTGGGACGCCCTGGAAGACGGAGTTACGTTGCCCCATAATATATATTATATTATATATAGATATATATATATATATATATGTATATATGATAAGTGATGATGATGGTAATGGTGCGCCAGGAGAGTTCTACATAATCTTGATGAATATGTTAATGATTATAATGATGGCCAGATGGTATTCGAGGACCGTTTGGGCCTTAAAGTTCCCTGACATTTGTCTTACACGTGAGGATAAACGCCGATCAAAACCATCACCCAGTAACTTGTCCCGACCGGGGATCAAACCCGGGCCCGCTGCGTGACAAGGTAGAACGCTACCTCGAGACCACAGCGGTGGAATTATTATTATTATATGTCCCGCGCCGTAGCCGAGCGGTTAAGGTAGGAAGCCTTGGCGCAGAGCTACGGGACTTGCGCTGGTTCGAGTCTCCATGGGGGAAGAAATTTTCTCATGGTATTTCGGCCAGTATGGGACCGGTGCCCACCCAGCATCGTGAGGCAATTGGGTAGCTACCAATAAGTAGCGGCTCCAGGTTGAGGAACCAGCTATAACGGCTGGGGGACTCGACATGCTAACCACATGTCACCCCTACACTGGCTGTTGATCATCTACCTCTGTGATTGACACATGTGGATGTGAAGGGCCAGCAGCCGGCTGGTAAAAGGGCAACCGCTGAAAAAGTGGAAAGACCCTCAATCGGAATCGGATTATTATTATTATTATTATTATATTATTATTATTATTATTATTATTATTATTATTAAAGTAGTAGTATCATATGTTTAAAATAGTTACAGGGATAATATTTTCTTCACAAGTTAAATGTTTTATGTACTGATATTTTATGATAACTATGTATAATTATTATTGAGCCTACATGATTTAGTGTGTTCACTGTCATTTTTAACTGTGCAATAAGTTTAAATTAATAAAATAATAGATTAACGTGGCATATTGTCAAGTATTAAGAACTTAATTATAAGCTATTCTACCAAATCATGGAATTCAACTGGCCTAGAATTTAGTATTTGATCTGGATTTATTGACGTTAAATGCAGCACGTGTCGTAAGAAACATATGTACTGTAAAGGGTCATAAAGTTTTTCTCAGAATTGAAATGTCATAATATCCTTGTACTAAACGGAAGTGTGAGTCAGAACATAGTTAAGTGCATTTGAAAATAGAATGTGCATTAATAAAAGTCCACATCCAAGTTGGTGTCACGTAGCATGGCTAATCAACTGGAAATATCTTAGCTGAGATTTTTCTAAAATATTATTTGACATATTATATTTCTGGAAACAAATCTCGTAAAATTGTTCGCTACCAGTTTTGGTTCCCTGCGTTAGCAACGTTAAAATATGCCGTTAAAAGAAAACACCAGCATACAGCTGCGATGTGGAGAGAAAATAAAATCTGGTATCCTCGAGCACGCAAACACGTTTGTGCAATCATTTGCCATACAACATGAAAGCTTCATTATTTCAAATTCAGACACTCTTTAAAAATTACATTAGTATTGAGATTTAACTAATTAAAATAAACCTCCAATGATATCACAGGTCGAATCCCGGATGTATCGAAGTGGTATTAGTTGTGGGTCACAACAGAATTTTTTGGGTTCGTCATAGGGTTCTCCCGTTTATTTCATCTCACCAACACTCTCCATTCTCCTTATCAACGCTTCATGGGCTTCGTCTAAGAGATCATAGGAGTGTCCATTCCCTATCCCTTCATTATATAATACTTCACACATCATCGCGTAATTATTTATCACGCCGCTTCATCAGATTATTCGACACACATAACCTTAACGCTAGATCCCATCAGCACATTGTCCTTTATATCCCTTCTCATCACACTGTGTATTATTCATTATCTTTTACAGTCTCACTTGCCAAAATATGGAATTCCCTTCCGCCCTATGTCAGAGATTGTCAAACTGTAACATCCTTCAAAAACAAACTAAAGAATTATTTAATAACAAACTAACTTATACACCTCACTGATAGTATTGTTTTAACAATTAATAAATTTAATTATTTATGAAAATAATATTAACATTAACAAATATTTTCATTTGTTTAAATTGTGTATAACCCTAGAATTAGTTTTCTACATCTCATTATTTTCTTTGTTTTTTATATACATTAGACAGGGACAGTGTACCAATGATTTAATATATTTTGCTTCAATACATTTTATTATTAGTTTTAGTCTTAATCTCAACTATCATTAACATGGTTGTATTATAGAACTTAATATATTAGATGGTATCTTATTGATCAAATCTTCATTTAGTATTTAATATTAGAGTTAATTGAGATTGTTATATTCTGATGTAATATACGTTTGTCCTGGTGAGGGGAAGAGAAGGCCACTGGCCATAAATCCACCAGGCTAAATAAATCCATGCATCCATCCATAGTAATTCTGCCCGAGGGCAGGTCTTTCACTGCAATCATAGTATTTTCATGGAAAGCTTTGCAACTTTACACTGGAATTATAGGTGTGGTAACTTCCCGTTGCTTTCCACACCGGTGAAAGATTATGATGATAATGATAAGGATGATGATGATGATGACCGGATGATTTTCGGGGACCGTTGGGCCCTAAACTTCCAGACATTTGTCTTACAGGTGAGGAAAACCCCGAAAAAAAACCTCACCCAGGAGCATGTCCCGGCCGGGAATCGAACCTGGGCCCGCTGCGTGACAATGCAGCACGCTACCTCGAGGCCACAGCGGTGGACGTTAAATAAGTAAATAAATAAATAAATAAATCCATCCATAGTAATTCTGCCCGAAGGCAGGTCCTTCACTGCAATCATAGCATTTTCATGCTATGCATGCAGCTTTACTAGGGAATTATGTAGGTGTGGTAGCTTCCCGTTGCTTTCCACACCGGTGAAAGATGATGATAATGGTAAGGATGATAATGATAAGGATGATGGCCATATGATTTCGGGGACCATTTGGGCAATAAATAAATAAATAAATAAATAATAATTTCTTATTCGCTAATTCATTTCATATCGCCCTTCGCCTCGTCTCGTGTTAGATAAAATATAGTTTGGTTGTTAATCCATAAGTGTTGAAGATATGTAATTGTGAGGATCTAGAGGGGTGACCCGAGACTGCTGCCTCATGATTTGAGTCTAAGCGATAGAAAAGAGCATAAGGAGAGGCTTGTAGTCCTCCCTCGCGGCCACGGGACCAAACCAAATATGGCGGTATGGATCATGGGAGCAGATCCTGGTGTGTCATATCTGTAAAACAACTTACGTAAGACCGCAAAATAAGATTTCCCTTCCACTCAATTCCTTTATACCGAGATAGCGTAATATATTTTTGAGGTCGCGGTGCTCGGACGGTCTGCCTTACAAGTCTGAATATGGACACTAACATATAGAACGATAATAAGGGCTTATGTTTTTATCGTAATTTATTATAATTATTATTTTACTAACATTATCATTATCATCATCATCGGCGGCGGCTCTATGGCGCATGTGTTAGTCTCCCTCCACTTCTGAAACTCTAGTTCGCGTCTCGGCCACTACATGTGGGGTTCGTGATGCTGGAATATATCCACGGTAAGTTTTCTCGGCGTTCCTTCCGTTTTTCCCTGCCAGAAACTTCATTAAATCACATGTCCATACTCAAGTAATCCATTTCTTTCCATTTAATTTCATCTGATCCCATGATGGTACGACTGGAATGGTCAGGCTTCTTTCCACATCACAAATTTTCAGTAATAGAGGCTTCCTCTCATCTCTTCTTTCGACTTGGCATACGCCGAATATGAGTAGATGGTATTCTATTATTAATATTGCTATTATTATTACCATTGCTATTATTGCTTCAAGATCATCATTGCTATTATTATTATTATTATTATTATTATTATTATTATTATTATTATTATTATTATTATTATTAACTCACTGGCGCTATCGAACCCTTAGGTTCATGGCCGCGCGGACATAAGCTCTCCTTACATCCCTATCCTGAGCTAAACTTTCCCAAACATTCCCTGTATAATATACTTCCTCAAATCTTGATTAATGTTTCTTTCCCACCTCATTCTTGGTCTACCAATTGGACGTTTACCCTCTGGTTTTCCTACAAGAAGCTTCCATGCAAGTCTTTCATTCCACAGTGCCATTAGTGCCACATGTCCTGACCACCGCTGTCTACGACACTTAACTGTTCTTATTATATCTGGCTTCCTATAAAGACCATGTAGTTCACTGTTATGTAGTCTTCTCCATTCGCCTACCTGTTCATTCTCTTTGGTCCAAAAATTTTCCTAAGACCCTTATTCTCAAATACTCATAATCTCCTTTCCTGCCTTAAATTAAGAGTCCATGTTTGCATCCATGTAATATAATTTGTGGAATAACAGTTTTAGATATTTTCAGTTTAAGGTTTTTTTGAAAGGATTTGGGACGACAAGAGTCCCTGCAATTCATAATAGCTATTATTATTATTATTATTATTATTATTATTATTATTATTATTATTATATTATTATTATTATTATTATTATTATTATTACTATTACTATATTTTTATTATTATTATTATTATCATTATTATTATTATTATTACTATTATTACTATTAACATCGTTATTATTAATATTATTATTATTTTATTACTACTACTATTATTTATTATTATTAGTAGTAGTAGTAGTATTATTATCATTATTATTTATTATCATTGTTATTGTTATTATTATTATTATTATTATTATTATTATTCATTGTCTTTCGCTGTCGAGTCGCTTGTTGCGCAGTGGCCAGCGATAGCAATCAATGATAAAAGAACATAGTGGTGATTTGAAGTTATATTTCTGTATTAAGTGCTATAAGTGTTAATAAATTATTTTTGCATTAATATTGTGCATTTTGAACATCTCGTGTGATAAGATACTTGATTATATTTCTTTATAATTTTACTCAATTGTGCATGGTAATTTTTATCTTACATTGTACATTTGTACTGAATTTTCTGCACGTAGAATAACCTTTGCTATAGTCGACCGTCATCCAGCGGGTGTTTTGCTTTCAAATAGCCCGGAACTGAGTTATCAGCGGTTACTGTCGCCGGCCGCGATGAAATGGGCTACTTGACTGCGAAAGGTACTGTACTTATTATGATTATTATTGTTGTAGTTATTGTTGTTGCTATTACGGTTATTTTTGTTAATATTATTTCTGTTATTATTGTTGTAGTTATTGTTATAGTTAATGTCGTTGTTATTTTGTTGTTATTGTTATTATTAATTTTGTAGTTATTGTTGTTATTGTTGTAATTATTATTGTTGTAATTATTATTGTTGTAGTTTTTGATGTTATTTATGTAGATATTGTTGTTATTGTTGTTGATATTGATAATGTTATTGTTTTAGTTAATGTTATTCTTCATACTATTATTGTTATTGTTAATATTATTATTGTTATTAATCTTATTATTATTATTATTATTATTATTACTATTATTACTTTTATTATTAGTACTATTTGTAGTAGTATTATTATTAGTATTATTTTTTATTATTGTTAGTATGATTGTTATTATTATTAATATTATTATTATTATTATTATTCCTAATATTATTATTATTACTATTATTATTATTAATATTATTATTGATATTGTTATTATTATAAATATTGTTGTTATTATTATTATTGTCATTACTGTTATTGTTATTGTTATTATTATTGTGTACACCGCTATGGTCTCGAGGTAGCGTGCTGCCTTGTCACGCAGCGGGCCCGGGTTCGATCCCGGGTCGGAGCAGTTTTTCTAGGTGAGGTTACTATCGGGGTTTTTCCTCACCTGTAGGACAAATGTCAGGAAAACTTTAAGGCCCAAACGGTCCCCGAAATCATATGGCCATCATCATCATCTCGATCATCATCATCATCATCATCATCCTTCTCCGGTGTGGAAAACATCGGGAAACTACCACACCTACAATTCCCTAGTAAAGCTGCAAGCATAGCAGGAAAGTGGCAGAATTACTACTGTTATTACTGTTGTTATTGTTATTGTAATTATTATTGTTATTGTTATTATTGTTATTGTTATTGCTCTTATTGTTATTGTTATTATTATTATTATTATTATTATTATTATTATTATTATTATTATTATTATTATTATTATTACTATTACCAATTATAATTAAGATCTTAATCGCATCTGGACCCACAACCATCCGGTTTCTAGAGTATACCTACTATTGTTCTATCGAAAATTAATTCTCTCAGTCATGTCAACATGACGGACAGCTTCATAGAAGAACGTATTACTTTCATTTTTTGTCGCAGTGCCGTGGACGGTAATCTATACCTTTACTCCAGCGACCTCAGTTCGATTCCCATCGACGCACAGTGGAGCAGATGCGCATAAATCCTGAGAGAATTCCTGAAAATGAAAATGTATTGGCGCTAAGAACTCGAGTAACCCCAAACATAGGAGGACATATAACAAGGTGTTCGAACAACAAAAACTGTCAAAATGGCGGCCCTCCAAATCCATTTAAAATGATTCTCGAAGTTCTCGGATTTTTTCTTAATATTAAAGTCCACCGCTGTGGTTTCCAGGTAGCATGCTGCCTTGAGGATTTTTTCGGTGTTTTATCTTATCTGTTAAACAATTGTCAGAAAGCCCAACGGTCCCCGAAAATCATCCGATCATCATCATCATCTGTATCATTATAATCATCATCCTTCACCGGTGTGGAAAGAAACGGGAAGCTGCAAAGCTTAGCATGAAAATTCTATGATTGCAGTGAAAGAATTAATATTTAATGGAATATATGAAACTCTTAAGCATTACATTAGTAATTGAGCATTTTGAAATTAATTGTACATTTATTGATCGTTCACAGTTATAAACACGATTTTCCATCGAACAATCCCTAGCAGAGAGAGAAAGTTTAATTATGGCACCATGCCTAGCGAACAAAGACAAGGTTAACAAAATGCCTTCTCCTCGTATATTCCTCTTCTGTACGATTGTGTTTTCGAATAGTCACCCTAAACAGGTATTCCACTTATAAAATAAAATAAAATAAATAGGCCTACCGGTACATATTTATAAATTTTTCATTCCTAAGTAGTGACTATCCACCGCTGCGGTCTCGAGGTAGCGTGCTGCCTTGTCACGCAGCGGGCCCGGGTTCGATCCCCGGTCGAGATAAGCTTCCTGGGTGAGGTTTTTGTGGTTTTTCCTCACCTGTAAGACAAATGTCAGGAAGTTTAGCGTCCAACGGTCCCCGAAGATCATCCGGCCATCATCATCCTTCACTGGTGTGGAAATCAACGGGAAGCTACGACATCTATAATTCCCTAGAAAAGCTGCAAAGCATAGCATGGAAATGCTATGATTGCAGTGAAAGACCTGCCCTCAGGCAGAATTACTATGGATGCATGGATGGAAGTAGTAACTGAAATGTACTTGTTGATTAAAATTTTGGTAGGAGAATCTCTTTTACTCTTAATCTGCGGTCCTCCACCTGGTTATAACACATATTTCTGTCCCGCAGGTTTATCATAGTTCGACACCAACGTTCTAAGACAGCCGTGTCATAGTTCAGAGCTCCAAGTTCCGTGCAGAGGCGCGGTACTAACTCTGGAGCATGCATTTGTATCCTCTTCCTACTTCTCCGGCGGGACCTGTACCATTGCCTACCATTGTCAAGAACGCTTATAACAGGAAGAATCGATATATGAAACAACGCAAAAACAGGAGTGAAGCAGTTTATTAATGAATAGTATTAACTGGTTTACAGTATTAAAATAATACCTCTAAAGACTAATCTGCAATATTTAATACTTGCCTGAAACAAACATTCAGAACCAACAAGGCTACACCCGTACCAAACAAAACAAAAGATGAGAATACATTTAACGTGTACATGTGTTTCTATATCATTTTAGCAAACATGATTTAATATTTTTTGTATAGGAAAAAATAAGTGGGTATATTAATTGCTCCTACTGTAGGAAAATAAATCACCTCTTTTCAGGGTGCTACCTCCCGGTATTCTTACTTGAGACTTGCTTTTTTTTTATTTTACTAATTTAGTATTAAAAATATAAAATTAGTACCTAATAAACCCGGTCGTCCTCAACTAAAATAAAGTTCTGTTTGAAAACTTCGACAAATAGTAAAAAAATACGAAGGCCTTTCAAAGCAATGTTTTATCTTTCTGCATTTGAAATGGTACTAATGTTGTTGTATAAGTTGTACAATTGGTTCAGTTCTGCGGGCGTGTTCTTGTTGAGCAAGTCTGTATTCTCAGCTTCTTTTAAAATGTCTATGCCTTCTGGGATGCTAATCTTGTTGTTATTCTCTCTGTAATATTATCGATTTTGGCAAAACTTGATTTTTCTTCGTTATTTATATATATATAATATAATATATATATATATGTATATATATATATATATATATATATATATATATATGATGTAATGTTCTGTGTATCCTGTGTTAAAAATTATTATTGTTCTACCGATGTAAAAACATGTCGTAATTGCTGTACATTAGTTTATAAACGCCATTGTTTTTGGTATTTATTTGTTACTTCAGTTTTGTTTGATACGATGTTGTTGAGTTTTTTTATTAGTTTTAAACTCGATTTTTGTGTTTTTGTCTTTGTTTCTTCATCGAATTAGCTAATTTAACCGTTTTAAATTGGGAGCGATTGTGCGCCAAATAAATACGAAGGCTTGATACTCGCAAGGTCTCCATGCTGGTCGTAGCCATGCTCATCATTGCGTTTGTCGAGTGAACCTGAACCAAGTCACCAGCTCCAGTGGAGCTCTCCTTGAACATGTCGGTGCACACCGTCCCATAGAGCTCATGTTGTAACGCGTCGCGTTGCTACTGCTGCTCCTCCCCGATCTAGGGCCTTCAGTTCTCGTAACGTCCTAGCAGTGACCATTCACGATATTTATTAGTGGTATTTATGTCTTATATTGTGGATTGTTTGAGCATTAGTGCAAAAAAAACAGAAAGGTTTAGCTCTGCAATCTTCATCTTCAGGTATGTACTGATATTTTAGGAGTAATATAAGTATTTAATTTCTTGAGAGCAATATGCACAGGGCACAGTAAAATTAGAACTTAAACATTGCATTTAGGCCCATGTGCTATATTTTTAAACATGGATTCATTTAATAATATTACCTAGAAATCCGTTTTTTTTTCTTTGCAATGAGCAGTGCTACTTTTGGTTGGGATATACAAGACCATATAATTACTTACACTCTTTCTTTTAGTGTATAATGCTATTGTGTTATTACCTAATTGTAATATTATTGTGTTTTCCTTTATGTAATTGTAATGTTAATGTTTTTAGTGTATAATGCTATTGTGTTATTACCTAATTGTAATATTATTGTGTTTTCTTTATGTAATTGTAATGTTAATGTTTTTAGTGTATAATGCTATTGTGTTATTACCTAATTGTAATATTATTGTGTTTTCTTTATGTAATTGTAATGTTAATGTTTTTAGTGTATAATGCTATTGTGTTATTACCTAATTGTAATATTATTGTGTTTTCTTTATGTAATTGTAATGTTAATGTTTTTAGTGTATAATGCTATTGTGTTATTATTTAATTGTAATATTATTATTGTGTTTTCTTATGTAATTGTAATGTATTGCTATTGTGTTATTACTTAATTGTAATATTATTGTGTTTTCTTTATGTTTAATTGTAATGTTAATGTTTTTAGTGTATAATGCTATTGTGTTATTATTTAATTGTAATATTATTATTGTGTTTTCTTATGTAATTGTAATGTTATTGCTATTGTGTTATTACTTAATTGTAATATTATTGTGTTTTCTTTATGTAATTGTAATGTTAATGTTTTTTTTATTGTGTTATTATTTAATTGTAATATTTTTATTGTGTTTTCTTTATGTAATTGTAATGTTATTGCTATTGTGTTATTACTTAATTGTAATATTATTGTGTTTTCTTATGTAATTGTAATGTTAATGTTTTTAGTGTATAATGCTATTGTGTTATTATTTAATTGTAATAGTATTAATTGTGTTTTCTTATGTAATTGTCATGTTATTGCTATTGTGTTATTACTTAATTGTACTATTATTGTGTTTTCTTTATGTAATTGTAATGTTAATGTTTTTAGTGTTTAATGCTATTGTGTTATTATTTAATTGTAATATTTTTATTGTGTTTTCTTTATGTAATTGTAATGTTATTGCTGTTTTTGTTTATTTTTCTGTACACTAGTACCAATTATTACTTTATTGTAACGGAATGACAACAGCCACGTACGGCTTACTGCCCGTGCGACCCATATTTGTAAATAATATTGTAAATATCTTACTTTTTTGTCTAATAAAGTCCTACTACTACTACTACTACTACTTACACGATTGATGACAATTTTAATGCAAATATTGGTATGACGTTGTGGTATTAATGAAATTCATCTGCGGAAAGTAAGCATTGTGACAGTATTTTAACGTAATATGAAGTGAATTACCGAAAATATGTGTTTGCGTTGTAAACGGTCGGCCATTTTGAAGAACTTTATGAAGAACTGTAATTAAAATTGTTACTATATGAATAATATAATAATAATAATAATAATAATAATAATAATAATAAAATCTAATAATATAATAATAATAATAATAATAAATAATATTTTATTGATTCTGACAGAGTTAAGGCCATAAGGCCTTCTCTTCCACTCAACCAGCACAATTACAAAAAAAATGAGAAATATTGATATATATTATACTAATTATGAAGAGTTAAAAGATATATTAAATGTAGTAATGTAAATTGCATATGCAAACAACATTTTATACCGATAATAACAATAATAATACTTACGATAATGATTATACGTACTGAATAATAATCTAATTAATAATAATAATAATTAATAATAATAATTAAAAAATAATAATAATAATAAATAATAAATAATAATAATAATAATAATAATAATAATAATATGTATAAGAAGCTAAAAGTATTCTAACATACATGTATATGATCATATAAGCTAAACTAAACCTAATTAATCTACTAAGTAATTTAAGCATTAATATCTAAAATCAGACCTAACGTAATTTAATTCTATAAACGTTACCAAAGTTATTAGCAGTGGGTTATCTCTGATCAAGAACGTCGTTATCTCTAGTTATTAATACACAACTTTTGCGCATTTTTGTTTAATAAAAATGAATGTAGTTATCGTTGGTTATTAGAGAGGTTATCGGTGGGCCATACCATAAATCATAGAATCAGAGTTGTAACATACAGTTATTAGTATAGTTATGGCCTCGATGTTGTTAATGCCAACGTTATTAGAGCGGTCAGGACAGGAAATAGTCCAACTTTTTTTTTTCATAGTTACGAGTAAAATAAGATGAAGAGAATTAAATTCCGCAGCTAAACACAATAAGTATATAATTTTATGGATTTGTTACATTTAAGTTGTGTTAAAGTGTGTAAGTAAATATATGGTTTTGTACATCCGACCCCTACTTTTTGCTACTGCCTTCACTAGAAACTGAGTTTTAATTAATACGGTTAAAAAGAAACCAAAAATCAAACAGATTCGTTGGCTTCAGTGTTTAATTCATTGCAGATACAGGCCCAAAGTCGATTTTTATCATATCGTTGATATAATGAGAAGATCTGAAAGTCAAGATAACGACGGAAAACTTCATATCTTAACCAAATAATTAAAAAAAACAAATGCAATAGAAGAAATTTAACGACTTCAAACATATATTGTCTCATTTTAGGTCGGAATATAAGACTCGCTGATCAAAGGAATGTAGAATAAATGTAAATTTTGAAAAATTAATTAAGGGTGTTGTTAGATCTTTTAATTAAATTTGTGCAATACACAAGAAAAAATGTGTTGCCGGGATATTTCATTTCAATCAAATCTGAGAGAACAAAACTACAGAAACAACAATACTTAAGAGATTGCCACCTCAACTTCCATTTCAACTTATTCCTCACAAATGAGTTTGAGGAGAAGTGCACTCACCAGCTTCCAAACTTCTTAAGGGAAATGAATCTGACCCATAAACATGCTCAGAATTACGAAGGACTTATAATAAGCATTGAAACCAATACAGATAATGTGTGGTGAAGAAGCTCTGGAGTTCTGGTAAAAGCTAAATTATCTAGATGTCACTATGACATAATAGCAAGTGACTCTTCAGAATTTACCCCCCATAAAACTGCTCAGATTGCAACAAGTTTTATTTTCACAAAAATATTCAAGTAACTGAAATCATTATTAATGCACCCTGTCAATTATTTTATATTTTTATGTGTATTTTAAGTTTGTCAGACTGTACTATTGTATGGCTCACCATGCATAAATAAATTCATATTCAAATACATTTTTTTTAAATATTCCTAACTGATAAAAAAGAAAAGATTTAACGTCGAAATTCGCTCAAGCATAAATAGAATTTGGCTCAAATCAACCGCTGCGGTCTCGAAGGGTAGCATCCTGTCTTGAACACGCAGCAATTTTCTGGTTCTATCCCCGGGTCGTGAACAATTTTTCTGGGGTGATATTTTTCGGGTTTTTTCCCTTCACCTGCAAGACAAATGGTCAGGAAACTGTATGGTCCAAACGATCCCGAATATCATCTGTCCATTATTGAATTGCATTGACATAATTCCATTAAGGTGTTAGGATAAGGAACTCTCTCTGGGCGCATTCATTATCATTCTCATCGCCTCTATAATATATCTACACGGTGCCAGATTAAACTCCGCATTCCATGCGCCCCAGTCTCAGAAGTGTGTTCCAATAACGCCATGCTAGGTGAAAGACTACGAGAACGTCGAAGTTATAGCGTGGTGGCCATATAATAAAAAAGAATAATGGAGTTTGGGAGATCTATTTACCCCGAATCGTACAAGAGAGCTTTTACAGTAAAGTGATCCCACTGCATGGCCGTTGGGGCAGGCAGTAGGAGAGGTTTATAGGCTTTCCCACTTTTTCTTGACAATCGGCACTTGATGTCAGGCCGGGTTCCGGGTTGTTCAGCCCTGCGTGACGACCGCCTTTACCCCAGAACAAGCGTCTGGTACTCATTTCAGTTAGAGGCTGTGAGTCTACCTCAGGGCCATAGTGCCGCCATAGGTTTTTGGTCAGTTTATTAAAAATCCTGACCCCCCCACCGGGACTCGAAAACCCTCGCCCTTCCGGCTTGTTAGCGCAGTGCCTTAAAACCACTACTCTACGGCCGTGCCCCACAAAGAGAGCTATAAAATCACATTATATTTTCCTCCGAATGAAGAGATACTTAAAAGGAGAGTTGCACAAACAAACACCATTTTCAGCATTTAAATTCTTTTAAGTTGAACATAAATGCATGACGGTTTACATACACTGCCGTAATTAATGCCACAAATGGTAACGCCTTGCTTCACCACAATATAGGGTACTTTAAATCTCCGTCCAGTGACTAGGTTGTGTCCTGTACACTCTTAGACAAAAAAATGAGTCATCTCTTGATTCTGTCAACCGATTGGGGAACTTCGTGAGCACTCGCAGAAGCCTTATTCACAATAACACGTTTTCAGTAATTGTAATGTGTTGTTTGCTAGTTAACGCAGTGCACACTCAAGTAACATAAAAGAGAGAGTTTGCTTTTGTGTTTCCGTGGTCGAGAGTTTTAACACACATCTGCGTTCGTAACCTCACGGGTTCGATTCCCGTTCTACTTTTCTTTCTTTTTTTACTGAATGTTAGGATAGCATTTCGCCTGTAATATAGTTTCATATTTAATTTTATATTTGGGTTTTATGGTTTTAATGCACACACAAAACACATAAATGAAAACCTTCTAATAATTAAATGAAGAAAGAAAATAATATATTCTAAAATGAAAACTTTAACAAAATTTATATCGAGTGTATGAACCCTCAGCAATCAAATTTCTACAGTCACGTGGACTTTCGGCTAGAGCATCCCAGACGTACTGAATTTGTGCCCAAAAGCCATATTTCGTCTTTCGTGTATCTGCAGGACAATTTGAGTTCATTATAAACAAACTTGTTAGAGGCTGTTGCTTTTGCGCAGAACGTGTGCGCATCAGTCTATTAAAATCAATACATCACCTAGAACAAACCCTGAATGTGGTAAAATAATTGTTGTAATAACGACATTAACACTGATTTAGTTCAATTGTCAAAATAAAATGTATTTAATTCATGAAACATTTTAATACAAATATCACGAAAAAAAAACTACATAATTGAGGACGCGAACCTGCGACCGTTCATTAACAGAAACAGTGACTGCATGCTTTTCCGCTGACTAACAGGGCAACGTAGAGTATCTTCACTCAGTTCATGCCACATAACGCAGTTAGCTCAGGGCCTGCACAATTATGACCATTTTACTAATGTGAACCCAGCGCGTTGTGTCGAGTAGAACTTAGAAGAAATATGCGTTCAAGAGATTACTATTTTTTGTCTAAGGTTTGTACATGTTTCCAAAGAGGGAAAACGTACGTTTTGTACAATTTTCATTTGAAAAGCATAAGAAAAGGTAAGAATATAAAATAAAAATGTCTTTCAAACAGGAAGTACTTTAAATTATACAAAATTCATCAGCAAGTCGAAGTTATGGTCCGATTTTGGTCATTAGGAGATATAGGCCAAATTTATTTTGATTAATTAAGTTGTACAATAAATTCTAATACTAAATAATAATAATAATAATATATTATTATTATTATTATTATTATTATTATTATAATTTTTTTATTTGTTTCTGGCATAATTAAGGCATAAGGACTTCTCTTCCACTCAACCAGCACAATTACAAAAACAACTATTTGACAATAATACAGTATGTCAATTTTTTATTCATACACTTAGATTTTATAATTGAAATAGCACAATTTGAATTCTTATAATATTGCAATTTATATTTTGCCATTAACTAAACATTTTCAGGTACACTTCTTCATAATATATACAAATCAACAAATTTCTATAAACAGTTTAACGTATAATATATTTGTAAAAAACTTTTAAAGTTGTAAATTTTTATAGTCACTTTTCTATTCATACAGTCAGAATGGGGGAAAAAATAAAAAATGAAGAAAAAAAAAAGAACTATACTTCATACTTTGTAAGGTAACCTTTAGCTTTAATAACAGCTGACATCTACGTTGCATGGATCTAACAAGCCTATCTCATATCTGAGGACTGACTCTGCACCATACTTCAGTAATCACCTTCTTCAATTCTTCTTTGGAAGAAGGATTTCTACTGTGGACCCTAGGTTTGAAAAACATCCACAAATGTTCTATAGGGTTTAAGTCAACAAATTGAGGAGGGGTTTTCAATTGCTTTGGCACGTTCCATATCAACCAAGTCTTATTTAAGCCCGCCGTAAGTTTTGGGTCGTTATCTTGTTGGAACATGCACGTAGGGAGCATATCCAATTTTGCTGAACTTTGTTTAACATTCTTACAAATAATGTCGTTACACACAAATTTGTCCATAGCATTGTCAATGAACTGTATATTGTCAACCCCTTTTGCCGACACACACCCCCATAACATTATAGACCCACCCCATGTTTTACGGTAGGTGTTGTATTGGTCACACATTATCCGCATTACTTTTCTCCAGACTCTATGAACGCCATCTGAACCGAACAGTTTGATTTAGTCTCATTCAGACAGAGAACATATTCCAAAATGCCTGCCTCTTATTTACATGTTCTTTTGAAAACTGTAGTCTTACAAACACGGTTCTTCTTACTTACATACGGCCTTTTTTGTAATCATTCTTCCATGATAGCCATTTCTGCGTAAACACACTTCCGAACTGTCTCCGTTCATACCTTTTACCAGTAGAAACTCTAGGGCAGACCGCAATTTTGGAGAAACTAATTCTGGGGTTGAATTTCACTTGTCTCACAATGGTTCTCTCCTCCTTTTCACTTAACTTCTTTTGTTTAGGTTTTCTCGGAATATTCTCTACTGAACCTTTTATACTTGAATTTATTAGTATATACTGTATTGTTGCATGACATTTTCTTATCAGTCGCCCTATTTTTTCTCAAAGAACATCCCTTAAGTGCAAGATTTACAATTGTATCTTTGAGATCCGAACTGAGTTCTTTACATTTACCCATTTTGGAGGCGACCAGACTGCCAGTGTACACAACCAGCACAGTAGGCAGATGTAAACAAATGCACAACTTGGAGTATTCATGTTGCATAATGTTTAAGCAAGTTAGACAAGCAAATACACTGCAGTGTTTTCTTTAGTGTATGAATAGCAAATTGTCTTGTATTTGGTGTGGTAATAAAGATTATTTTTTTGCTAAAGTTATGTTTTTTTATAACTACGTTTAGAAACTACATATTTAGATATAACTTAGTGTTTCCTTCCAAGTCACAATAAATATTTTTTCTTTACTTTTAAAAACTTTCTGAAAATTTGATTTTTATTAAATAAAAATGCCTATGTATTAAATACCAAATTGACATACTGTAGATATACACTATACTGATTATAAAGAGAATTATAGATATATATTAATTGAGTAGTAATGTAAATTTCATGTACAAAACAAACTTTATACGATAATAACAATATTAATTTACGATACTGATAATAAAAATAAAATACATATAATAATATTAGTATAAATATGATAAATTATACGAGAAACACCAAATTAGTATATGTACCTTACACTGGATATCGATGAAGTCGAGGTTAGAGCAAATATAAATTTAGATTTCTTTTAAAAGATGCCAATGTCCGCAGCAGCCCCTTATTTCTTGTGATGTGATAGGAATTCCAGTTGCGAGAAGTGAAGGCGATGGTCCTATGTTGCGGTCAGGGATTAGATGGGATGCCACGGCTGGTACAGAGTCATCTACAATTGGTAACGTAACTACGTTGTGTGGGCGTCCGTAGCTCAATCCCGGTGGCGCCTTTGGTCGTTTGTAGCAGAATTTAAAGTAAAAAAACAAATGCAAATTGCGAGGCGCAATGCACGCATCCCGGTTCAGCCATCGGTTCTCTATGGTCAGGCCATTACGTTTATTAATGAATTTTTATCTGTCTTTGAAACAACGAAAAGCTTTTGAAATGTGCACCAAGGCTTGCAAGAATTATATTGGAAGAGGCAAACCACTTTTCTGCCTTCCACTCGAGAACTCAACAGGTATTTATTTTGTATTATATGAATATTTATATCTATTCAAAATATTTTTATTTTAAAAAAATCTGTGTAACAGTTCAGACATTTTGAAACATTCATTTCAATATATGTATATTTTTAAAGTTGAAATATTTGAGTTAAAAATACTTGTTTTGGTATTTAAAAATAAGTTTTTGTTTAATTCGTATATGCCATATTTAATATTAAATAGAAAAATCGTTAATATTAAAATATTCATATCATTATAATCATTTTTTAGATGAAATCTATTTTCAATAATGATTTGCTGGAAAAGATAACATTTTAAGATCATTCTAATTATATATTTTAAAATAATTATATATATTTAATAGATTTTTTAAATAATTATATATGACAAATGTGTAATATCTTAATATATATTATATCTATATAAAGCTTTTTCAATGCGAACAATTTGGTACAATGGATACATTATTATAATTGTAAAAATATGTTATGAGTTTTCATTGCAAAACTTCCATGCTAGTACGTTGTAAAAAAATGATCTTTAACAAGAATTTCAGGTGGATTCGAAATTGGCTAAGACTTTGGTCTGGAAGACAGATATAAGTCTGGCTGCAAGTGTCCCAAGATGAGAAAGGATGTGTGTGGATCATTTGTGGAGGGCAAGAACAGGCTATGTGCACCGAATGGGAAATGAAAGAGGGGCAATGAAGCTCTTTG